>OX336390.1:92569730-93152230 GCA_946902985.2 Meconema thalassinum
AAAAGAAACGCTCACAAATGTACGTTGAGCCAGACACGGCTCACTTCAGCGCGGCGAGCAGGCCGCGCGCTCAACCAGCCAAGATCCTCCCACCACTACCGAAACTACCATCCACCAAAGCGCTCGGAGCACTGTCTTAGAGCACGGCCGGAGCGCTAGCGCTCGGTGAGTGCTGTGCGGATGGCCCTGATCTAGATAATTGGCAATCTTGTCACATTCTTAAAACAATGGGCTTAAAAATTAAAAATATAAAGTGATTGAACAGATGGACATGTCTGGCGAAAGTCAGACATCAGAACTGTCAGACTCCAACTCTTACTAGAGCGGATATACAGTATGTTTGTGGGTATCAGTATAATTCTTAGTAGTTGTAGTGCAATATGTGTTCCTTTCGTTACTGTTTATTTGTTGTTTGTAAGGTATTATGTGAATTGTTCCAGGAAACATACCAAAGTCAGAAATAGCCATGTTGTGGTGTTTGCTTTATTCTTGTTGAACATGAAATTCTGAGAGTTTGAGTAAGAATCATAATTTTTAATGAATATTTAAAATCTCATAGGGTCAGGAGGGCTTATTCCAATCCTGGACTATAGGAATTCTGTCAATCCCTCATATGAATCAGTCGGAGCTGAAAAGCATTAAGTCAAAAATGGTCATTTTTAAAAGAATTAGTATTCCGAATTATTGACCCAAGGACCTTGGAACGGCATAGGAAAGAATTACGTCAGCCAGAAACCACTGCTACATGTTGTGCTCTGAGAGGAGAAAAGCATTAAGTCAATGACTTGCTGCCTTTCAGCGCCGTATTCCGTACTTAATGTTGGCCGGACTGCAAGATTCCCACGTGTTACAGTGGTGTTGTAAATTACATTTGTGCATGGTTTAGGTGTATTTTTTTGTTACAAATCCATTTTAAAATAAAATATTATGTGAAATATTCATTCTGGATGGCTTTATGCCGCACTAAACTGGCCACGGAGCTGAAAGGCATTAAGTCACGTTTCCTAAATTGATTTGAAAAATATTATTATTATTATTATTATTATTGTATATAATATTTGCAAATAGGGGTAATTCCCCAGTGGCAAATTGTACCTATACAGAAAAATTACCAACAATAACAGCAAACATGGCAGCCTCCGTGGCTTAGGCGGCAGCACGCCGGCCTCTCACCGCTGGGTCCGTGGTTCAAATCCCGGTCACTCCATGTGAGATCTGTGCTGGACAAAACGGAGGCAGACAGGTTTTTCTCCGGGTACTCCGGTTTTCCCTGTCAAAATTTCATTCCAGCAACATTCTCCACTATCATTTCATTTCATCTGTCATTCATTTAATCATTGCCCCAGAGGAGTGCGTCAGGCCTCGGCAGCCGGCACAGTTCATATCCTCGCCGCTAGATGGGGGCTTCATTCATTCCATTCCTGACCCGGTCGGAGACTGGAAGCAGGCTGTGGATTTTCATTTTCAACAGCAAACATAATTACATTGTAGCATTTACACAAAATGTCAATCTTCTCTTAAACACGTCAATATGTTTGGGGAAAGGCTCTAAGACTGAGGCAGGTAATGAGTTCCAATTATCAATACCACGGTTAATGAAAGAATATTTCCCATAATTTGTACGCTGTGGTCAGACCTTAACTTTATGTGGTTGATCTGCCCCGCCCTGTTTATTAAATTAAAATTGATATTCGGCTAATACAAATATACTCTAAATAATTGCTTCACAACATAGATGACTAATATAGTGTGTTTGTTAAGTTCTGGTCTGTCAATGACTTTTTATCTGTCTCCTAAAAAGTAGCGAAAACTGACTGAATACTTTTCAGCTCTGGCCGATTAATTTCATCTGCAGCCTACAGTGTGTGCAAGGGGGTGGATGTTGTTGTACCCTTTGGATTAAAATGATTCCCACTAGTACAGAACTATGTTTCTCCTTATGGTGAAGGTGAACAAAATATTTTTATTTTGGATTGTTAGGATTTCTTTGCCAGTTTGGGTTGAAGAGTCATTTTCTCATCTTTTATGACAGTTTTGGGGCATTATTTTCTCATTTGATGAGTTTTTAGATCATTTCAATGCATTATATTCTATGTATGGTTGTATGCAGTGCTTTTTTTTCTAAAGATAATTTAAGTAGTAGGCCTACTCTCAGTTGTAGTCGACTAAACATCACGATGTTGCAATTTTCGGCAATTTTCAAAGTCCGTTTATTTTTGTGTTCGAATCCTTCAAAACTAACCACACGCACAAAATAACAACCTACCCCGCCTCCAAACACTAGCCTGCGTGCTTATAAGAACGGAGTGCCGAGTTGCCAACCAAAGGAAACTGATTCGATAGATCGATTTAAATCGAGGATTACTTGAACTTTCAAGTCGGAAGTTATATTTGCCGGACTAGATACAAATGTACCAATATTTTTTCCTAAACAGTTATCAAATGTTCAAGGGGTATTCGTACCCCCGCGTTACCCCTGAAAAGAAGCACTGGTTGTATGTCGACCAGCCCTAATCACATTTGCTGCTCTACCGGCCGAGCAAGCTTCACCATTTCCGATCAATTCGTTTTTCACCAGCAAAATATTTTCTTGGCCAGCCCTAATCACATTTGCTGCTCTACCGGCCGACAAGCTTCATGATTTCCGATCAATTTGTTTTCACCAGGCGGGAAGTAACAATAGAAGGGATAAAAATAACACTTCAAAATATTCTTGCGTTCACCTTGACCGCACCTCACAAGTAGAGGGTTAATAATTCAGTTGGGTCAAATATTTTAAACTCCGCTCCGTATTCTCTTTAGAACATTTTCCCAGCATTTTATCGAACCTTTTTAGTGATTCTTAAGGTGATCAACATCCACCTCTTAGTAACGTAGGCTTTTTTTTTTTTCCAGTCTGTTGGGTGCTTTCTGTTGCAGGAGAACTAGAAACATTCTCGAGTTGGAGGTCTACTTTAGTGGATGACTTCTGTTTTCTCATTTCTCTTCATTTTTTAATCCAGCAACATTAACCTTTTGCACTCCTATGTCGAGTGGGGTTCAACATTAGAATATTTAACTTCTGCTCCAATGTCGAGTCCTCCCACACAACATGACGATATCTTGTACTTACAGCACTCGTAAGACTTCTGTGCTGTATTCCGGTATTGTGGAGCCATCTAGTGGTCTCCAAGACGACACCTTTCCCTATTTACTATAGTTTGCGGGAATTGTAATGAATTTTTAACCTTCATTATTCTCGAATGTTTATGACAGTTTGCTGATGGTATAGATTAAATGTAACATGGTGTCTGCTTCATCTTTCAAAAGTACCGCACTATAAAAACTAGAAGGATTAAAATATTGTTTGGGTTCTAACTGTAAATATATTTCCTACAACATAATTATATTTCGTGTTAGATTGTTTTGCAGTGTTCAGTTCCTACTTCTCTTCATTGTGCAGAAATTAATTAGGAGTGGAACAGGAAGCATACGCTTTGGGCAATGGAGTTCAAAACGTTAAGCTAGAAAGAAAACAAAACCCATTTCTTCCCCTCCACAATGGTGGTTGGATGAGAAATACATTATGGACAGAATAATCCTTCCTGACTCCAATATAAAGGTCTTCAAGTTCAGGAAAGACAGATATTTATTCAGATGCATTCTCACTCTGTTTTGACCTGTGTTCAGCTTTGAAAGAGTTTCTCTAGAACATGGTCTGAACATAGCACCTATAGAAAGCGCTGATAGCAACAATGTTTTCTTATCCAGCTGTTTCTGCTTGTTGTATGGTTTCCTAGTGCAGCTCGCATGTCCATCAGGATATGTCCACTAAAATGTTATATTACGACAATTATACAAATCTGTCAGGATGTAATATGTGGCAACTTTTTTTTAATGAGATTGGCAACATTTTAATTACTCTTGGGAGTGGTAGAAAACAAGAGTTGATCAAGGAAGGTCTGACAGAAAATATAAACGACAGGAGCCTGAAAGCAGTGGCGGTGCATAACCATTATCGAAGTGTTGGCATAAATTTACTTACCATGTTTCATTAAAACAACGCACGTTACCTTGTTTTTCTGTTACCTTAGTGGTTTTTTAGTTAGTATGGATCTTCAAGCCTCCGTGGCTTAGACGGCAGCACGCCGGCCTCTCACCGCTGACTCAGCGGTTCAAACCCAGGTCACTCCATGTGAGATCTGTGCTGGACAAAGCAGAGGCAGACAGGTTTTTCTCCGGGTACTCCGGTTTTCCCTGTCACAATTTCATTCCAGAAACATTCTCCATTATCTTTTCATTTCATCTGTCATTCATTTAATCATTGCCCCAGGGGAGTGTGACAGGCCTTAGCAGCCGGCACAGTTCATATCCTCGCCACTAGATGGGGGCTTCATTCATTCCATTCCCTGACCCGGTTGGTCGACTGGAAGCAGGCTGTGGATTTTCATGGATCTTCCGTTGTCAATTATTTCTTTCTTAGCCGAAAATGGTCGGCTAGAGAATGAATTATAATAAAATGTATATAACATAAGTCAGTATATGTAGTACATTAAAACCATACGGGTTTCAGTCACATTGTGACCTTCCTCAGCGTAATTTAGCACATGTAAATGTGCAAGAACATATACTTAATTATTTTGCCATAACAGAGGATTCTAAAAATAATCTTGTTCCAAAAGTTCACAAATTAAAATGACCACGGTGTCTCAAGCTCCTAAATTGAATCAACAGCAACATCTAACATCTTGATAGTCAGGTGCATCGCCACTGGGTGGGACCAAGCCCCCCCTCCTCCCCTAGATTTAGGCTCTACCCACCAATTCCCTCCCTGGTCTACAGTATTTAGGAATGAGATACAGTAAACCCTCACTATTTCGGGCTTCACTAATTCGGAGTTTGGATAATTCGAACAGGTTTTCATCGCCGCAGTACTGCGCCGGACATCATTCGCACCAAGACCATCTATTGTAAAATATCAAACGCATCCCCCTCACTTCCCATTCACTCCACTCACGACCAATAATAAGTATTGTATGTATCATTATTGGTCACAAGCACGCAACAAAGGCAGTGCCTTTTCAGTTAACTTTTTGAAGCCCACATGACGAGTTACTGTTAAATTGTGTTAAATTCTATCCCTATGATTGGTTAAAAGTGACTGACTGTTAGTTTCTAACTTATAGCCACGGTCACCTCATACCTAATCCTAGTGACAAATAATACACACTAATACAGTCATCACAATAACACAGGTTATCAGACTAATTACACACACACACCCAAGTATACAGGGCTACATGACCATAATATTGTAAAGTTCCTAAATAAATCAACAATAATATGTCAATTGCCTTTGTCACATCATTGCCAATTCGGCAATTTTGTCACTTGAATTAGTAATGATTGTGTGGCCTCCGGAGAGGCCGAGTGCAGGTCTTTCTAGTTGACGCCCGTGGGCGACCTGCGCGTCGTAATGAGGTTGAAGTGATGATGAAGACGTCACATACACCCAGTCCCCGAGCCAAGGGAATTAACCCCGGGAGATTAAAATCCCTGATGGCTCGGCCGGGTATCGAACCTGGGGCACTTCGGGCCAAAGCCTAACCATTTAGCCACAGAGTTGGTGATTTTATTCTTGTGAACTTTGCTAGCCCCATGGCACCACAGCCCATGTAGGCCCTGGTCTACCAGGCAATCGCTGCCCAGCCATTCAGCCTACAGATTGCAGGGTGACGCGTGGTCAACATATCGGATCCCCTCTGTATCCGTGACTGGGGCGCTACCTCACTCAATTGCCCTCACTAGACTGAGTGCTCCCCTTTCCAGCCTTCGCGTTAGTTTCTAAAAACCCTGCTGTGCCGGAAGTCGATCTCTAGTTCTATGGGTGAGAGGCAAGTGTGAAGTGATGTTGGGATAGCAGTACCGTGCCTATTGTTTAAATAGAGATGAGAAATCTTGAAAAGTCTTTAAAAAATGGGGAGTGGAGTTCAATGGTTGAGGAAAGGTGGTGGACAGGCAGAGTTAAGTGGAGGAGTGTCATATTTGCTCTGCGCGGCTTACGCTGGAAAACGGAAAATGGTGATGATATTCCTTCACCTATTCTCTTTAAATTTGAGATGATTATTACCCATTCAGAAAGCCTCCGTGGCTTAGGTGGCAACACGCTGGCCTCTCACCGCTGGGTCCGTGGTTCAAATCCCGGTCACTCCATGTGAGATCTGTGCTGGACAAAGCGGAGGCAGACAGGTTTTTCTCCGGGTACTCCGGTTTTCCCTGTCAAAATTTCATTCCAGCAACACTCTCCACTGTCATTTCATTTCATCTGTCATTCATTTAATCATTGCCCCAGAGGAGTGCGTCAGGCCTCGGCAGCCGGCACAGTTCATATCCTCGCCGCTAGATGGGGGCTTCATTCATTCCATTCCTGACCCGGTCGGAGACTGGAAGCAGGCTGTGGATTTTCATTTTCATTACCCATTCAACATTTGATTGCCGCTGAGCGTGGCTGCGTCAGCATTTGTTGTTTATTGTAGCATGAGCCCCATGGGGCGAAGCGGAGGACACAGCAATGACAGAGTGCAGTCTGCACATAAGTCAAGCAGCATTGCGTCAGATAAGCGTCACAGGAGCTCATGTTACCACGGACAGTTAAACGATGACTGAGGCTACCTACTGGAGCTGAGTCATATCCTACTCGCGCAACTGTACCTGTCAAAGAAGCAGGCTGACGTGTGACACAAGTAAACAAAGAATAGGTCCCATCTCGACTGCCGGCAATCAATTCGTGAAAGGGTAATAATTCAAAAACGCAATTACTGATGATGTAAAAACAATGTTGAATGCCTTTTAACTGACACCCCCACATACATCTCTGGGTAACGTGTTATGGCACTGATAATTCATACAGTTTAGTGGACATATCCTGACGCATTGTATATTATTGTATATTATGAGTTCAGTATTGTAAACCCTGTTTACTTGTGTATTAAAGCTCCCATTGGAATGTTGCTCCCACCTCCACCAAGCATAAAATATGTCGTCATGATGTGTCTGATGTTAATTTATACAAACAATAGCTGTTCATATCTAAAGAATTGCATTTCAGTCGGTCAACACATCACTGTACCCAATTAACGGGAAATAACAATTAATAACACTGTTCAACAAATTTTGATGAGAAGTGTGTAAATAACTTCAGTTTGGGGTTTTCACATTCATTTGTGCATAATATAAGTAAATATTACTATCTAACCAAATCCTTAGCTCTAGTGTTAGAAATACAGTAAGTGCTTCTATATTACAATGCCTAATATTTACGTCAGTATTCAACAAAACTTACAACAAACATTAGATTGAATGGCTGTCAGATTCTGAATTGATCAAGGCTGCAATTGTATGACCTAATCAGAGTTGAGATACATCAAATGCATATTTTAAGATATACACAGAACAATATTATGAAAATGATACAACTTCTTTATAATTTGGTGCTCTCTTTTTCCCCAAGAAGTTTGAACAAACACTCTTAAAACTTTCCCATGCGGCCTTCTCATCGCCTGGGATGATTGCTTCAAACTGATTGTCCCTGAAAAGCTCCCGAATCTGTGGTCCAATAGATATACCCTCCTTGATCTTTGTGTCAACTAATCTAGGGAATTTTTGCCTTAAATATTCATTTTCTTGACAAAGTTGTTCATAAGCCCTAATTTTATGTGTAATGGTGGAAGTAATATTTGTTTAGGATCAACCAGTGGTTTGTTTGTGACTTTCTTCACACCTGATGTCAGGGCTTTCCTGAGAGGCCAGTCTGCTTTTGTATAATGAGAAGCCCGAGCCCAGCTATCCCACTCACATATAAAACAGTTGTGCTTGCTATACATATTTCCTAAGTTAAAGTGACTTTCCCAAAATATGAGATAATTGTTACCAACTTATGTAAAATGAAAACTAGAGCTTATTTTCAATTTTGTCTTTCATATTCATAATCAGCACTGCGATATGTATCAGAATTGGCTAGTTCTCTTCAATTTACATTTTTACTGTTCAACAGTGTTATCACACTATGAAGGGGACTGCTCCTACTCATCGCCGATTTAGTCCAAATAAATGCAGGGCTTGAGCAGAAATGAAAGTGACAGATGGCCAGGCGTTAAAAAACAAGCAGTTCCGTGACCAACTAAAAAGCCTGTCTGTCTGTTAGGTAGTCAGCCCGAAGGCTGGTTGGATCCTCAAAAAGCACCGCCGTTACGTTATGTGAGTAGATACCCACAAAAACCCAAGGCAGCGCTTTTTGAGGCGTTCTAGGCAAGAAGAGGAGTGAGGTAGTTTGCCATTGCTTTCCTCACTGAGTCAGAACAGTAGTCCTAACCCTATGACTAGAACGTTTCACAGCATTCACAGGCACTGACTGTGCCCCGAATGCCATTACTAAGCACCACCCATACCTCAGTAGCTTCCATTAATATACCTGAAATAGTGTAGCCTAATAGAGCACTACAGTTGGCAGCCCTGGTGACTCTGGAAATCTCTTTACGTACAGAATGCACATATAAAACTTGGTTGAAGTCAATGGATAGTATGGACGTTACATGCTGGTAGATATTGGATCTATCAGTGTGCGTAAAATCATGTTGGCAACAATGTCATGTATGTGTTGCTCGAAATTAATCTGAAATATTACGATCTATTACAGTGCCAATTTTGGATGAAATTCCTTAGTATAAAGTTATGTATTTAAAATTGAACCTACCAGCAGGCTTAGAATCATCTTGGCACCACTGCCAGTATGCTACCAACTACGCCACCGAAGCCGCTCAATTACACATAAACAACAATAATATAAATCCAATGATGTTGGTATTCACTGTTTAAATTAATGAAGTCAATATTTCTGTGGTGTCCATATTGGAGGGGTTCTATGCTATTTTTAGCCTACTTTTCACATTTTGCAAAAATGAGGAAAAAGTAGACTTATGAGATCGATCCGGGAAAATGTGTGTCTGTCTGTCTGTCTGTCAATCGGTCTGTCTGGCTGTGTGTCCCTACCTACTCCTAAATGGCTGCAGCAATCAAAACCAAATTTAGTATGAGTACAGATGTGCACCGGAATATCTCACGTCCATATTTGAAAATGATGTCAGTGCTACCAACTGCTGAAAAAACGCACTAGAAATTTGAGCTCCATGTTGGATATCTTGCAAGGTGTGCATGGGAGCTATTCCAAAATTGGCACACATGTAGATAATACTATTTCAGTTTAATTTCCAGGAGGCCAACCATGACAGTGTTGCCAAAATAATGTTAAGCCTTCTGATAGGTCCAATGTTTAAATGCATATAACTTCTACACTATCAATTGGATTTCAACCAAATTTTGTATGTAATATCTCTACATAAACAGATATGACTGAGCGTATTCTTAAGAGCCACCAGGGCTACCAACTGTTAATAATTGCTCTCTATTTTTTTTATCCAAATACCAATATATCAGAAAGTATGCAAGCCAACAGCTTTAAACTATGCACACGTATATTCTGACATTTTAGATTAATTTCGAGTAACTTATATACGTCAGTTCTACCAACATGATTATAAGCCTGCTGATACGACCAATTTTAAAATACATGTAACTTCTATACTATCAGTTGGATTTCAACCAAATTTCGTATGTGCTATGTGTACCATAACAGATATGACTATAAGTATTGTTAAGAGCAATCAGGGCTGCCAACTGTTAATAAATGCTGTCTATATTTATTTTACACTAATATCAATATACCAGAAAGTATGCAAGCCAACAGCTCTATACTTTGCACACGTATAGCACCTGACATTCTAGATTAATTTGGAGTACGGTAATTAATACAAGGCAGTGCTGCCAACATGCTTCTATGCCTGCTGATATATCCAATTTTAAAATACATGTAACTTCTATACTAACAAATGGATTTCATCCAAAATTGGCACAACAAGATATCATAATATTTCAGATTATTTCTGACCAGCACACGCATGGTATTGTTAGCAACATGCTTTTACGCGTGCTGATAGATCCAGTGTCTAACTGCATGTAACGTCCATTGGACTTCAACCAAATTTTGTATTCTGTACCTTAAGAGATTGAACTAAGAATATATTAAGTCGCCAGGGCTGCCAACTGTAGTGCTCTATTAGGCTATATTATACCAGGTATATTTTGAACTAATTAGATATTTCGATATTACCAACTTAATTTCGTCATTATTCTAGATAGGTTCATATACTGTAGAATAATCATTGGCATGAAAAGTAGGCTGTATAGTTCTTCACGGAACTTCTTGTTAATAATCTGGTGGAATTTTTAAGAGCGTTACAATCCTTCAGTAGGCTATGCATTCCTTCAGAGGGGAAGTAAAGCCGGCGGACCCATGTCATAGATTTATGGCATGTAGAGGAACCTACCACTACAATTGGTAGTTCGTTCCAATGTTCGCCGCTAGGTGTCAATGACAGTAGCATCTGGTAGTCAAAGTTGGAACTACTTGAAATTGAACTTACTGGGAGCCTATGGGCGTTCAATTAAAATATCCTGCTACGGTCATTGGCTGCAATTCATTTTATAGCCTATACTGTAATAATCTGGTGGATGTGGAAGCTACACAAGTAATCATGGTACTGTAATTCTTGTTTTTATCGTAGTGTGTTGCTCTTCTCTTAAGAGCTTGTCCCAACTGTGATGACATTACTAAGAACTGATTAAGGTCTATTCTATTCTATGTATATGAAGTGCAGTATGTTGGTTATGTCAGCATGTTGATCTATTTGACCTACCTACAACCAGGGCAATTCGCTCTGGGAATATTGAACAAGTACACTAGTATTCAGATAATATCTGCCTGTCACTGCTATAGATAATAACACAGGTTCAGACAAATTTTACTTACACTCAAGTACACAGGGCTTTTTATTTTCTGTCGTGTAGCCGCCTGAGAGGCCGAGTGCAGGTCTTTCTAGGTGACGCCCGTGGGCGACTTGCGCGCCGTAAGGAGATATGAATGAAACTAGGCAAGGGTGTGGAAGGAAGTGGCCGTGGCCTGTCAGAATGTACCATCCCAGCATTTGCCTGGAGTTGAAAATGGAGAATCCGCGGAAAACCATTTCAAGGATAGCCGACGGTGGGGCTCGAACCCATGTCTACCGAGTCAGCAGAGAGCTTGGCCCAACGCTGCGCTTTAGTGAGCGTTACACAAGGCTGATGTCTACGATGTCCAAGCTCCTGATTGAAATATCAACATCAGCCTGCGAAATGAAAATGAAAATCCACAGCCTGCTTCCAGTCTCCGAATGAATGAATGAAGCCCCCATCTAGCGGCGAGGATATGAACTGTGCCGGCTGCCAAGGCCTGACGCACTCCTCTGGGGGCAATGATTAAATGAATGACAGATGAAATTAAATGATAGTGGAGAGTGTTGCTGGAATTAAATTTTGACAGGGAAAACCGGAGTACCCGGAGAAAAACCTGTCTGCCTCCGTTCTGTCCAGCACAGATCTCACATGGAGTGACCGGGATTTGAACCACGGACCCGGTGGTGCGAGGCCGACGTGCTGCCGCCTAAGCCACGGAGCCTGCGAAATGAAAAGAACATAATATTATCTGGCTAAGAAGTTGAAAGGAGTAAACTTATTAAATGCAAATATAAAATCCTTTTCTGCACACAGAATAGGACACCTCCCTCAAAAAAATTATATATAAAAAAAATATACAGACAATGTAGTTCACCCAAATATTTAAGAAAATATTTTTATTAATAATAATACGTAATAAGGAAAGCATTTCTACAGAAAAGAAATTATTGACATCAAATATAGATTTAGGTATTAGGAAGTCATTTTTGCAAGTCTTTGTCTGGAGCGTGGCGATGTATGGAAGTGAAACTTGGACTGTTGGCGCAGCAGAAAAGAGGGGAATTGAAGCGTTTGAAATGTGGTGTTACCGGAGAATGATAGTCAGATGGGTAGATTAACAAACGAAGATATATTAAGACGAGTGGGCGAGGAGAAACGTTTTTGGTGACTGCTAATGAAGAAAAGAGATAGCTTGGTAGGACACCTGCTAAGACCGAGGAATAGCAAACTTATTTATGGAAGGAAGGGTCGAGGACAAGAACTGTAGGGGGTAGACCAAGGTTACAATATGTTAAACTTATAGTATCGGATGTAAGGTGTGGTAGCTATGTAGAGATGAAATGATTAGCTCAGGACAGGGAGACACCTTGCTGCAACATTATCATTGTATGAATCCAGCAAGTGCGAACTGGTGGAAATCGGACGTGACGTCAACACTTATGCTACATCGACGTCATTAGGTTCCAGCCTTTTCTCAATGTTCCGTAGCATTTACATTTGCTTTGGGGAAGTGGGAAGTAGGCCGTAGAATAAATAAACTGCTGACACTGGACGAGCATACTGTGCTTTATATGAGCTCTCTGCTGTGCCTTAATTAGTTTCTTTGACCGGAGGATTGCCTCCTATTGTGGTATATAAAAAGAAACAGTATTATGTATATATCTTGTATGTTCCATCGTTATTTTTGTATAAGAAACTCTTGTGTTGATATTACTGTATCTAGAATGCTTTTCTAAATATTCGTAAAGTGAATGAATGTTTATCTGGACGTGATTGTTACTAATTATTTAAACCTATCCCTGTTTTTTACATAAATATGGTTTCCCTGTTACCATCTGTTCGGATAATACACTGGAGGAAATGACAATTCAATGTTAAGATTCCACGGAATGAACTTTTAGCCACACACACTGGTAGTGAAAATTGATGTTTTTAAGGGACGGGACATTGAGGTCATCTGCCCTTCATATAGGTTGGGTGGTATGTGGTGAAGCCTCAAGGCCACGGTACAGTTTAGAGTGGTGGGGAATTAGAGCGCTGGAGGAGACACCTACCACGTAGCTGCGCTGAACTCAAGACATGTGCAGAATGTAAGCAAGATGTAGACAAGGTGCTAGACGCTGAAGTTAGCACATAACAGTTATTTTGTGTTTGGGTACAAAGCAGCAGCCAATGGCCATCGGCGAAAAAATTGAAAAACGCCTAGTATGCACTTGGAATGCTCATGATTGCCAACCCTATCAAGTGACTTTAGTATATGTTGTGTTGGTCCTGTATAGAAACAAATGATTAGTGGCTTATTCGACAAAGAGAAGCATCTTCTATAATGTGGTCATTTTGGCCCAATAACAGTATTATTATTCCAATCATCATCAACTAGAGCAGTTTCCAACCGCAGGTTGGGTCTGCATGGAGCACAAGCCTCTCCATCGTTTTCTGTCCATCCACAACTTCTCTTCTGTCACTGTTGTCCAATTAACTCCTTTTCTCTCGACACTTTTCTTCACCCCCTTTATCCACCTATCCCTTGGTCTTCCTCTAGGTCTCTTTTTCTTCCACTCCAATTCCAATATTTTCCGTGGTATTCTCTCTTCTCCCATTCTTTTCACTTGTCCATACCATTGTAGCCTTGATTTTTCAATCCTATCCTGTAGGGGTTCTTCCTTTAATATTTCTCCTGACTATCATTTCTGACTGTCCATTCTGGTTACCCCTGAGGTATATAATTGCAGTTGTGTGTGTGTAGCTAGTTGAGAGTTTATATGTTATTTAGTTGTATTGTTCATATCAAATCAAAACGTTATTCTGATGAATGCAATAAACATCCCATAGCCTATGTCCATGCTATGGATTAAATTGATGCTCTGATGATATATTCATGATTCATTGAACCTCAGAATGTAACTTAACACAGCCTTGTATCACCAAGCAATGCAAAACAAGAAACAAGCCCTAATTATGATATTTACGAGCTTAGGTTGGAGGGGGAGGGATATGAACTTAGGAGGTTATGGTACAACAATGTTACGAATAACAGCGCAGTTCATATTTTATTATTAAACAAAGTTCAGACATTACAAAGAACGATTCTCCTGTACTCCCACCCTTCCTATAACTTAAAAATGTGCAAATAAAACCGCGACTGATCCATTTAAATTAACAATGTTACCAATATTGTGGAAAAAACTAGAGAGCTAACCTTAATTTCCGCAGGCGTATTGCTTCCTAACATTTCAGATACTGTAATATTTCGTTATGTACACAAATCCGTTGTTTAATACAATCAATAATGATCTCTGTTCGTGATAACTCACGTCTATAAGTTCACTTTTATTGCATAAGTTGGCACTGGTAGTCAGCAATCCCATCATTCGGTCACTTGTATTCTTTACTTCCATGTACAGAGAGTTTGTTTTATATGCGACGGGGACCCCCGCTCGCCCGCGTTGCGCTTCTGTCTCCCGCCAGGCACTTTGCCGTTATGCGGCGCTCGCGCGGCGCTGAGTCATTGAGTATAGGAATTTGTACTTACCTAGTTCACAGCTGGTGCTGAAAATGTTCGCCATTCACTGCTACACATCGCTTGCACCTCTTTATGAAATTGTCATTTACTTTCTGAAGATCCTCAGCACCGATTGACTGTATTTCAGCTGTAAGATAGCCTCTAAGCTCATTTATAGTGTGAGGGTTTCTCGCATACACTATTTCTAAGCGTCCCACACAGATAAAAGTCACATGGTGATAAGTCTGGGCTTCGCGGGGGCCACACGTTCTGACTTATAATCCTCGTACCGAAAATGCGACGCAATTCTGTCATGGATTCTTCGGCAGTGTGAGCAGTGGCAGAATCTTGTTGAAAATAAGTTGACAATCGCTCTCCGTAAGTCAGCACGTCAAAAAAATGGTCAAGGATTTGAAGTACAAATTTAAGTACACATTCCTATACTCAGTGCCGCGCGAGCGCCGCATAACGGCAAAGTGCCTGGTGGAAGACAGACGCGCAACGCGGGCGAGCGGGCAAGCGAGGGTCCCCATCGCATATAAAACAAACTCTCTGTATATTCAGTTCTTGCATCAAGGTGGCGTGTGTGCGGCATTCGCACCCAAACACTACGTCATCACGGTCTCATCTAAGAAGCTCAGAGTGTATCTCCTCTGCTCCTTGATGTAGACAGCATGGCGGACGACGAGCAACTGCGGTTACTGTTCCCACACCACCACTGAAACATGTCTGGAAACCTGCGTGCCCAGAGCCGTGAGCGTAGCCTTGAGGCTTCACCACAGACCGCTCAAGCCATAACGCAGTTATTCTACAAAGTTTGAAATTTAATGGTGACCGACAGTGGCGTAACCAGGGTGTGGGGGTGATTAGGGGCATCAATCCCCCCCGAGAGGCAAAATAATAGAAATACGTAATTCGATGAAATGTTTCTTTTGAATAAAACCCATCTTCGGATTGATGACAGACGATTGGATCATTTCTGTTTACTTGCGTAAAACTATTAGTGTTATCTAAACTTAACACTTGCTTAAGCATTTTCGAGCTTATGCACATTGATAGCAGCAAATAAAATGTATCAATTGCTATCGAGATCAAAAACGAAAACTTGTAATTATGCTTTCGTTATGTCTTATTTTGGCCATAGCTCCCCACCCCGTCCGCATAAAGCAAAAATGAAAAACGAACTAAAAAACAAATCAAAAAGTAGAAAACACAAAGCTATAAATAAAAACTATCCAACTCCCTTCCCATTCACGGTCTGCCCAATTCTCAGCCACCTTTAAGACGGAAATTAAGCTGATCATAGACAGTATGAAAGATAATAAAGCAGCTGGAGAATATTCCATAGTGGCGGAACTACTGAAGCTGGCGAATGAGGATACTCTGGACATATTAGTCTGCCTCTTCCAGGAGATTTGGAGAACGGGTACTATACCAGTTGAATGGCAATCAGCACTAATCCATCCTCTCTACAAAAAAGGAGACGAGAAGAACGTTGACAATTACAGAGGTATATCGATAGTTCCTGTTCCTTACAAGATTATTTCTAAAGTACTCCTTAACAGAATCGAAGCTCATATTGATCAACAGACTGGCGAATACCAGGCTGCTTTCCGTAAGGGCCGATCCTGCCCAGAACAAATTTTCAATCTGAAGAACA
The DNA here is from genome assembly GCA_946902985.2 of Meconema thalassinum. Classification (NCBI taxonomy): domain Eukaryota; kingdom Metazoa; phylum Arthropoda; class Insecta; order Orthoptera; family Tettigoniidae; genus Meconema; species Meconema thalassinum. Next base: position 92,585,759 of record OX336390.1, read on the forward strand.
TCATCAGATACAAGAAAACTGGGGGGTTTGAATATGTGGTCGTATTCGTGGATTTCAAAAAAGCATACGATTCGATTGATCGAGAGTCATTACTGAATGTTCTGGAAGAGTTTGGGGTGGATGATTCATTCATAATGTTACGTGCCACCCCCCTAGTGGCACTTTTGTTAACTGGATTACGGTGGGTACAAAGCACAACACAGGTTGTTCCTTTAAATGAAATAATTAACTTTATTGTGGCCAGAAAGATACACTACTCATCAGCAAATGCAAACAATTAGAACCTTACTCCAGTTTCCTCAAGTCTCTTCCTTGAGCGCTCTTGGCCCTTTCACTTGTCAACAAACCACAGAAGTTAAAGCGTCTTAATGAGTACGGTGGCCTTGACAGAAACTACCTGCTCCTCTTCCTCATGTACACCAACCACAGTTACTTACGATAATCCGCTACCCGCTGTTTCGCTGTCCACAAGCTGGGGAAACAATGTCACTGGATTTCGTAACTCGCACGGCACTTCGTCACCACACTTCTGTCGCACTCGCTCACAAACACTCACCCACAGAAAACTCGGTCCACTCACTGTTGAAGCCGCTTATATAGCAGGCTGGTGACTCAATGAATTCTAGAATCGTCCAGGGCACACGGCTTCTCGACATTTCCTTCACTGGTTCAGTCACGAATATTCTGGATCATCCCTTTGTCCTAGTAGCCCTGTTGCATAATTCACACGCAATACATGAGGCAGGGCACAGCCCAGCCCTAGGGCAGTTGTGACTCATGCGGCGAGCGATGACACAAACTCACAGCCGTAACAATAAATTTGATTAAACACTCTCTCACCAACACAATATCTAAGGTAAAATTCAAGAATGAAATCTCAGAGCCCTTCGAGATAAAAACTGGGGTCAGACAAGGAGATGGACTTTCTCCACTTCTTTTCCATTGTATCTTAGAAAAGGTAATTCGAGAATGGAGAAAATCACTGAACAAAGAAGAAGGAAATGAAGATCGGTTTCGATTAGGCCCCAGACACAAAGGAGTGTATGTTGACTGTCTGGCGTTCGCAGACGACGTAGCCATATTTGCAAACAACACCAGTTCAGCAATCAGGAAGATAAACCATCTGAAAGAAACATCAGAGAAAGTAGGACTACAAATTTCATTTGAGAAAACGAAATATATGACTAACATCCGTGAAGGTCCAGAATGGTTGTTCACCGACCATGGAAAGATTCGAAGAGTCAAGAAGTTTAAATACCTGGGTGATGTAATCGAAGAGAATGGGCTAGAACAAGAAGCGAACAATATCCGCATCCTGAAACTAGAGCGAGCGTTCCATCTGACTAAAAACATCTACAATAAGAAGATATTAAGTATCGGAGCCAAACTAAGGCACTTCAGCACTGTTGTCAAACCAGAAGGTTTATATGCTTCGGAGACCCTGTGTATGAATCGGACAGGACAAGTCAATCAGCTACTTAATAGAGAACGCAAACTACTACGGAACATCTTGGGCAACAGATGGGTTGACGGACAGGTTCGACTGATATCAAATAAAGAAGTATACAGAAAGATGGAACCGATAACAACAGCAATTAGAAAACGAAGATTGCTGTTTTTTGGACACATCTTCCGTATGAATAATAACCGGCTCACAAAGAAAATCTGGAATGTTCTTAAACCGAAGATCTCCAAGTTGAAATGGTTCCAAGAGTGTGGGAAAGATATGAGACAGGTGGGCATTACGGAGGATAAAATGAAAGACAGGAATAGTTTCAGAAGGATGGTGAAAAGCTATCAGGGTTTTATGGTGGAGGCAGGACCCAGAAGACGAAGAGGCCCTTTGACAGAGGAGCGGAAGAACAAACTGATAGATGGGCTCAAGAGATACTGGCAAGATGTCAAAACCGATAAACGAACAAGACGCAGACACTGAAATACGAGTAGTTGTTAACACGCAGTCCATAGAGGATCAAGTCGACAGTAAAAAAAAAACAAAAAACAGAAAAAAACACACACGAAACCGTAAACCGAAAAAGACGGCAAGGCAGAAAACACGAAACCATAAACAAGAAATATAAACGGAAGAAAAATTAAAAGCTGTCATCTCCGTGGTGTAGTGGTCAGCGTGATTAGCTGCCACCCAGGAGGTCCGCGGTTCGATTCCCGGCTCTGCCACGAAATATGAAAAGTGGTATGAGGACCAGAACGGGGTCTACTCAGCCTTGGGTGGTCCAAATGAGTAGAAGGGGTTCGATTCCCACCTCAGCCATCCTCGAAGTGGTTTCCCACTTCGTCTTCGGACAAATGCCGGGATAGTACCTAACGTAAGGCCACGGCTGTCTCCTTCCCTCTTCCTTGTCTATCCCTCCCACTCTTCCCATACCTTCATCAGGCCCCTGTTCGCTTTGCAGGTGAGGCCTCCTGGGCGACGTGCTAGTCACACTCCCCATTTGTATCCCCGACTCAGAGCCTCAAGCTCGAGGACAGTGGCGGTAGAGGTGGGATCCCTCGCTTAGTCCGTGGGAAAAGCCAATCCTGGAGGGCAAACTATAAAGAAAGATAGAAAATTTAAAGCTAAAAGAACGCCACAATGCAAAAAATGAAAGTGAAAGCAGAAAACAACGAACACGAAACCATAAACATAAAACCAATAACAAAATCAAATAACTCGAAACAAATAGTGAAAAACAAAAATTTTATAGTTCTGTCCTAAGGGCATAGACCTAGCAAAATGCTCTTTATAGCTTAAGTTACTAGCTGTACCCGGCATGCGTTGCAATGCCAATCAAAGAAAGTGTTGGAGTTTTGACTTTGTTAGTTGCAGGGCTTTTGGATTCCCAATATTTCCTTCTTTTCCGTTAACCACCTCTAAACTATTATAAAAATAATAATTTACTATCTCAGAAACATTCACGGGAGCGTGATCAACAACTCACGAAAGTTACATCGCAATGAAATGAATGGTATATGAACGCATACGGGACCACTGAAACGATTAGAGCGCCGTCACCCATTTGTTGAATATACTCGTACGCTAACTATTGTAAAATGGATTTTCTAACTCGAAAACCTTTCCTGGCGTGTACACAACAACTCATCAAAGTTTCATCGCAATCGGATGAATGGCATATGAACGCATAAGGGATTTTGTTTAAACGATTCGCGCCGTCACTCATTTGTTGAATCTTCTTGTGCGCCACCCATTGAAAAACGGACTTACTAATTCATGAACCTTCGCCGGACTGTACTCAGCTCCCCAAAGTTATATCACACTCGGATGAGTGGTATATGATCGCATTCGGGATTTTATTGAAACGATTCAAGCGCTGTCGCTTATTAGTTTGCTACCAATTGTAAAATGGATTTACTAAATCAGAAACCTTCCCTGGAGTGTACACAACAACTCACCAAAGTTTCATCTCTATCGGACGATTGTATATGAACGCATACGGGTCTTTGTCGAAACACTTCGCGAGTCGTCGCTCATTTGTTGAATCCATTCGTGCGCTACCTATTGTAACATGGATTTACTAAGCTAGAAATCTTCCCTGAAGTGTACACAGCATCTCACCCACGTTTCGTCGCTATCGGACAAATGGTATATGAACGCATACGGGACTTTGTTGAAACAATTCGCGCGTCGTCGCTCATTTGCTGAATCTAATCGTGCGCTACCTATTGTTAAGTGGATTTACTAAGCCAGAAACCTTCCCTGATGAGTACACAACATATTACCCAAGTTTCATCGCTATCGGATGAATGGTATATGAACGCATACGGGACTATGTTGAAACACTTTGCGCGTCGTCGCTCATTTGTACTTGTGCGATACCTATTGTTAATTGGATTTACTAACCCAGAAACCTTCCTTGAAGTGTACACAACATTTCAGCCAAGTTTCATCACTATCAGACGAATAGTACACACATCAAAAAAAGTTTTTCATCACCTCGGTTCCAAGAGTTCCGGAACCTTTAAATACAAAGGGAATAGAGATCAACACAAACAACATTTCAGCTCGTTTTATTGCTCATGAGACCCACACATTGCATGTTGTACCATTATACAGCTAGACTTTCAGCATTTGTGGTCCAGATTGCAGTACACACCACTACCTCTAATACCCAGTAGCACGTCCTCTTGCATTGATGCATGCCTGTATTCGTCGTGGCATACTATCCACAAGTTCATCAAGACACTGTTGGTCCAAATTGTCCCACTCCTCAACGACAATTCGGCTTAAATCTCTCAGAGTGGTTGGTGGGTCAAGACGTCCATAAACAGCCCTTTTCAACATATCCCAGGCATGTTCGATAGGGTTCATGTCTGGCGAACATGCTGGCCACTGTAGTCGAGCGATGTCGTTATCTTGAAGGAACGCATTCACAAGATGTGCACGATGAGGTCGAGAATTGTCGTCCATGAAGACAAATGCCTCTCCAATATTCTGCCTATATGGGTGCACTATGGGTCGGAGGATGTCATTCAGGTATCGTAAAGCCGTTTCGGAGCCTTCCATGACCACCAGTGGCGTACGTCGGCCCCACATAATGCCACCCCAAAACATCAGGGAACCACCACCTTGCTGCACTCGCTGGACAGTGTGTCTAAGACGTTCAGCCTGACCAGGGTGCCTCCAAACACGTCTCCGACGATTGTCTGGTTGAAGGCATATGCGACACTCATCGGTGAAGAGAACGTGATGCCAATTCCGTGGGGTCCATTCAGCATGTTGTTGGGCCCATCTGTACCGCGCTGCATGGTGTCGGAGTTGCAAAGCTGGACCTCGCCATGGACGTCGGGAGTGAAGTTGCGCATCATGCAGCCTATTGCGCACAGTTTGAGTTGAAACACGACGTCCTGTGGCTGAACGAAACGCATTATTCAACATGGTGGCATTGCTGTCAGGGTTCCTCCGAGCGGCAATCCGTAAGTAGCGGTCATCCACTACAGTAGTAGCCCTTGGGCGGCCTGAGCGAGGCCTGTCATCGACAGTTCCTGTATCTCTGTACCTCCTCCATGTCCGAACAACATCGCTTTGGTTCACTCTGAGACGCCTGGAAACTTCCCTTGTTGAGAGCCCTTCTTGACACAAAGTAACAATGCGGACGCGATCGAACTGCGGTATTGACCTTCTAGGCATGGTAGAACTACAGACAACATGAGCAGCGTACCTTCGTCCTGGTGGAATGACTGGAACTGATCGGCTGTCGTACCCCCTCCGTCTAATAGGCCCTGCTCATGCATGGTTGTTTACATCTTTGAGCAGTTTTAGTGACATCTATGAACAGTCAAAGGGACTGTATCTTTGATACAATATACACAGTCAACGTCTATATGCCGGAGATCTGGGAACCGAGGTGATGCAAAACTTTTTTTGATGTGTGTATATGAACGCATACGGGACTTTGTTGAAACGCTTCGCGCGTCGCCACTCATTTGTTGAATCTACTCGTGCGTTACCTATTATAACATGGATTTACTAAGTCAGAAACCTTGCCTGTAGTGTACACAACATATCACCCAAGTTTCATCGCTATCAGACGAATGGTATATGAACGCATACGGGACTTCATTGAAACGCTTCGTGCGTCGTCGCTCATTTGTTGAATCTACTCGTGCGCTACGTATTATAACATGGATTTACTAAGCTAGAAACCTTGCCTGTAGTGTACACAACTCTCACCCAAGTTTCAACGCAATGGGATTAATGGTATATGAACAAATGTGGGACTTTCTTGAAACAAACGCACGCAATTTTGTTGAAGCTACTCGCCCGCCATCTATTGTAAATTGGATTTACTACGCCTATTACTTTTCCGGGACTGTGCACAACAACTCACCAAAATTTGATCGCAATCGGACGAATTGTATATGAACGCATTGCCATTACGCATTTGTTTAACCTACTCGCGCGCTATCTATTGTGAAATGGATAAACTATAACTATGATCATCCCGGAAGTGTTTACAACAACTCACCAAAATTTGATCGCAATCGGATGAATGGTTTATAAACGCATAAAAGACGAACACACAGACATTCCTTATATATATATATATATATATATATATATATATATATATATGGTTAGTTCTACAGTACGCTCGCTAAAACGCAACGCTAAGGCATGGGGCCAAGCTACCTGTGCACTAGAGAGACATAGGTATGAACCTCACCATTGACCGTCCTTGAAGTGGATTTTCGTGGTTTCTCATTTTCCCTCTAATCACCAAGTTATGCCACGGTGGGTGAGAGGTTATCGTGTCAGTCTACCAACCCCAAGCTTGCAAGTTTGCTCCTGGCCATGGTAAGTGACTTTTGAAAGGCGACAAAAATCACGACACGCATGTCATAAGTTACGTTGTTGGCATGTTAAAGAACCCATTGGAATTCAGTAGGCCGTGTTCATAATGGCAAAATTAATCTCGGGATTTTCCGCCAACACAAAGTTCCTCATTTCTCTGCTAGAAAGCGCTATAGTGTCAAGGAGCTTAGATATCTAACCTCCTTGAATTTCATAACCCTTCAAGGAGCGATAAAATTCGACATGCAAGATGCCCTCTGGGCGTCAATTAACAAAGCTTGCACCCGGAAACCGAGGCCATACGATATTGTTATTATTAAGGGACGGGACATGAAATTGGAAATTCTACAATAATTTCATTGTTATTTGTAATGTACTCAGCACTCGCACAGCTACGAGGCCCATCCAGAAATTAAGTTTCACTTCTATTAGGCTTCCTTGCCAAGTTTCATTTAACTTATCAGTAATTTTATTTCTTATTAAGTCCTCTCACGAGGTTGGGGTCAATAGCGGCTTCGGTGGCGTAGTCGGTAGCATGATGAACTGCTATGCCCAAGATCGCGGGCTCAAACTTGGCCGAAGTCGTCGGATTTTTATGAGCGTTAAAATCCTTCAGTATGCCTTCCTTCGGAGGGGAAGTAAAGCCGGCGGGGCCATAGATTTATGGCATGTAAAGGAACCTACCACTACAATAAATTGGTAGTGTGTAGCTAAATTTGTAGATCATATTTGGCTGGTTAGAAACGCTCCATCAAGTTCCAACGTTGGCGGCTTCGGTGGCGTAGTTGGTAGCATGCTGAGCTTCTATGTCCAAGATCGAGGGTTCAAAGTCGTCAGATTTATTAAGAGCGTTAAAAATCCATCATTAGGCCTTCCTTCGGATGGGAAGTAAAGCCGGCGGGGACATGTCATATATTTATGGCATGAAATAGAACCTTCCACTAACTGCACTTGTGTGAAACCAGAATGTGTAGGTTAGAATTGATAACGCTCTATTAGTTCAAACGTTCGCCGCCAGGTACTGACTGCGATGCCATCTAGTAGGCAAGTCCAAAAGCTAGGTGCCGTGGACGGCAGCATTTGGTAGGTAGGCTGCAATTCATGTTTATTATAATGAGGTTGGTGTCAGAAAGAGCAATCAACTGTGCACACTACAAATGTGAGTGACAAAAGTAAGTTTAATGTTAACTAATTTTCGAACGGGCCATTGTGCTGTATATAGCCTGTGCCTGACGCTTATTGTTTCCGTTTTCAACAGAGTTGGGGAAGAGATGTGATTAAAAGCTATGTTGCGGGTAATTTTTACGGCCTGATGCCCTTCCTTCCTGACGCCAACATCAAGTGAAATGAAACTGTGCAAGGAGATGGAAGAAAGCGGCCGTCGTCTATTGGAAGGGACCGTCCCGGCATTTGCCTGGTGGTGAAAATGGGAAACCACGGAAAACCATTTCAAGGACGACCGACCGACGGTGGGATTCGAACCCACGTCTACAGAGTCCTCAAATAATGTATATGTTTTCTTTTTTTAAGTCGGTTTACCCTCCAGGTTGGCCTTTCCCTCGGACTCAGCGAGGGATCCTACCATTACCGCCGCCAGGTCAGTGTCCTGGAGCTTGAAACACCTGGTTTGGAGATACAACTGGGGATGTGAGATCAGCACCTCGCCCAGGCGGCCTCACCTGCAAAGCGAACAGGGGCCTCATGAGGGATGGGAAGGGAGGGTTCGGCAAGGAAGTGGGAAGGAGGCGGCCGTAGCCTTACGGTAGGTACCATCCTGGCATTTGCCCGGAGACGAAGTGGGAAACCATGGAAAACCACTTCGAGGATGCCTGAGGTGGGAATTGAACCCCCTCTATTCATTTGGACCACCCGAGGCTTAGTAGTCCTCAGACCATTTTTCAAATTACGTGGCAGAGCCGGGAATCGAACCGCGGACCTCCGGGGTGGCAACTAAGCATGCTGACGACTACACCACGGAGGTGACATAAATAATAAATACTTAATTTTATTAAGGCAGCGAATGGCCATTTATTTTATTTTCATGACTGGTCAGGGAAGCGATTTTTGGAAGGAATTCGCCCGTGGATGTATTGAAAAGAACCGTCCCGGCATTTGCCTGGTGGTGAAAATGGGAAATCACCAAAACAATTTTCAGAACAGCTTAGGTGGTGTTCGAACCCATGCTCTACCTATGTCAATGAGGCACGAAGTAACGCGTTAGTGCTCTCGGCCACCGTGACCGGTAACCTTTCTTTTATATATAGCCTGTAGCTCAATGTTGGTTTGTCTGTTATTTATACAAATCCACACCGTTTCACCGATCTGAACCAAAATCTGTATACTTACCCTTTGGAACTCTGCAAGTAACACTGTCGACATGAAATTTCGGACAGACCACTCCATTCCCTGCATGTAGACCTTTTGGCACAAATCCACACCGTTTCACCGATCTGAACAAAAATGTGTATACTTACCCTTTGGAACCCTGCAAGTAACACTGTCGACATGAAATTTCGGACAGACCACTCCATTCCCTGCATGTAGACCTTTTGGCACAAATCCACACCGTTTCACCGATCTGAACAAAAATGTGTATACTTACCCTTTGGAACCCTGCAAGTAACACTGTCTACATGAAATTACGGACAGACCACTCCATTCCCTGCATGTAGACCTTTTGGCACAAATCCACACCGTTTCACCGATCTGAACAAAAATCTGTATACTTACCCTTTGGAACTCTTCAAGTAACACTGTCTACGTGAAATTTCGGACAGACCACTCCATTCCCTGCATTTAGGCCCGTTGGTACAAATCTACCTCATTTCATCATTACGGGAAAATGACCTGATTGTTACGTCCATTATACTGTACTACTTATCACCCCCACCACCACCACCACCACCACCACAAAAAGTTATATTTTAAATTTCTTTTTTATGTTAGTTTAAATATCATGTGCCAGGTCTGTAGTAGCATTCATTATCATCCATAAAAACAAATAAATCCACCGGAAGAAGCCGAGCACTGCTGCTAGTAATAAATAAATGTAGCTTAAACCACTTTTAATCTAATAGTTCCCAAAAATTACGTTTGATGTCGGGGTAGGCTATACCTACTCCTCTTAAAATAAACTCTGAAAAGCTCAGTGGCGGCGCCCCTCCCCTGGATCCTCCACTTGAGCTACGGTACCTCTCCCCTTTTCGCATGTCTTTCAATTTAGTTAAATGGAGATTAATTTACATTTTAACTTTCAGTTTTGATCCTGTTGCTTTGGTCAGCTTTTAAATAGTTTCCCAAGTGCGCGTGATGCAGTGTATTACCAAACAAAACATTCTGTATTGTTGCTGAGGGCAAGCGAAGAGGGGTTCAGTCTTAAAGAATGCTTAATCCGACTCGACTCGACTCGATCCAATCAGACACCCCGTGGAGGGGAGGGCAGATGGTTTACAGCTTGTTGCACCTCTATACCGAAACTTGTTGTACGCGCTAATGCTGTTAGCGAGGGCTTGGTGTTGACAATGGGCCTCAGAAGTGACTTCCCACAAACATTATTATACTTGGTGATGATAATCTGGAGCATAGGAGATAAACCGTTCTACCGGAAAATGGATCTGGTCACAAGGCGGTGCTGACAAACTTGCTCCCACAATAGAAAACATAACATTGCTTCTTCAACATAATGGACGTGTTTATTCGAGGTTAAGTGGCCCTCTCACTAACAGTAGAAGTATTTTCAATATAGAGCATTCAACAATATTGTGGTTAGGGTTGACACCTTTAGCTTTTGGGAAACATTCCTCTAGTTAGAGACTCATATTTTATAAACAATGCTAATTTATTATTAAACTACTATTATTAGTAGACAATCCGTGTGGGGGCGTGGTGGCTCAGCGGTCTAGCTGTATGCCTCTCACCAAGGTGGTCCGGGTTCGATTCCCGGTCAATGCATGTGAGATTTTCGAAGTGAAATGCCATGTCCTGTGGTTCGGATTCCACGTTAAAAGGAGGTCCCATGGCTCATGATCTCAAGATTAACGGTCACGTTAAACTACAAGCTTCCTTCCTTACAATCCGTGCTGTTCGGCAGCGTCAGACGATATTGGGATTTGAAGATATCAATTTCATTATGAGTAATACGTAACCTAAATCAGTTACTTCAGTAGCCTACTCTGATTTTCCACTAAAATAAATGTTTACTTAGGCTATTATTCCCATTTTTCAACGAGGTCAGGGATGAGATGAGATGAAAGTATATAAGACAATCTAAAGTTAGATAATACAATTTTTATAACACTTCCTTCCAGATAATATTAGTAGTTGTCGTTGTTATTTGCTATTTTTGCGCGTTTCGCATTGCTATTTTTCACATAAACGCTGAGCACGTATGGTTTTCCTGACAAGACCCATAATTAACAACACCCCAGTATCTTTATTTCACATTCGTCATACCTTTCTCACACACACACAATAATAATAACAAATAGTTCCGTGAAGAACTAAATTGCTTTTTTTTTTCATATATCTTACTTATGTTAATTGCATCTATCAACATACAAATTTTCAGTTTAATTGCTGTAATAGAATCGAAGATATTGAGAATCGTCTAAATATCTCGGATGGTCGCCATGTTGAATTATAATATATGTAGGCCATAGAGTTATGTACTATTAGATGAGGAGTATTGTGTAGGTTCATTATTCAAACGTTGCTTTCGATCGCATGATTAGAACACAAGAAAAAACCTAATTTTAAACTTTCACACAGCCACCATCTTGAGGTTTTGTAAACAATTGAACTAAATTAGATGCCATCACATTGCAATGTGTATAGTCATTTGTTGTACCAAGTTTCACTGCGTTCGGATGGTTAAATCGAGAGGAAAATCTATTTAAATGTTTCAACTTCGCTTGGCTGCCATGTTCGTTTTGTAGTTAACAGGTTTTTGAAAGTCACATAGATGAACGTATAGTAGTTCCCTTTATCACCGTACAAAATTTCAGGCTGATATGAGTAAAAGTTTATGAAATATGGAATGCCGGTGAAATAATTCGCACAGCCGCCATGCTGGAATAGTGAAACGTAATAAAATTTGAAAGGCACGGTCGGAGTCGACTAAAATCGTACTATGACCTTACCGAGTTTCATTTAAATCGCTCCAGCCATTTAGAAGTTATTAGTGGGGACACACTCACACGGACGCACACACATAGCCTACTGTACACACACATGGACAAAAAGTGATCTCAGAAGCCTATTTTTTTTTCATAATTGAAAATAGGCTAATGATAAAAAACAATACTTTAACTTAGCGTCATTCACGCCTTCCTTTTTACTTTTTTCTGCGAAGTTGGAGCCGTGTGTTCGTCGGAGACATTCCACCAACGTTGTCATTAGTCGCTCTGTCTGTTCCTCAGTCACCTGTTAAGGTTTGTGGCGGAGCGCTGGCATATAAATGTGATGATGATAATTGTTGTTTCAAGGGGCCTAACATCTAGGTTATCGGCCCCTAATGGTTTGGGTGATCGTGAAGATGATAGATAGAACTTGGTTACTAGATGCCACCGCAGTCGGCTCCTGGCGACGAACGTTGTAACTTAAGAGCGTTAGTCAAATGTAACCTATAATTTAGCTTCACACAAGTGTAAATGGTGGAACGTTCTTTTACATGCCATAAATCTCTGACATGGGCCCGCCGGCCTTACTTCCCCTATTAAGGAAGGCATACTGAGGAATTTGTGTTATAACCTGTGTTATTGTATAGACTATTTGCAACTTGGGGATATGATTGAGAAAGAGGCGGCTGTGACCTTAAGTTAAGAACCATCCCAGCATTTGCCTGGAGTAGAAGTGGAAGTGGGAATCGAAATATATTCTTCTCAGTTTTGCCTCACGAGGCCGAGTTTACCCCCGTTCCAGCCCTAAGACCAGAATTAAAATTTCTTAGCAGAGCCGGGAATCGAATCCGGACCTCCTGGCTGACAGCCAATAACGAGGTGGTCAAGCATCATTTACTGTCCCTTGCTTGCTTTCTTGCTTTCCTTTTCCCTTTTATGCTTTCTTTTCTCTTTGTTTTTATGTTTATTATAATTATTATTCAAAATTCGCCTCCATGGTGTAGTGGTCAGCGTGCTTAGCTGCCATCCCGGAGGTCCGCGGCTCAGTTTCCGCTCTGCCACGAAATTTGAAAAGTGGTCTGAGGACTGTAAGAGGGGGTTCGATTCCCACCTCAGCCATCCTCGAAGTGGTTTTGCACTTCGTCTCCGGGCAAATGCCGGGATGGTACCTAACGTAGGGCCACGGCCGCCTCCTTCCCTCTTCCTTGCCTTTCCCTCCCAATCTTCCCCTCCCTTTCCATCCCTCATGAGGCCCCTCTTCTCTTTGCAGGTGAGGTCGCCTGGGTGAGGTGCTGGTCCCACCTCCCCAGTTGTATCCCCCGACTAGGTATTTCAAGCTCCAGGACACTGCCCTGGCGGCGGTAAAGGTGGGATCCCTCGCTGAGTCTGAGCGAAAAGCCAACCTGGAGAGTAAATGGACTAAAAGATAACATTAATATTATTCGAACATTTGAATAATTTAACTTGTTCGTCGAATCATTTGATATTCCAATACGTACAGCTGTAGCAAAAAGCTATAAGATTTTATGTGACAATTATTGTAACGTCGACCTCTCAAAATGTAGGCCGAGAAGAGTTTAAGAAACTTGAATGGAATACAATTCTGAGAAGAGCCGATTTATAATATCAAAGTGAACTGGTTTTTTCCCCTCTCTTCTGAAAATTGTCGAGTTTCACATTCGTTAGTCTAACAAGGTGCTGACAGTTGGAGAGAACATTTTATTTCCTCAATTTAATATCACAAAAACTCGAACTCCGCGAAGCGGCAAAAAGAGAAAAAAAAAGTAGTTTCAACCCATGATATTATTACTGGCAAGAATACTCAGTCGCGTAATCATATAATGCTTGTCTCAACAATGTATTTGCTATTATTTGTCCAGGAATACGAAGCATAATATTGGAATTAATGTTAAATGTTCTTAATAAATGTGCCCTAGGCTAATAATAATAATATTACAGCTGGTTTATATTTTATCGTGAACTTATACGTTGGGATTGCTATGTTCTCAAAAGGAGGAATTGAAAGTCAATGCACGCGACGGCACTGCTGGACGCATTCAGAATTCAAAACTAAATCGTCCACCAGTAGCGGTTTGTGCTTAAATTCTTAGGGTAGGCTAATTATGTTACAACCCAATCATTCTTAATAATGTGGACTGTTCAAAACCCACAGAATGCAAATAATTAACTACTTAAAACACCTGCCACAAAATACAAAACAATTTAGAAGTAATTTGACTGTTGACGTCAATTACCAGCACGAGGCAAAGAACTTGAAATACTCAGCGTGGGGGATCTTTTTTTAAGATTCATTAGTAGCCGATAATTATCGTTACCGATCGGAAGAGCAGGCAAGATCTAAACATGCCAGACAAAGTGTTATACGCATGAGTTGCGTATGGACAAGGACTATGTTGTTCGTATTAATGCTCATTCAAGGGCCCAGCACACTGAAGCTGAGTGCCTAGGCCATCTCTGAGGTTGCCAGCCCTTCCCAGGAGATCTTGTCAATTTGTATTGAGTAGTTTGGCCTCAATTTTAAAAGCTGGAACATACATTCAGATCAGGGCCGTCGCGAGCGTGCGCGGGGCCTGGCGCGAGAATGTGAGCAGGGCGTAGTAGGCATGAGTTCGGGAGGGGGAGGGGGTTAGTAAATGCAAATTTTAGACTGTAAGTGGCTGTGTTGTACGGAGAGTGATGTTTTAAAAGAAATTACAATTTTAGGCTAGTTAAAACTAATTTTATTACATTTCTAGTTTCTAAACAAACCTCAACAAATAGGATAAGCATAAAATTGGATACAGGAAGCACCTGATCAGATAAAATCAACAAGCAATATCAATGGAAACCTGATATAATGAGCTATCACAGGTGATTGTCTTTGGCATAAATAATATATTATGGAAAACGAAGCATGTGCTTGATGTAGCCTACTTTTTTTTACCCAAACGCACATAATAATAACACGCAATCACGTTTACATATTTCAACATTTCTACAGCTATACAGTTTTTCATAAACTAAACTACTAAAAGTGCTATAAGTCCACTTTTACCGATAAATATGAGCTGAACGGCCCCTTTGTTCGAGATATAACATGGTTTACAAGGCAGGTGTTTTTTTTAAGAAATCATTTCTGTTTTTTGTTTAGCTTTTTATTATGTAAAAGGCGCTTTGCGGGCCTTTGCTAGGGCAAAAGTGCTGATTAAATCGTTCATTTCTAATTTTTTGGCCGTTTCACATTCGATTGACAGAGTAGCCAAACCGTTCAGACGCTCCTGCGCCATCGTTGATCGCAAATTGATTAGTCTCAAAATGGAAAACTCCTTTCCCCCGACGCAACCGTTATAGGAATTGTAAGCATAATTCGATAGGCTGTCGTTAAATTAGGATAGGACACCTTTATCGGGGCTAAGTACTGTAGAGCACCTAAAGCACTTTTTACAGATGACGGAATAGCGTACCTAAATAACTGTAGCTCCAGAAAAAGATCTTCTGCATCCAAATCTTCAAGCTCCCCGTCTTTTATAAAATTAGAGAGTGTTTGACAATGGTCTTTCAATTGCTTTTCCTCAAAATTGGAAAGTAAAGATTAACTTCGTTAAATCTATTTTCTACGCAGCTCAGTGTAGTATCTACGACAGACAAAAATTAATTTACCCGAAATTTATTTTCAGTTTCTTTTTGAAGTTCCTCTTCAGTTTTTTTTTCACCTGTTGATCATTTTGCTGATTTATTTCATCAAAGAACCTTTTGCGATTGCCTTGACGGCGAATAGAAAACTTCTTTGCACAGCCCAAATTTTCCATTATTTATCTAGCACTGATAAAGCCAGTGTTGCGATAATTTTGAAAAAAATACTTAAGGCCCTGAAGTTCGGTTAAAGCCGTATCTAACGACGTCTTCTCAGATTGGAGAGTTTTAATTGTTGAGTTCACAGAAAATAAAATATCCTACCAGGTAACGAGGCTTAAAACAAATTCATACGAACTTGTATGAAGCATTGGGCCTCTCACCGGGTAACAGGATCTTTGGTAGTTTGTACCACTTTGTCTAGAGCTTCGTTTACTTTGCCTAACTGGTACCTGATGGGCTTGACACTGTCAATTGTACATTCCCATCTCGTGCTAGATGAAGATTTTAGTGTGAGGAGGCCAGGTTATAGTTCGCACAAAATGTCCCTCCTTTCCGTGGAAGCTACAAACAAAGTGTACAGACGCCGAAAGATACCAAAAAATGGCATAGCGTCCTTATTGCATTTGACCAATGTCACCCAAAAGTAAGCATATTTTACTTTGTTGGCTTATTTTAATTTGGGCTGGACTGAATCAAGCACTCTATCTTTATTTCTTTCATTTATGAAAGAAAAAAAATGGCATGAAGCGCGGGGCCTTTCTGAGCGTGGGGCCTGGCGCAACCGCACCTCTCGCGCCGCCCTCGCACGGCCCTGATTCAGATAGTGTTAATCAAATAATGTACTTTGAAGCAAACGATCATCCTTTTAACTGCATCGCAGCCTTAGTCTATCAAAGAGTGAGAATGTTTCCATAATTTGGTGAAGCGTGTGTACCGAGGCAGGGAAGTGTTTTGACTTGACAGTGATAAGCGTACAGGAGTGGAGAACAAGCTTGTAATATATTCATCGTACAGTACAATACAGAGATTTCACAGTGTCACTCTAGCCAGCTGTGCCCATCTCAACACCAGCGAGGGACGAGCAAATTGATTTTATTCTTTAAGGTAAGAAAGAAAGAAAGAAATAAAGAAAGGAAATTCAACGAAAAGAAGGGAAAGAAAGGGTAAGGGAAAGGAAAGAAAGGAAAAGGTAAGGAGGGGAAAGGAAACAAAGTAAAGGAAGGGAATGAAAGGGGAGGAAAGGAAAAGGAAGGAAAGGAGACGAAAGAGGGAAAAGGGAAGGGAGATGGGAAAGGGAAGAAACGGGAAAGGGAGAGAAGGAAATGAGAGGAAAGAGGGACAAGGGAAAGGAGATGAAAGAGGGAAAGAGAAGGGGAAGGAAAGGGAAAGAAAACGGGAAGGAAAGGAGAGGAAAAGGGAAAGGAAAGAGAGAAAGGGAAGGGAAAAAAGAAAGTGAAAGGAAAGAGGGAAAAGGAAATGGGAAGGAAAGGAGAGGAAAGAGGGAAACGGAAGGGAAAGGGAAAAGGAAAGGGAAGAGGAAAAGGGAAAGGAAAGGAGAGGAAAGAGAGAAAGGTAAGGGAAAGGAAAAGGAAAGAGGGAAAAGGGAAGGGAAAGGAGAGGAAAGTGGGAAAGGGGAAAGGAAACGGGAAGGAAAAGGAAAGGGAAGGAAAGGACAGGAAAAGGGAAATGAAAGAGGGAAAGGGAAGGGAAAGGGAAAGGAAAGGGAAGGGAAAGGAGAGAAAAGTGGGAAAGGGAAAAGGAAACGGGAAGGAAAAGGAAAGAGGAGGAAAGGAGAGGAAATGGGAAAGAAAAGGAGAGGGAAAGGGAAGGGAAAAGAGAGAAAAGTGGGAAAGGGGAAAGGAAACGGGAAGGAAAAGGAAAGGAGAGGAAATGGGAAAGAAAAGGAGAGGGAAAGGGAAGGGAAAGGAGAGGAAAGTGGGAAAGGAAACGGGAAGGAAAAGGAAAGGGAAGGAAAGGAGAGGAAGAGGGAAATGAAAGAGGGAAAGGGAAGGGAAAGGAAAGGGAAGGGAAAGGAGAGAAAAGTGGGAAAGGGGAAAGGAAACGGGAAGGAAAGGGGAGGAAAGGAGAGGAAATGGGAAAGAAAAGGAGAGGAAAGAGGGTAAGGGAAGGGAAAGGAGTGGAAAATGGGAAAGAGAAAAGGAAACGGGAAGGAAAGACAAAAGGAAAGATGTCTTGATCGTTCCCGCGTGATTTGAAGAGACTCTGTGGCGAGCATTGAGATCCAACGAACCTAGGTTTGTTAAGAAACATACACTCAGATTCGTGAGATAAAACTAAGAAGAGATGGGTTTGATTCCCACCTCAGTTGTCCTAAAAGTTGTTTTCTGTGGTTTACCTATTTTACTCCAGGCAAATGCCATGATGGTTCCTAACTTAAGGCCATGGCCGCCTCCTTCCCGATCGTCACCTGAATTACAAATACACACTTCTACATACACCACAATAGGCCAAAACAAGTTATGAAATTCTACACACCCAAGTACATGGGGCTAAGTAATAATAATAATAATAATAATAATAATAATATCGTATGGCCTCGGGTGCCGGGTGCAAGCTTTGTTATTTGCCACCCAGAGGACAGCTTGCATGCCGAATTGTGTTGTTCCTTGGAACGCTATGAAAGTCAAGGAGGTTAGATATCTAAGCTCCTTGACACTATAGCGCTTTCTAGTAGAGAATGGAGGAACTTTGTGTTGGCGGAAAATCCCGAGATTAATTTTGCCATTATGAACACGGCCTACTGAATTCAAATGGCTTCTTTAACATGCCAACATCGTATGACATGCGTGTCATGATTTTTGCCGCCTTTAAAAAAAATCACTTACCATGGCCAGGAGCGAACCTGCAAGCTTGGGGTTGGTAGACCTACACGATAACTACTCACCCACCGTGACAAGTTACGGGGCTAAATGACTGCGATATAGGCCACAAGCCTCTCAATCGAAACAAACACTAGAACATGCTCTGTTTACAGAAAGAAATCGAACTTTAAAAATATCGTAAGGAGGAGTTTCTTGCATGATCATGGTTATGAAGTTTTATAGCATTCAGGGTATCTAACTATGATAGGTTGGTTGGTTCCTCAGTTTAGCGGCTGCGACAACGCGGTCATGTAGCCCCGTGTACTTTGGGTGTGTGTAGAATCTGTCTGTTAACCGGTGTTAATTGTGATGACTGTATTAGTGTGTTATCTGTCTTAATTCAAGTAAGGACTGCAGACAGTTATTTCAAGTTATTCCTACTTTTGCTACCAAATGCTACCGTCCGCGACACCTAGCTTGCGGACTTGCCTACCAGTTGGCCTCGCAGTCAGCACCTGGTGGCGAACGTTGGAACCAATAGAGCGTTATCAATTCTAACCTACAAATTTTGGCTTCACACAAGTGCAGTTAGAGGAAGGTTCTTTTTCACACCATAAATCTATAACATGGGACCGTTGGCTTTACTTCCCCGCCGATGGAAGGCATACTGAGGGATTTTTAACGCTCTTAAAAAATCTGGCGACTTCGGCCGGGTTTGAACCTTGGGCATATAAGCTCAGCATGCTACCAACTACGTTAGTCAATAGAGTCAATAAGAGCGTTGAGTCCCTAGTTTATAAGCTCGTCAGTGATCATTTCAAAGACCCTCAGGGTTTCCTGAACAATTTTTGGGGGGGATTGTTCCCCTGGCAGCGATCAGTGCGGTAGCTTATTGCCCCTGCAATATTGACCTGCTCCTCGAAGCGGAATCTAGACCCCTTTGCTGAACTTGGGATGCATGAATGATGGAATTTAAAAGTGGACCCCCGCCTGTCTTTTGAGAAGGGAGGCAGGCAGTTTGTTTAGGTACACAGTGCTAATGCCCACTTACATGCTGTCGTCCCGTCACAAAAGAAGCCAGGGGTGAGGTAGGGGGGCTGATCTGTCTGGAGTGTCACCAGATAACACCAGATGGCAGGTTAATCGGTGTCACGGCAGGCGGTCTCTCTGCGGCACATTACACACGGCTCAGTCACATTTCTAAAATACTTGCATTAATACCTTCAACAACACGTCTTTACCTTTCCATTTCTGAAACGGTTCATCGTCGTGATGTCGTTAGCCACGATTTAATGTGAGCATTTTTCAGGTTAATGAGATCGACATTTTCTCCGTTTGTTGTCACATAACGTTCGATCAATCAGAACGATGCTAATGATATTGAAAAAACAAGATGTTCAGTAAAGAACATATAGCCTACTTTCTCCTAAATGCATGGGTAATGTTATAACTCTTTGTCCTTTTCAAGGAGTATAATTGAATGTTGGTTGTAGTAGCTTGTTGAAATACAACGTGCTATAGGGATATTAAACATGAATATGAGGTACCCTTTGCTAGTGCTACCTCTGTAAAAAAATTCATTCAATTCGGTTTCACCGTGTTTGAATAGATTGGGGGAATCGATTTGCACACATACTTGGCCACCATCTGCAAACTATTGGGCTGATGATCTAGCAGTTTGGTCGGAATATGCTTCCCACATAAAGATTTGTTGTTGCAAAATTTGGTAGAGACTAGATTATTAGGTTGGTCGTAATTACATTTTAGCCTTTAACATTTGGGTGGCCGCGATTACGTTTCCGTCAAGATGGCGGTGATATAAAACATGACACTGAGGTGGCCTTTTCTAGTGCTACCTCTGTACCAAATTTCGTTCCATTCGGTTTCACCGTGTTCGAATTAATAGGGGGAAACGATTTTCACACAAAGATGGCCGCCATCCGCAAAATATTAGGCTAATGACCTATTAGTTTGGTCAAAGGATGCTCCCTCCATAATGGTATGTTGATGCAAAATTTGGTAAAGATCGGATGATTAGGTTAATCGTAATTTGATTTAAGCTTTGAATATTTGTGTGGCCGCCATTACGTTTCCATCAAGATGGCGGCGATATAAAACATGACACTGAGGTGCCCTTTGCTAGTGCTACCTCTGTACCAAATTTCATTCCATTCGGTTTCACCGTGTTCGAATTAATAGGGGTAATCGATTTTGACACAAAGATGGCCGCCATCCGCAAACTATTAGGCTAATGACCTATTAGATTTGTCAAAGGATGCTTCCTCCATAAAGGTATGTTGTTGCAAAATTTGGTAGAGATCTAAAAAACTGAAATTTGTACCGCGACAGATGGCTATGAAACAATATTTATTGATATGTGTTCCAAAATCGTTATAAGCAAAGAGCCAAAATGGTGGCCGCATGAATTTTTAAAACTTAGCAGGACTTCATAAACAAAACAAATACTTATTTAGCTCCATGTATCAAAATGTCATTCTTTTTCTATAACCCAGATTAAAAATACATTCATTTAGGTCCTCTTATTTAAAAAAAAACCATTGTGTTTTACTTTATAAAGCCTCCTGTCCAAAACATCGTCTTCCGTTTTACTTTCTAGAGTCTCCTGTCCAAAACATCGTCTTACATTTTTCTGTACAATATTGTCCAAATCGTCGTCTTACGTTTCACTTTCTAAAGCCTCCTGTCCAAAATGAATCTTACTTTTTTACGATTTTGTACAAAACGTCGTCTTACGTTTTACTTTCTAGAGCTTCCTAGGTTCTCCTGCCCAAGACATCCAAGACATCGTCTCACTTTTAGGGTTATAAGTCCAGAACGTCGTTTTACGTCTTTCTTTTAGGGCCTCCTGTCCAAAACGTCTTCTTACGTTTTTCTTTTAGGTCCAAAACAATGTCTTCCGTTTTACTTTCATGGCCTCTTGTCCAAAACATCGTCTTACGCTTTTCTTTTAGGGCCTGATGTCCAAAACATCGTCTTGCTTTTTTTTTAAGTTCCGTAAGTCCAAAACGTCGACTTACGATTCTTAAGGATCTTAAGTTCAAAATGTCTTTTATTTTACGTTTTTGCATTTTGAGTTTTTCAGACGTTCTTTCATTTTTTAGCCTATTTACATTTTATGAAAAAATAGGCTCATGAGATCACCTTTTGTCCGTGTGTGTGTGTGTGTGCCCCCCCTAATAACTTCTAAACGGCTGGAGCGATTTCAATGAAACTTGGTAAGACCATAGCACCATTCTGGCCGACCCCGGCCGTGCCCTTCAAATTTTATTGTGTCTCACCAATCCAACATGTCGGCTGTGCGAAATATTTCACCAGCATTCAGTATCTCCGAAACTATTACCGATATCAACCTGCAATTGTGTATGGTGATAAAGGGCACTACTAGAAGTTCACCTATGAGACTTTCAAAAACCTGGTAACTACAAAACCAACATGGCGGCCAAGCGAATTTGAGACTTTTAAATAGACTTTTCTCGCGATCTAACCATCCAAACGTAATGAAACTTGGTGCAGCAAATGTTTATACACATTTTAATGCACTGGCACTAATTTAGTTCAATTGTTTACATAACCTAAAAATGGCAGCTGTGCGAAATATTTCATCAGCATTTTATATCTCCGAAACTATTACATATATCACCCTGAAAATTTGTACGGTGATAAAGGGCGCTGGTACAAGTTTACCTATGTAACTTTCATAAACCTGTAAAGTACAAAACTAACATGGCGGCCAAGCGAATTTGAAACATTTTAATAGACTTTTATCAAGATTCAACTCTCTGAGCGCATTGAAATGTGGTACAGTAAATGATTATACATATTGTAATGCACTGGCTGTGCGAAATTTTAAAATTAAGTTTTTATTTCTTGTGTCGTAATCATGCGATCGAAGTGAAAGTTTGAATAATGAACCTACGCAATAACTCCATGGCCTATAGGCTACTTATAACAATCCAAAATGGCGAGCATCCGAAATATTTAGACGGTTCTCAATATCTACGAATCTTTTAGAGCAATCAAACTATATTTTTTATGTTCATAGAGGCTATGAACATAAGTTCACCTATAGGACTTTCAGTAACCTAGTGAGCACAAATCCAACATGGCGGCGACGCGAAGTATACAGATTTAAATGGACGTTTCTCGCGGTTTAACCATCCGAGTTCAGTGAAACTTTGCACGTTAAATGCTTATACAAATGTTAATCCACTGGCATCTAATTTATCTCAATTGTTTTCATAACGACAAGATGGCAGCTGTGCGAAATTTTAAGATTATTTTTTTGTTTCTTGTGTCGTAATCATACGATCGAAGTGAAAGTTTGAATAATGAAGCTCCGCGGTAATTTTTCTTTATGGTACATAACTATATGGCCTATACATACAACAATCCAATATGGCGACCATCCGAAATATTTAGACGGTTCTCAGTAACTACGAATCATTTACAGCAATCAAAATGATTAAAAAAATAGAGGCTATGAACATAAGTTCATATATAGGACTTTCAATTACCTGGGGAGCACAAATTCAACATGGTGGTGACGCGAAGTATAAATATTTAAGTGGACGTTTCCAGCGATTTAACCATCCGAGTGCAGTGGAACTTTGTACAGTAAATGCTTATACAAATGTTAATCCACTGGCATCTAGTTTATTTCAATTGTTTTCATAACCACAAGATGGCAGCTGTGCGAAATTTTAAAAATCTCGTTTTTACTTCACATGTCCTATCATGCGATTGACGTTTGAATACCACACGTACACAATAATCTTCAGGTAATAGTAGGCTACATAAATAACAAGAAGTTCCGTGACGAACTAAAGAGCCTACTTTTCTTAAAATTTTAGATTCATGCCAATGATTAATCTATACGGATCTATCTAGAATAATGACGAAATTAAGTTGGTAATATCGAAATTTCTAATTAGTTCGAAATACTGTGTACCTGGCATAATGTAGCCTAATAGAGAACTACAGTTGGAAGCCCTGGTGACTGAATATATTCTTAGTTCCATCTCTTAAGGTACAGAATACAAAATTTGGTTGATGTCCAATGGATAGCATGGACGTTACATCCAGTTAAACATTGGATCTAACAGCGCGCGTAAATCATGTTGGCAACAATGACATACATGTATTGGTTAGAAATAATCTGAAATAATATGTTCTATTGTTGTGCCAATTTTGAATGAAATACATTAGTCAGTAGAGAAGTTGAAGCCTCCGTGGCTTAGGCGGCAGCACGCCGGCCTCTCACCGCTGGGTCCGTGGTTCAAATCCCGATCACTCCATGTGAGATCTGTGCTGGACAAAACGGAGGCAGACAGGTTTTTCTCCGGGTACTCCGGTTTTCCCTGTCAAAATTTCATTCCAGCAACACTCTCCACTATCATTTCATTTCATCTGTCATTCATTTAATCATTGCCCCAGAGGAGTGCGTCAGGCCTCGGCAGCCGGCACAGTTCATATCCTCGCCGCTAGATGGGGGCTTCATTCATTCCATTCCTGACCCGGTCGGAGACTGGAAGCAGGCTGTGGAATTTCATTTTTTCAGTCAGTATAGAAGTTACATGCAGACTTAGAATCATGTTGGCACCACTGAGTTATATTAGTTACTTCAAATTAATCTAGAATGGCCGGTACTATACGTGTGCAAAGTTTAGAGCTATTGGCATGCATACTTTCTGATATATTGATATTAGGGTAACAAAAATAGAGACAGTATTTATTAACAGTTGGCAGCCCTGGTTACTCTTAAGAATCGGCATAGTCATATCTGTTATGGTACACATAGCACACACGTAATTTGGTTGAAATCCAAATGATAGTATAGAAGTTACATGTATTTAAATTTGGACCTCTCAGCAGGCTTAGAATCATGTTGGTAGCAGTGACGTGTATAAGTTACTCCAAATTAATATAGAATGTCAGGTACTATACGTGTGCATAGTTTCAAGCTGTCGGCTTGTATACTTTCCGATATATGGGTATTTGGATTTTGAAAAATGAGAGCATTTATTAACAGTTGGCAGCCGTGGTGGCTCTTAAGAATACACTCAGTCATATCTGTTTACGTACACATATCACATACGAAATTTGGTGAAATCCAATTGATAGTGTAGAAGTTATACGCATTTAAAATTTGGACTTATCAGAAGGCGTATATTCATTTTGGCAACACTGCGATGTATGGCCTCCTGGAAATTAAACTGCAATATTATTATCTATACGTGTGCCAATTTTGAAATAGCACCCATTCATACCTTCCAAGATATCCAACATGGAGCTCAAATTTCAATTGCGATTTTTCAGCAGTTGGTAGCTCTGACATCATTTTCAAATATGGCCGTGAGATGTTCAGGTATAGATCTTTACTCCTACCAAATTTCGTTTCGATTGTTGCAGCCGTTTAGGAGTTGATAGGACACACACACACACACACAGCTAGACAGACAGACAGACAGACAGAAGGAGAGACAGACAGACAGACAGACAGACAGACAGAAGGACAGACAGACACACATTTGTCCGGATCGATCTCATAAGTCTACTGTTTCCTCATTTTTGCAAAATGTGAAAAGTAGGCTAAAAATCCAACATGGCGACTATCTGAAATATTTAGACGGTTCTCAATATCTACGAATCTATTACAACAATCAAACTGAAATTCTGTATGTTGATAGAGGCAATTGATATGAGTAGGATATATGAAAATTGGCTGTATAGTTCTCCACGGAACTACTTGTTATTCTTTAGCTGATAAAGGCTACATTTAATTTGTGATTTGTAATTTTTTTCTGTAACACATGATTAGGTGAAATCAAATTGATTGCGAGTTAATTTATATTATACAGTAAGTTACTTTATACCTCCATTTAACATGATTATCCTGTCAATGTTTCTGAATAAAATAAAATCATTTAAATTCTTACGTCATTTTAGATACCGTATTTTAATAATGAGAGAGAAGCTGGTATTCAGAAAGGTGTAAGGCAAGGCTGCAACTTATCACCCACACTGTTCAATCTTTACATTGAACAATCAATGAATGAAATTGGAGAAAAATGTAAAGTGGGATTGAAGATTCAAGGAGAAATAATTTCAACTCTGAGATTCGCAGATGACATCGTCATATTGGCCGACACGCCTCAGGATTTGAATGAGTTTTTGAATGGTATAGACTCCGTCATGAGGAAAGAATTCATGATGAAAATCAATAAATGTAAAACAAAAATATTGGAATGCAGCCGAAATAAATCAGAAACTTCTATAGATATCAAATTGGCAGGTGAAAAGCTAAAGGAAGTAGGAGACTTCTGTTACTTAAGAAGCAAAATAACCAGTAATGGACGAAGCAAAGAGGATAGACTATAAAACGTTGGTTGGCTCAGGCAAGGAACGCATTTCTACAGAAAAAGAATCTGTTGACATCGAATATAGATTTAGGTATTAGGAATTCCTTTTTGAAAGCCTTTGTTTGGAGCATGGCACTCTATGGAAGTGAAACTTGGACTATTGGTGCAGCAGAAAAGAGGAGAATTGAAGCATTTGAATTGTGGTGTTACAGGAGAATGATGAAGATCAGTTGGGTAGACAGGGTTACAAACGAAGAGGTATTATGACGAGTGGGAGGGGAGAGATGTTTCTGGCGACTGCTAATGAAGAGAAGAGATAGTTTAGTAGGACATATACTAAGCCACCCAGGAATAGCAAGCTTATTTATGAAAGGAAGGATTGAGGACAAGAACTGTAGGGGTAGACCAAGGTTAGAATATGTTAAACAGATTGCCTCGGATGTAGGGTGTGGTAGCTATGTAGAGATGAAGCTAATAATAATGTTATTTGTTTTACGTCCTATTAACTACTGTGGCTTTTAGAGGAGATGAAACGATTAGCTTAGGACAGGGGGGCATGGAGCGCTGCATCAAACCAGTCAAAAGACTGAAGACTCAAACAAGAACATTTTAATAATTGGAATTTGGTTTCCTTTAGGATTTTGTGTCTAAACCCGTGCGATAGGTCGCAAACAGATATTTAAATTGTACTTCGAATTAGATTACTTCCGAGCAGAAAAATGGGATAGAGAGACTGAGACCCTGACGAGAATGGTGACAAAGATACTGCATCGTCCATGTTGTTACGACAAGATGCCAAAGTTTCGGTTAGTTCTCAACTTTTAAATATACAAACAAACTTTGTCACGAGTCTAAATTCAAAAGTTGGAAAGCTGCACGGGGAGTGTCAGTGTTCTTCCATTCTATCTGATATCTAAAGAGGCCATCTTTGAAAACTGTTTGAATACATAAATATATAATCTCCATCACATCTCAGTCGCAGTGGGAGTATTTGTCTTGGAGATGTGACAGGAGGTTATGGATCTCAAACAGCAGCGGTCGAACTTTTTCTCGCTGTATGAATAATAAATGTGAGATGGAACATTTCTAGAGATTGTTAGCGATATACTTGTCCTGTTTTATTTTCCAGTTCAGTTTGACGCCTCCAGAAAGTTATTTGATAAAACAGAAGTGGAGGAGGAAGTTGTGACAGTAACTGTCATAACTAAGACCCAGATAGTTATGTGTTTAAATATTTTTTATTTAACCCTCCAAGTGCTGAACATTTCACTCTTAGGTGCTAAGCATTTTTAAGACAGCTTGCAGATATATTTTTAAGACATTATAATAAATACAACTTTGTAACTATATATGGCATATTATATATCAATGTATTCAGGAAAAATTAGAGAATAAGATAATAATAGGTATTTTTACTTACAAGTATCCATTAGAAGTATAATGGATGATTTAGTCAGTTTTGTTTAAAAAATTCAAAAGATATTCCAATTTTAGAGGTTGGTCACAAGCACTACATTTTCAGAAATAATATTCTAAGATATACAAAATGTGCCAAATTTCATTACATGCGCAATGGTAGCCTATATAATAATAGAAACTTTGATGAATAACGAATAATTAAGAAGTCACAGATAAAAAGTCCAAACATATCACTTTTCACAGATTTTAACCACACATATACGTAAGTAGAAAGTCATAATTTTTTTTCAGAAGATCAAGAAACGACTCTTATTGCTTACCAGATAGAGAATTTCATTTCGCAGCGAGGCTATTCGTGAAATCGATTGTTATATAGATTTTACGATTTGTTATATCGATTTCACGAATAGTCTCACTGCGAGACGATAGCACTTCGAGGGTTAACTAAATTTTCTAAAACTCAGCAATTCTTCTAGGTTTGTGCCGTGTCTTGTGTGGGGTTTTGCCTAGGACACCAAGCTGGCTCATCGGCGGGCTCTTGAGCGTTTGGTTCTCGCAGTCAAGTAGTGCAGTTGCACTCTATATAAAGGGAGGTAGCGCGCAGTTAGTTACTCCTGTGGGGGTCCGGGCGGGGACACCAAGATAATTTAGATAATAATGGGTGTATAATTTGTACCTAAAAAAATAATTTCGATATCAGCTGCGGATGCTGAAAATACTGTTTTTCAGCCTAGAACGGAAAAATCGGCTGCATTCCCACACAACAAATTAGTTATGAATTCTAACTCTTATAGAGCTTGGCTTGTTTACCGTAACAGCTATTCGGATTTAAGATATCGTCTGCACACCACTTTTTCTATGCAATCATCTCGTCTGTTCTTATCAGTTTACAAGTGATTAGAAATTGTTAAATGAGGAGTAGACTCAGTAACAACAAAAAGTTAAACAATTCTACTCTATGTTTTGAAATTAGCTGTTCCGCTTATTTTAGTAAACTTAAAAATGTAAACACTGAAGCAGTGGTTATTGTACTGCTGAAATAGAATTGACCACGATAGGTTATTCTGAGAAGTTATACTTAATTTGTTATCATTGTTAAGAGTTGTATTAGTTATATTAGAAGCATTGATTATAATCAATGGTAGAAGTGAGCTTGGAAGACTTGTGTTGTTCTAAGAATGCATACGGATAAAGAGACCGCGACCGAGTGTCGAGTGGAATTGAGGAAAACCTGGCTACATAACTCAGGTACCCGAGTGGAATTGATGCCCGCCCCTTCCCGTCGACTGACTGGGTCAGAGAATGGAATGAATGAAGCCCCCATCTAGTGGCGAGGATATGAACTGTGCCGGCTGCAGAAGCCTGTCGCACTCCCCTGGGGCAATGCTCAAATGAATGACAGATGAACTGAAATGATAGTGGGGAGTGTTACTGGCATGAAATTTGTGACAGGGAAAACCGGAGTACCCGGAAAAAAGATTAATAAGTAAGACTACTCCAGATGTCTGAGTTTGATTTTCGATCATAGAAGTGGTTTTCCGTGGTTTCCCACTTCTACTTCAAGCAAATGCCAGGAAGGTTCATAACTTA
The DNA here is from genome assembly GCA_946902985.2 of Meconema thalassinum. Lineage (NCBI taxonomy): Eukaryota > Metazoa > Arthropoda > Insecta > Orthoptera > Tettigoniidae > Meconema > Meconema thalassinum. Next base: position 92,614,032 of record OX336390.1, read on the forward strand.
AGGCCACGACCGCCTCCTTCTGAATCATCGTCTCAATTACAAATACTTCTACTACCACCATAATAACACAGGTTATCAGACACATTTTACACACACTTAAGTGCGTGGGATTATATATGGCCACGATGACGCAAAACCCCAAAATAAATCATCGACAACAAGGAAATAAATGAGTTGTATCACTGATTTGAGAAGTATATTATTATTATTATTATCATTATTATTATTATTATTTGCAGTAGAAGCCTCCGTGGCTTATGTGGCAGCACGCCGGCCTCTCATCGCTGTGTCCGTGGTTCAAATCCCGGTCACTCTATGTGAGATTTGTGCTGGACAAAGCGGAGGCAGACAGGTTTTTCTCAGGGTACTCCGGTTTTCCCTGTCGGAATTTCATTCCAGCAACACTCACCACGCTCATTTCATTTAATCTGTCATTTATTTAATCATTGCCCCAGGGGAGTGCGACAGGCTTCGGCAGCCGGCACGGTTCATATCCTCGCCGCTAGATGGGGGCTTCATTCATTCCACACCTGACCCGGTCGGTCGACTGGAAGCAGGCTGTGGATTTTCATTTTCATTGGATTATTTTCAAAGACATCTCCAAATTCTGGCGTAACGTATTTATTTAGGTTTTAAGACGCGGAACTACGAGGTCATCTGCTCCGGCGTAACATTCCATTCCAGGGCCAAGCAACATGCGCTCAGTGTTAGTGCGCACGGCTCTCTAGGCAGATAGTCGCCAATGATGTTCCCATGCCCAAACGACCTTCTTGTAGTATTCAATGGAGTGTTTTGAAACTTGAAGAACTGTGCTCAAGAACAAAAGGCCTCAGATTAGTCCCCTGCTGAGGTCCCGCAAACCTTGCCAGCTGTGAGGGCTGCATTTTCTCAGAACAGTGGGGCAACAGTCTGCAGATCCTAGGACCCGTTATAGGCAGCTTAGCGATAATTAAGAGTCGCCGCGACTGTCTTCAGAGCCAAGCAAGCCGACAAACTCTTTGTCAGGACATTTCAACAGGTAGGCCTAATGAGATGATAAGGAGGTCTGTTATCTGCACATCTTGTGCTCATGAAGCCATAAGAATATAGACTGCCCTTCCTGGAAACAAGTATTGCTTCACTAACCGTCGCTCTGGCACTGAGCAGGAGAACTGGGCATCCAACTTCATTACTAGCGACTGGATTCTTAGGTTTTACCTATATTTTCCTTACTTCTAAATACTGTACAAAAATACTTTATTTAATACTTTTCCGAATCACACTCAAAATAGCCCCTTATTCATAAATTCTGTAGTACCTAAAAGAAAACTAATTGCAGTTTTGTTCCATTTATTGTACTGTATTATATTTGAATTTGTAGTCCATATTTTTAAAAAGTAAGCAACAAGACAGTGTTTATTCCTAGCTCTAGTTGATTAACCCTTGAATACTATCATTATTCAATAGCTTGCCAGGGTGGGTGGGTGGTTAACGTGTCGGTCTACTAACCCCAGGCTTGCAAGTTCGCTCCTGACGTAAGTGATTTTTGAAAGGCGGAAAAAAATTACGACACCATGTCATACGATGTTGGCATGTCAAAGAACCCATCTGAATTCAGTGGGCCGTGTTCATAATGGCAAAATTAATCTCGGGAATTTCCTCCAACACAAAGTTCCTCATTTCTCTACTAGAAAGCGCTATAGTGTTCTAACCTCCTTGACTTTCATAGTGCTTCAAGGAACAACTAAATTTGACATGCAAGCTACCCTCTGGGTGTCAAATAACAAAGCTTGCACCCGAGGCCATACGATATTCTTATTCTTCTTCTTCTTATTATTATTCAATTAGCACTAATAATACGTTAAATTTACGTACATTACGAACGTTGTGCTAAGGCACAAGTTAGTTAAACGGTTGAGACTGATATATTACGCGTGTAACACTTCATTTATATACACTGAATCCTCTGTGGTCTTTAAGGTTTAATACGTTAAGTTCCATCTTAAATACAACAAATACAGAAGTCGTTTACTTAAACGTAAATAGCAGTACGTAGTTTCTCCTGCCTCTTATACTGTCTCTCAATTTTATGAGGTTCTTTTCATAATCCCTCTGAAGTGTAGTGACAAACCTTCATCAAATCCTCCTCCTCTCTGTTATTGCCATGGAGAAACCAATATGTTGTTAAATTCAAGGATAGTTTCCTGGCAATACTTTACCCCATGATTCTGCCACTAGAACTGATGGGTATTAATAACAAAAGCATTGACATCACGACCATAGAACAGTAGAAGCACTGTTGGAAGATAGTGAGGTGGGGTCATATAAATACAGGGAATTCTAAACAGTTAAATTAATTATGCACGTAAATTTTACGTATGTTAGTATTGTAGGGTTATGAGAAATCCTACCTGACAAATAGTTCAAATACTTTCAGCACTTTTTAGCTTGTATCTTAATGTTTGGTTATTTTTGTCAGGAAAATGAGGATGAATCTCGTATTGATTCTAAGTTCCCTATATTCTAAATAAACATAGTTAATTAAATGGGCTAGAGTGTGTAAATCACCTTTGATATCTTTGGTTTTGTTGAATTCGAATAATTAACATATTTAAGGAGAGCAAATATTGCTTAAAAGTGTGAAGTTCTCGGTGATAATTTGATGACGTATCATTATGTGAAATATTTACTCTCTCGTTGCAATCAAATTTTCTACTAACAATTAGGCATTAATTTTAACCTTTGCGCAGTTTATGTCCATTTGTGCTACACTTTAAACATAAAAGCCTATTTTAAAACCTATTCTACTTATTGTTGTTGTTGTTGTTGTTTGAGTCTTCAATCTTTTGACTAGTTTGATGCAGCGCTCCACACCTCCCTGTCGTGAGCTAATCTTTTCATCTTTACATAGCTACCACACCCTACACCCGTGGCAATCTGTTTAACATATCCTAACCTTGGTCTTCCCCTACAGTTCTTGTCCTCGACCCTTACTTCCATAACTACCGGTAAGCTTGCTATTCCTGGGTATCTTAGTATGTGACCTACCAAGCTATCTCTTCTCTTCATTAGCAGTCGCCAGAAACATCTCTTCTCTCCCACTCGTATTAATACCTCTTCGCTGGTAAACCTATCTACCCATCTGATCTTCATCATTCTCCTGTAACACCACATTTCAAATGCTTCAATTCTCCTCTTTTCTCCTGCACCAATAGTCCAAGTTTCACTTCCATAGAGTGCTACGCTCCAGACAAAGTCTTTCAAAAATGACTTCCTAATACCTAAACTAATATTCGATGTCAACAGATTCCTCTTTTGTAGAAATGCTTTCCTTGCCTAAGCCAACCTACTTTTTATATCCTCTTTGCTTCGTCCATCACTAGTTATTTTGATTTCTAAGTAACATAAGTTTAGCTTTTCACCTGCCAATTTTATATTCATAGAGGTTTCTGATTTATTTCGGCTGCATTCCAACATTTTTGTTTTACATTTATTAATTTCCATCGTGAATTCTTTCCTCAAGACGGAATCCATACCATTCAAAAACTCGTTCAAATCCTCAGGAGATGACGATGTCATCAGCAAATCTCAGAGTTGAAATTATTTCTCCTTCAATATTCACTCCCACTTTAAATTTTTCTCCAATTTCCTTCATTGCTTGTTCAATGTAAAGGTTGAAAAGTATAGGTGATAAGTTGCAGCCTGCCTTACAGCTTTCTGAATACCAGCTTATCTCTCATGTCCTTCAGCTCGAATGACTGCTGTCTGATTTCTGTATAGATTGAAGATCACCCTCCTATCCCTGTAGGCTACTTTATTACAATCTTTTTCAAAATGTCAAACAATTTAACCCAATCAACCTTAAAAAATAGTATTTTATGTTTTTGGAAACCAACCAAACCAGAATTTAATTTCATGGCAGAGCCGGAAATCGAACCTGGGCATCAACGGTGACAGCCAAGAATGCTGGCCACTACGCCACTCCCATATTGAAGAAGTGCTTTAGGCTATTAAGTGTATAATTCATGTGACTTATTTAGGCTATTTCATGCCCTAGGTCTAGGAAGTTAAATAAAAATATTGGAATGCAACCGAAATAAATCAGAAAACCCAATGGACATCAAATTGGCAGGTGAAAATCTAAAGGAAGTAGAAGACTTCTGTTACTTAGGAATCAAAATAACCAGTGATGAACGAAGCAAAGAGGATATAAAGAGTAGGTTGGCTCAGGCAAGGAAAGCGTTTCTAGACTACAGATGGTTGGATGGTTCCTCAGTTGGGGGGCTGCGACAACGCGGTCATGTAGCCCCGTGTACTTTGGGTGTGTGTAGAATCTGTCTGATAAACGGTGTTAATTGTGATGGCTGTATTAGTGTGTGTGTATTATCTGCTTTTAATTCAAGTAAGGACTGCAGATATTCAATTTTCGAGTAGTTCCTACTTTTGCTACCATACGCCACCGTCAACGACAACTAGTTCTGATCTTGGTTACTAGATGCCACCGCAGTCGGCCCCTGGCGACGAACGTTGGAACTAATAGAGCGTTAGTCAAATCTAACCTACAAATTTAGCTTCACACAAATGTAATTAGTGGAAGGTTCTTTTACATGCCATAAATCTATGACATGGGCCCGCCGGCTTTACTTCCCCTCCAAAGGAAGGCATACTGAGGGATTTTTAACGCTCTTAAAAAATCCGACGACTTCGGCCGGGTTTTAACCCGTACCTTGGGCATAGATGCTCAGCATGCTACCAACTGCGCTTCCGAAGTCGCTCTAGACTACAGAAAAGAAAACTGCTGACATCGAATATAGATTTAGGCATTAGGATGTAATCTTTGAAAGCCTCTCTCCGGAGCGTGGCGGTCTATGGGAGTTGGACAGCAGAAAAGAGGTAAAAAAGAGGATGCTTGTAGTTTTCCGTGGCCATTACGCTAGTGTTCATGAACCATGAGACCTCCATTTTTACGTGGAATCCGAGCCACAGGACGTGATATTTCACTTCAAAAATCTTCGAAAATGCCTTGGTGAGAAGCAAACGGCTTGACCACTGCACCATCACGCTCCTTGCTTCCCATTTAAGGGTTGGACTTGACTGCGATTCCGAGAGGAATTACACCACTTGGGCTCTCAACGCTCAAATAAAGTAAAGCCATCATTACTTCCGACTTGACGTTTTAGTGTTACCCTAGATTTATCTAGCGGTCAGAAGGAAAATCACTTTAACAAGACAATCACAGACAGCCATTCAAATCAATATATCACGACAAATTGAGTTTCGTTTAACCGGGGTATTCAAGAATAGTAACTGCCTTCTATACGCTGATGATTTGAAACTGTTTCGAGTAATAGACCACGAGTCAGACTGTGACTTGCTTCAATTAGACCTACATCTACTAACAGATTGGTGTACTAAGTTGTTACTTGACCTAATATATCAAAATGCAATGTGATAACCTTTTCTAGGAAGTTGGCGCCTATCATGAGGAATAAAAGTAACTCTGTATTAGTGCGTGTGAATGAAGTAAACGACCTAGGTATAACAATTACCAACGCGATGACGGGCTGTCATTTCTAAAACATGTAGATAAGGTGACAAGTAAGGGGTTCAGATTACTAGGTTTTCTGAAGAGAAATTGTAGTGAATTCGCCAATATAGGTTCTCCCAAAATTTTATTTTTAGCATATATAAGGTCGACTGTTGAATACTGTTGTGGGGTATGGCTGCCTTCTCAGCAATATGCTATTCAGCGGTTAGAGAGAGTGCAGGTGAGATTCATGAAGTGGATCAGCTGTAGGTATATGGGCATTCGACTTTCTACATTGGACTATGAGACCTTCTGTTGAACCATGGGTATGCGGTCTTTGAGGTCTCGCCGCATGTGTGCCAACGCCATGTTTCTATATAAGTGTCTGACCAATAGAATCGACTGTGCGCCCCTTTTGTGTTTGATTCCGTTTCATGTTGCAGGCCGCAATACAAAGCAAAGATTCACTTTCCGGATCCAGAAGTGTAGAACTGTAGCTCATGCCAATTCCTGGTTATTAATGGTGTTGCGCTCTCTAAACCATCTTGATAGCGCTATAGATATACTTTACTCGAAGCCTACTGAAATTGTATATATTGTGTGTAAAAATTGTTATTTTAATTTAAGTGTATAGAGAACTTAGTTTATAAGCCTGAATCAATGTTTGTTTCTAGGTTAGTTAAATAGTTGTTTTTAAGTTAATTTAATGTTTATTATTTTTTTTCATATCATCTGTAATTGGGTGCCTGTCCTGTTGATGGTAAATAAATCTATCTATCTGAAATCTATCTATCATGGCGCGATTTAGTGAACGAAACTCTATCCTAGCACTGAAACGTCAAGTCGAAAGTAATGAAGGCTTTGCTATATATGACCATATCGCAGCTGACGAATTTCCACAAAGACAATGATTGTACTGCTTAGGACCCGCCTGTTTCATTCCTGGAAACTAGAAAGCAGATAAGGCGCTGACAAGTGCCTAACTAAATGTGTTTCTCAGCAGGTATTAGAGGAAATCCCCGGCTTCCAAGAAGGACAACAACTGCCGTCTGAATAGCATTCTTTCCCTAATTAACTGAGAAGTGGGAACTCAAAGAGAGAACGTAGACCTAAGATCACATGAACAAGACAGGCTGTTGTGTTCTGGGAAATTTTCCTTTTCCATAGCCCAGTAATTCAATTTCCACTCCAAGAGAGGACTAGAAAGATAAAGCTGAGTTGCTTGATAGCAGCCAAGGTAAATATCGGGTATATCCAGGACAGGGGTGCCAAATATTTCTAGTACTCCATTCGGATACAAGAAAACTTTAACTCACTTCATATCTGTGGATATGGCAACTGTTTATATCAGGGCCGTCCAAACTACAGCCCGCGGGCCATAAGTTAACATTAAGTTACAATCCTACTCCTTGGATTTGGGTACATTTTTCTCAAAAACTAGAGCTCAGATTCCAGAAAAACTGTTTGGATTACGTAAGATTACTAAGATTCCGTCTTGCTATGGTAGGTGAAATATCATTTTACAATTTGCCTCGTTTGATTTTAAAAATAAAATTATTATTTCAAATGAGATTTTTGATAATCATTTTTTGATTTTTAAATGTTATTGTGGACACAGTTATGAATACAATCATTAAAAAATCAGACCTGTACCAGTAATAGAGATGACAAAAGTGGACATAACAATTCTATTGTTGCGAAGACAATTACGTACAGTATATAAAAAAGTAACCCCTGGCACTACAACTCATGAAGGGCCGAGGCCTAGCAACCGACCGCTGTCCAGCCATTTGGCCTGCAGAAATTGGGGTGACACGTGGTCAGCGCATCGGGTTCCCTAGGTCGTTAATCTAAGTTTTTGTGCGCGGGGCGCTGCCTCACTGTCACACAACCACTCAATTGTCCTCATGAGGCTGAGGGCACCCCGTTACAACCCTCAGGTCAGTTTCTAAAATCCCTGACGGAGCCGGGAATCGAACCCGGGGCCTCCGGGTGAAAGGCAGGCGCGCTACCCCAACACCACGGGGCCGGTCCAATTAAGTATATAGGCCTTCCTAAAAAAGGAAGCTTGTAGTTTTACGTGACCGTAAATCTCGCGATCATAAGCCACGGGACTCCGTTATTACGTGGAATCCGAACTATGTAAAATAAGATGCGAAAAGGAAATTAGTACCTTTATTTAACCAAATTATGTATAAGGTTATGTCGCCTCCGTAGCGTAGCGGTCAGCATGGTTAGCTGCCGCCCCGGAGGTCCTGGGTTCGATTCCCGGCTCTGCCACGCAATTTGAAAAGTGGGTATGAGGAATGGAACGGGGTCTACTCAGCCTGGGGTGTTACAAATGAGTAGAGGGGGTTCGATTCCTACCTCAGCCATCCTCGAAGTGGTTTTCCGTCGTTTCCCACTTCGTCTTCGGGCAAATGCCGGGATGATACCTACTGTAAGGCCATGGCCACCTCCTTCCCTCTTCCTTGCCTATCCATCCTAATCTTCCCCTCCCTTCCCATCCCTCATGAGGCCCCTGTTCGCTTTGCAGGTGAGGCCGCCTGGGCGAAGTGCTGATCACACCTCACCAGTTGTATCCATCCCGACCGGATGTTCCAAGCTCCAGGACACTGGCCATAGAGGCGGTAGTAGTGGGTAAATCGACTAAAAAATGTATAATTTTATTTTATTTCACATTTTCAAATTCATTCTATTATTTTACATTTTACGAGACTTACTGATCCATTAGATTTTATACTTTCATCGTTTTATTCATTGTTTTCCAGTTTCTTCATTCCATCCTGTATATATTTTACTTAATTTCATTTCTCAACAGTTTTATTAAATTAGTTTCTTAAGGTTCAATTCCAATTTGCAGAAGAAGGTCCCATTGTTGGACCGAAAAATGTACTAATTTGAATAGAATTTGTACTGATTGGCGGAGCATTTTAATAAATTATTTGTATCTTGTAATGGGAATGATTAGATGGAGTTTAAATGCAAACACTTCCCGGTGTTCTTAACCCTCCAAGTGCTGAACGTTTCACTGTTACGAGCTAAGCATTTTTAAGGCAGCGTGCTGATATATTTTTAAAAAAATTATAATAAATACAAATGTGTAACTATATATGGCAAATTATATATCAATGTGTTCTGGAAAAATTAGAGACTAAGATAATAATAGGTTTTTTGACTTACAAGTATCCAGTAGAAGTATAATGGATGATTAGTCAGATTTAAAAAAAAAAAAAACCAATTTTAGAGGTTTGTCACAAGCACTACTTTATCTGAAATAAAATTTGAAGATATAAAAAATGTGCCAAATTTCATTACGAGCGCAATGATATATAATATTTTACTTAATTTCATTTCTCAACAGTTTTATTAAATTAGTTTCTTAAGGTTCAATTCCAATTTGCAGAAGAAGGTCCCTTTGTTGGACCGAAAAATGTACTAATTTGAATAGAATTTGTACTGATTGGCGGAGCATTTTAATTAATTATTTGTATCTTGTAATGGGAATGATTAGATGGAGTTTTAATGCAAACACTTCCCGGTGTTCTTAACCCTCCAAGTGCTGAACGTTTCACTGTTACGTGCTAAGCATTTTTAAGGCAGCGTGCTGATATATTAAAAAAAATATATAATAAATACAAATGTGTAACTATATATGGCAAATTATATATCAATGTGTTCTGGAAAAATTAGAGACTAAGATAATAATAGGTTTTTTGACTTACAAGTATCCAGTAGAAGTATAATGGATGATTAGTCAGATTTAAAAAAAAACCAATTTTAGAGGTTTGTCACAAGCACTACTTTATCTGAAATAAAATTTGAAGATATAAAAAATGTGCCAAATTTCATTACAAGCGCAATGATATATAATAATAGAAACTTTGATGAATAATCATACTAATATATAAAAATGAGATTGTGTTTGTCTCTGTCGTCCTGTCTGTTACTTGATCACGCAAGAACCACTGCTCCGATTGAAATGAAATTTTGAATGGATGTAGCTCTATTTACCAGAGTTACACATAGGCTACTTTTGACGATATTTTGCACTATTTAAAAATGGCGACCATTTTAGTGACGTCACTACACCCTTTGGTTTCAAAATTTCATATTTCCATTTCAAATAAAAAGAGAACGCTAAGAAATAGCAAACTTTTAATGGCATACTCGAGCTTTAACATTTAATTTTCTATCCGAGAGGTCCTTATCACTTTTAGCGTATCTCCAACGGTTAGCGAGTAAGTTAAAACCTAAATTTGTGCAATAAAACACGGTCAACACCGAGAGGTGCAGTCTATCTTTATATAGTGTGTATAAAAATTAAAGTGTGTCTGTTTTTCTCTGAATTTCTACGGAAATTTGAGTTATTTACGCGTTTCAGACTGTTTTATGAAGGATGCGCGCGATTTTTTTTTGTCCATCTGTCTGTGGACAACTTTGTTCCCTTATAACTCGAGAACGGCTGGGTGTATCAACGTAAAATTTGGCACAGATATCCATCAAAGGCACGACACTAATCATTGATGTAACTCTTCTCCATACCTCTCATAAAAAGGGGCCTACCCCTTAAAATACATGCTGAAATAGGCGTTGAAGGACGAGACAAAGCTCATTTTCAGCCCCTCAATGTGAGAGACAAAACTCGGGGGCCCTCAAGGGTCCCCGAAGACCACATTTTAAGACCCTAAAACCAACCGTTTTTGGGATATTCCCAGAAAACTAATTTCATTTAATAAACTAATGAACGAATGCAAGCCGGTAACCATCGCAACAGATTCTCAGAGTTCCATCTATTGCAATTCCATTAATTACATTAGTGTGAAAGTTTGCAAACGGCTAGAAGGTTATCACGGAACCAAATTAAGCTGTAAAATTCAACAATACGTATAATGCGCTTAAGGGGGTCAAGGGGTAGGCTACTCTAGAATTCTTTCACGCGATTTACACCTGCGGGTGTGGTACGGCTGGTCTATTATATTCCTATCCCTATATTATATTATTATATTAGTATTATATTATGGCGTAAAACGACGAGACAAAGCCCCTCCGTGCCAGAAACAAAACTCGGGGGCCCTAAAGGGTCCTCGAAAACTACATTATAAGGCTCTAAAACCAACAGTTTCTGAAATATTCTCAGAAAACTAATTTAAACTTAATTTAACAAACTAATGAAGGAATGCAAATCGGTAACCATGACAACATTATCTCAAGGGGTGGCATCCAACTTTCCATCTATTTCTGTAAGAAGCAATGTCACTCCATTTATTACAATTCTGTGAAAGTTTGCATATGGCTATAAGGTTATCACGGAACCAACGTAGACTGTATAATCCATCAATGCAATTATGAGGGTCAAGGGGTAACCTAGAATTTTTTCGTGCAATTTTCACGTGCGACATATAGTACAGAAGGTCTATTATATCTCCAAACAGCAACATTATTTTCAAAAATTCCTGAATTGAATCAGCATTTTTGCGGCTTTTAGGAATTTGGGCCATTTGAGGCTAAATAACCTGAATTTTCAAGCACCACAAGCCTTTATAATTTATGAAAGGGGTCTTCCTGTGTATGGGGACCTAACACAACGTAGAGGGTCAGTTTTTATATGACGTGTATTGCGTTTCATCTACAAGGCTTTCAATTCTATTTCACGCCAGGAAGTACACGTTAGGTGAATTTAGTTTGAGAGCACATTTTAACTAATCCTTTTTTTTTATCGACATACGGGTTCATCGTAAGAATGATTTTGTTTGATACTGTGTGGTAGATATACCCATATTCGGATATCTGGGTGATATGTTGTAGACAATAGAATAGTCTGTCTGTCTGTCTTTCTGTGTACGCCTATATATAACTCATGTTCGGATGCTTGGTGCATCGTAAAATTAGGTATGGTATCCATGAGAGTCAATACACCAATGATTTATAAAACTCTTCACCGTAATTTCCATACAGTAGAAAGATGGATATATGGAAAAACTACTCAAAATTCATGCTAAAATAGGCGAAATGTAAAAATTATCCTAGAAGGACGACCAAAGCATATGTTGTGCTTCTCAATGTGAGACACAAAATTCGGGAGTCTATAAAGAGTCTCCGAAAACCACATTTTAAGGCCCTTAAATTAAGAGTGTGTGTGATATTCCCAGAAAACGAACTTCGTTCTGATAAACTTATGAAGGAACGACAAACCGCTAACCATTGCAACAGTAGCTCAATTGATAATGTCTGGTGTTAACACCGAACACCGTTCTTCTGCTAGTGAATAATAAAACAGTCACAGGTATAAAGTCTGACCATATCTCTTTTCACAGAATTTCAATCACATATAAACATAAGTAGAAAGTCATTTTTAGCCTATTTTCAATTTTGAAAAAATAGGCTTATGAGATCACCTTTTGTCCGTGTGTGTGTGCGTGTGTGTGTGTGTGATTCGTGTGTGTGTGTCCCCCTAATAAAATCTAAACGGCACGAGCGATTTCAATGAAACTCGGAAAGTTCATAGCACTATTCCCGGCGACCTCGACCGTGCCCTTCAAATTTTGTTACGACTCACCAATCCAACATGGCGGCTGTGCGAAATATTTCACCAGCATTCAATATCTCCGAAACTATTACCGATATTACCCTGACATTTTCTATGGTGATAGAGGGAACTGCTCTAAGTTCACTTATGTGACTTTTGAAAACCTGGTAACTACAAAACCAACATGGAGGCCAAGCGAATTTGCGACTTTTAAATAGACGTTTCTCGTGATTTGACCAACCAAACGCAATGAAACTTGGTACAGTATATGTTTATATACATTGTAATGCACCGACATCTAACTTCATTCAATTGTTTACATAATCACAAGATGGCGGATGTGCGAATATTTCACCGGCATTCTATATCTCTGAAACTATTAGCGGTATCTCCCTAAAATTTTGTACGGAGATAAAGGGCACAACTGGAAGTCCATCTATAAGACTTTCAAAAACCGGTTAACTACAAAACGAACATGGCGGCCAAGCGAATTTGAACATTTTAAATAGACCTTTCTCGCGATTTAATGTTCCAAGCGCACTGAAACCTGGTACAGGAAATATTTATACACATTGTAATCCACTGGTATCTAATTTAGTTCAATTGTTTACATAACCTCAAGATGGCGGCAGTGCGAATTTTAAAATTAAGTTTTTATTTCTTGTGATGTAGTCATGCGATCGAAGTGAAAGTTTGAATAATGAACCTACGCAATAATTTTCCTTTAATGGTACATGACTCTATGGCCTATACATTTAACAATCCAACATGACGACCATCCGAAATATTTAGACGGTACTGAATATTTACGAATCTATTTTAGCAATCAAACTGCATTTTTTAATGTTCATAGGGGCTATGAACTTAAGTTCACCTATAGGACTTTAAGTAACCTGGTGATCACAAATCCAACATGGCGGTGACGCGAATTATAAATATTCACATGGACGTTTCTCGCAATTTAACCATCCGAGTGCAGTGAAACTTGGTACAGTAAATCCTTATACGAATGTTAATCCACTGGCATCTAATTTATTTCAATTGTTTCCATAACCTCAAGATGGCAGCTGTGAGAAATTTTAAAATCTCCTTGTTTTTTCTTGTGTCCTAATTTTGCGATTGAAGTTTGAATACTACACGTTCACAATAATCTGCATGTAACAGTACATAACTCTAGGACCTACATATATAAAATCCAACATGGCGACCATCCGAAATATTTGGTCGGTTCTTAATATCTACGAATCTATTACAGCAATCAAACAGAAATTGTGTATGTTGATAGTGGCAATTAACATAAGTAGGATATATGAAAATAGGCTGTATAGTTCTTCACGGAACTACTTGTTTTTTCAGAAGATCAAAAACCAACCAGATAGAGAATTTCATTTCTCAGCGAGACTATTCGTAAAATCGATTGTTATATAGATTTTACGAGTTGTTATAATCGATTTTACGAATCGTCTCGTAGTGAGACGATAGCACTTGGAGGGACTCCCTTGTATCTGGTACTGTGGGTGCTAGCGCCTTACCCCTGTCGCACGCGCCGTCCTACCCACGACTCCAGGAAGTGCCTCGATACCGATATGCCTGGGACACCAACAACGTCTTCATTAACACCACAAAACTCCCACATGAAAGTAAAAGTGGTCTGGAAGAACTATACCTGAACACAAAACAAGAAGAGGGTTAATCTGCGACGACGCCATACAAGAAAATAAATAAGTAAATAAAAGTAAGTAAGTAAGCAAGTAAGTAAAAATAAATAAAGTTTGGAAGTAAGTAAGCTATGGTTGGTTGGTTCTTAAGTTTAGCCCATGTACCTGGGTGTGTGTGTGTTAAACCTCCGTGGCTTAGGCGGCAGCACGCCGGCCTCTCACCGCTGGATCCGTGGTTCAAATCCCGGTCACTCCATGTGAGATCTGTGCTGGACATAACGGAGGCAGACAGGTTTTTCTCCGGGTACTCCGGTTTTCCCTGTCAAGATTTCATTCCAGCAACACTCTCCACTATCATTTCATTTCATCTGTCATTCATTTAATCATTGCCCCAGAGGAGTGCGTCAGGCCTCGGCAGCCGGCACAGTTCGTATCCTCGCCGCTAGATGGGGGCTTCATTCATTCCATTCCTGACCCGGTCGGAGACTGGAAGCAGGCTGTGGATTTTCATTTTTTTCACTTTGGGTGTGTGTAGAATCTGTCTGATAACCGGTGTTAATTGTGATGACTGTATTAATGTGTGTTATCTGTTTTTTAATTTAAGTACTGCAACTTAGAATTTTTCAAATAGTTCCTACTTTTGCCGCCAAGCGCCACCGTCAACGACTACTAGGCCAAGTTAAGAACTTAGCTACTATAATTAAGTAACTATATGCCTTTATATAGACTACAGTATATGGCAGGGAATTTGAAACACAGCAAAGCGTTTTATTATTAGGCCTACAATTGTTATTATTTATTTACTTATTTATTATTCGCTAATTGGCCAACTCTGAGATTTCCTGATGACATCGTCATCTTGGCCGACACGCCTGAGGATTTGAATGAGTTTTTGAATGGTATGGTCTCCGTCTTGAGGAAACAATTCATGATGAAAATCAATAAATGTAAAACAAAAATACTGGAATGCAGCCGAAATAAATCAAAAACATCTATGGACATCAAATTGGCAGGTGAAAAGCTGAAGAAAGTAGGAGACTTCTGTTACTTAGGAAGCAAAATAACCATTGATGGTCGAAGCAAAGAGGATATAAAAAGTAGGTTGGCTCAGGCAAGAAAAGCATTTCTACAAAAAAAGGAATCTGTTGACATCGAATATAGATTTAGGTATTAGGAAGTCATTTTTGAAAGCCTTTGTTTGGAGCATGGCGCTCTATGGAAGTGAAACTTGGACTATTGGTGCAGCAGAAAAGAGGAGAATTGAAGCATTTGAATTGTGGTTTTACAGGAGAATGATGAAGATCAGATGGGTAGACAGGGTTACAAACGAAGAGGTATTATGACGAGTGGGAGAGGAGAGATGTTTCTGGCGACTGCTAATGAAGAGAAGAGATAGTTTAGTAGGATACATACTAAGACACCCAGGAACAGGAAGCTTAGTTATGGAAGGAAGGGTCAAGGACAAGAACTGTAGGGGTAGACCAAGGTTAGAATATGTTAAACAGATTGCCTCGGATGTAGGGTGTGGTAGCTATGTAGAGATGAAACGATTAGTTCAGGACAGGGAGGCGTAGGAAGCTGCATCAAACCAGTCAAAAGACTGAAGACTCAAACAACAACAATTGGCCAACTAGGGACCACGATAAGTTCCACTACACATTCTGGCGTTTATTCAATTTACGATTGATCCAGTAGGTCTTCATTAGCTTGCTGTGTCGAGCACGGCGTTTATCCGAACACTTTGCACCGGTTGTCCATTTCTCATCTCGGAGAGTCCCAAAAGTCATGATGCTTTTTCGGAAAAGGTCTCGTTTATGCGCGTCATCAGGTGGCCCATTTCTTGGAGGTCTTTCTTGACGTTAACGTACCAGGGAACTGTTGTTTTTGGTTTTGAGTCGAAAAATTGTTATTGTTATTATTATTATTATTATTTTAAACATGGAAGATACATCGAAAGGCAACGGACGCCTCCTTCCCAATCCTCATCTGAATTACAAATGCACACAATGCGTGATTTAGATATTTGTATAGAGTTTTTATTCTGAGCACCTGATTAAAATAAAATAAATAAAGCTCTGTAAAAATATCTA
Organism: Meconema thalassinum; assembly: GCA_946902985.2. Classification (NCBI taxonomy): domain Eukaryota; kingdom Metazoa; phylum Arthropoda; class Insecta; order Orthoptera; family Tettigoniidae; genus Meconema; species Meconema thalassinum. Next base: position 92,629,815 of record OX336390.1, read on the forward strand.
AATCACAGTGAATGTTAGTGATTGAGGTTCATTTTGTAGGTTGAGGTTTGATACACACTTGAAAAAAGGAAAAGTACGAAAATGCTTATAAACTTGGAATTTATAAGGGAAACAGTGATACATTGTTAAAAAGGCGGGAAATTTTGAAAATTTTATTTTAAAATGTTATAATAAGAATTTTTACATTATTGAAGTTGCTTCTGGTTGCCAGGAAGCATACCAATACTGGGATATGTACAGCATTTGTCAACAATATGTGCAGCATAATTAACAATCGAATGCATATTGGCCTTTTTTCCCTCCGTTAAGCTGGGTCTCCCCCCCCCCCCCCCCTTAAATTAAACTAAATTTGTATCAATTCATCTCTGTTAGGAGGGGAAGATGACCTCGCTGTTCTGCTCCTTAACCTTAGAACGGTAGCGCTAATTGCAATGTTGTTATTGGTAGCGCTTCGCATCGGTGACGACTACGATTCTAGAAGCCGATAATAAATACCACTTACGTCAACTCGCATTTCACTCTCTAGGCTAGCAGAATGGACACTGTTTAAGAATAATTTTCTTTCATTTTTGTTATTTCTTTTTGGTTTTGACTATTTATTTATTTATTTGGAATTTTTGAGCTGGTTCTCACTAATTTTGACTAACTTAAAATTTGTTATTGTTTACTTTTTGGATTTTGACTAATTTTTTTCTGTTGACTTTTTGAGCTTTTCTGACTAATTTTGGTTGGTTGTTTTGTATTTTGACAAATTTTGATATCTAGTGCTTTTTTTAGTTTTTAATACCATACGGTATTTATTCGTTCTTTTTTTACTTTTTGAGTTTATTTTTACAAAAATTGACTTATTTTAATTGTTTTTGAAGGTTTTATGGATTTTGACTTTTTTGTGTTTCTTTTTCATTTTTTAATTGTTTTAATTTTGACTAATTTGTTTTGTATTTTAGGACTACCAAACACTGGTGGGGATTGGATAAAAGAGAGAAGTGGGGGAAGCAGACGAACGCTACCATTCTAGGGTTAAGTTAAAAGAATAATAAACAAAATGTGATGCTTTTCAGTGGTCAACACGATTGTACCCAAATGATATGGGTTATTCCCTAATACTGACAAAAATTACATGGGATTTATAAATTAACTTGGATGACCAGTTTTCTGATCCATTACACTTACTGTCGACCAAAGTATTATGTGCACTCGAGTTTGAAGGTTGTTATTGAAGTAACCAATAGACCTACATAAAATCCAATAACATCATCATTTTCGTCGTTCTATTTTACGTTAGGTCATGTAGGTTTGGAATTTTTAATATATATTTTAATATTTTTATCGCAGTTGGAACACAAAAAGTGCACGTTTTTAAGAGTGTTTCAACCATGCGTCACATTTATGAATTATTATCTCAAAAACCCGTCATCAGATCGAATCCAAATTTTAACACAATATACATTGGAATGTTCTATAACTGGTTTATTAATTTCAAAATTGTGTGTGTCCAAGAAACAAAGTTGTTATCATTTTTGTAAGGTAACTTTTTCTCGGCTCGGGGTGGTTGGAAAATGTAGTTCTTGGTTGCATTGTAATCCTTATACAACAAAACGTTATGCTGTGAAATACGTAAAGTAATTCACTTATTTTATATCGGTTTGTATTTCTACAGGGAAATAACACATGTTTCACCAGCTAGCCGCTCCGGGAACAGCTGTACAGCGTTGCCGAAACGGTGCCCACACGCATCATGGCGCGTCTCGCTCGGAAGTGATGCGCTCCATCTCAGCAACGCTGTACAGATTTTCCCGGAGCGGCTAGCTGGAGAACCATGTGTTATTTCCTCGTACAAATACAAACCGATATAAAATAAGTGAATTAATTTACGTATTTCACAGTCATACAGCATAACTTTTTGATGTATAATGATTACAACGCAACCAAGAACTACATTTTCCAACCACCCCGAGCCGAGAAAAAGTTACCTTACAAAAATGATAACAAGTTTGTTTCTTGGACACACAAAATTGTGAAATTAATAAACCAGTTGTACAACATTCCAATGTATGTTGTGTTAAAATTTGGATTAGATCTGATGACGGGTTTTTGAGATAATAATTGTTAAATGTGACGTATGGTTGAAACACGCTTAAAAACGTGCACTTTTTGTGTTCCAACTGCGATAACAAATATTAAAATATAAATTTAAAAATCCAAACCTACATGAACTAACGTAAAATAGAACGAAGAAAATGTTGATGGTATTGGATTTTATGTGGGTCTATTGGTTACTTAACAAACAACCTTCAAACTCGAGTACACATAATACTTTGGTCGACAGTAGGCTATAACATCTATTAATACGAGTGGGAGAGGAGAGATGTTTCTGGCGACCGCTAATGAAGAGAAGAGATAGGTGTTAGGACACATACTAAGACACCCAGGAATAGCAAGCTTAGTTATGGAAAGAAGGGTCGAGGACAAGGACTGTAGGGGTAGACCAAGGTTAGGATATGTTAAACAGATTGCCTCGGATTTAGGGTGTGGTAGCTATGTAGAGATGAAACGATTAGCTCAGGAGAGACAGGCATGGAGCCTTGCATCAAACCAGCCAAATGACTGAAGACTCAAACAACTACATACAATCTATGTGGAAGGTATGGGTGACAATATTTACCATATATGTACACTAATTTAGTTGCAGTGTTAGTTGAGATAATGCAACTCGTCAGTATTTGTCAGTTGTAGTCTATGTGATGTTTTGTTGAGATACTGGAAGTGGTGATTGACCTCTGGCATTTGCTTCTTTGTAGTGAATATGTGGTTGTTGTAGAATTGTAAATGGTCAATTCAGAATGTATTGTACAGGCTACTTATCTGGTTGAGTCTTGCTCGGTCCGGTTGAGAGCAGTTCACTTTGTCACTGATTGCACTCGACTGACGGGAAATTCCTGTGTGTGAGGGTCCCTTATCTAGTTGGTCTATTCTCCCTCTCGCATTCCTAAGTGCTATGTGTTCCTCATGCAAATGTACCTGTAAGTTGCCAAGTCTAGTCCCTCTAATGTGATGCACGTTACTGTATTCAGGATAATCTTCAACTATTAAAGACCTAGTTTCAAACTCTCCACGCATAAGCTAAAAAGCCCTCTTTAAGCGTGAACGGTCTAATGAGAATGTCCCGGCACCTTTAATTCTGCCGTTTTTTTAATATACCAAGGGCCCGTCAGCTAAGCTCCGGATGTACTGCAGCCTAAAGGCTTATTGTACTGCCCTGTGTACTCAGCACCAGTCCATTATCCCTGTGTCTTTAATAAGATAGTTCAGTCCCATGATGGACTCTGTTTTGATTTCTTTTGGTTCAATTGTCGATCTCCCAAACAGATTGAATCTTCTGCAATCTAGAGCTTCGCAAGAGCAGATTATGTGATGGGCTGTCTCCGTTTCCTTCCCGCAAAGTCTGCAGTCTAGGTTTCCTTTGATTATGCCCATTTTGTTTAGGTGCTTTTTCACGGGAGCATGGCCCGTGAGAAGGGCCACTGTGTATCTTACCTGATTTTTTTTTACATCTGAGTAATTTTCCAGCCGTTTTCTTACATGGTTCATTGATGAACATTTTCCCATGTTTCATACCAGGGTTAGTTTTCCATCTATCCCTATGTTCCTTTTTGATCCAGTCTTTAATAGCTTCTCTTATGGAGCATTTTGGTACTCCTAGAGCCGGCTCTGGTCCATAAAAGATTGCTGCCGCTCCCTTTCGGGCGAGTTCATCGGCTTTTTCGTTTCCTTCAATGCCCTTGTGTCCTGGGACCCATATCAATTTGACGTTGTTATGTTCCCCCAGTTTAGTTAGGGCATTAAGACATTCTTCCACCAGTCTTGAGTTCACTTGAGGGCTTTTTAAAGCCTTCAGTGCTGCCTGGCTGTCTGAGTATATAATAATCTTCTTATTTGTATAAGATCTTTTTATATTTTCATATATGCATTGTAGTATTGCATAAACATCTGCCTGGAATACCGTGGGATATTTTCCCAGGGGAAAGCTAATGCTTTTTCCTGGTCTCATCCCATATACTCCCGAGCCTGCCCCTGAGTCGTCTCTTGACCCGTCTGTGAACCAGATCAAAGTTTCCTCAGGATGCTCGGGTTTTGTCTTCCAAGAGTCTGTTTCAATTATTACTTCAAATGTTTTATTGAAGTTGTATTGTGTAGGAGTGTAGTCTGATCGCATTTCAAGTATGGAATCTTCTACAATTTTTGTTATTGATGATATTCCTGATTGTGAGTCAGGAATATTTCCAGCTTTACCCTGTTTAAGCCTATGTAATGCCATCCTAGCTTCCCCTTTGATCAGAATGTCAAGAAGGGCCAGGTCTAGTAAGGCCTCCATAGCCGCTGTGGGGGTAATTTTAAATGCTCCGGTAATTGCTAGGCAGACTTGACTTTGAATTCTTCCCAGCTCTACCCGAGTAGTTTTATTTTGCACCTTGGTCCACCATACCAGTGCACCATATGTTATCGAGGGTCTCAGTACCCTAGTATACAACCAGTGTATCATCTTAGGTTTTAGTCCCCACGTATTTCCATACATCCTCCTCACAGTCATGAAGGAGGTTACAAATTTATTGTATATTTTGTTCAAATGCTGGTTCCAGGTCAACTTGGAGTCAAGAATTACTCCTAAGTATTTAACCTCTCCCTTCATTTTAATTTCTTCACCTTTTAGAAGCAGGGAACTAGTTTCCTTCAGATTTCTTCTTCTGGTGAATGGGACAAGGGCTGTTTTGTGAGGGCTTATTTTAAGTCCCTCATTTTCTGTCCAATTATATACAACGTTAAGTGCCATTTGCATTCGTTCCTTAACGGTGTTAGCAAATTTTCCTTGAACTATAATGACGATATCGTCAGCATAGCCAAAGATATTAAAGTCTAGCTGACTTACCTTTTTAAGCAGTCCATCCACAACGAGGTTCCACAGCAGAGGGGATAAGACCCCTCCCTGAGGACATCCCCCCGTAACTTTTGCAGACAGGCTGCTTTCCATACATGTTGTGTGTATCACTCTGCTTTTAAGCATGGCTTCGATCCACCTGCAAGAGGTTTCATCTAGTCCTCGCTCTCGGGCAGCAGTGATTATTTGATTTAAAGGAGGTATTGTCGAAGGCTCCTTCTATATCCAGAAAAGCTCCCAACGCTACCTCCTTTTGTTCCAGAGTTTTTTCCAGTCTTTGTACTACTTGGAAAAGAGCTGTCTCTGTTGACATACCGCCTTGATAAGCATACTGGTTCCGGTGCAGAGGTCTCACAGCCAATGCATCATCCCTGATGTGTCGGTCAAGCATTTTCTCTAGAGTTTTTAGAATAAAAGACATGAGTGTGAGAGGTCTGTAGGACTTAGCCCGGTCTATAACTTTCCCAGGTTTAGGTATGAATACCGCCCTACAGTGTCTCCACCCCATTGGTATATAACCTAGGGCTAAACTAGCTCTACAGTTGTAATACTTAGAGTTAGAGTCTGACAGTTCTTAGAGGGAGGTCCTTTTACTGCCTACCGGGGGGGGGGGGGTGTTAAAGAGAGGTGGGGGTATGGTTGTCATGGAAACGGGGTGGGGCGACTGCGGTTGCCATGGAGATAAGCCCTCTGGCCAGGTCGTGTTGAGGAGGAGTTTGTAGGAGTTGCCAAACCTCGCACTTCTGAGTTAGATCTTGTCACAAGCAGTTCAGCGTGAGTGTTATTCTATTTGTGTCTCTGTTTGGAGGCCGTCATTAAGTATCTAACGGTATTTTAAATACTAATTACGTAGACCTACAATTATTGTATTGCAATATATATTTCGATACGATAGGCCTAGCAAGCCAGTAGTGGATGTCATACTTGCTTTCAAACCAGGAACAGGCCTCGGAAAGGACGGATGCAAATGACGACGACCCGGATATGCTAATGGACTACGAGTTGGAACATTAAACATACAGACACTGACAGGAAAAGTGGAGGAGATTGTAGATGTGATGGAGAGAAGAAAACTGGATGTACTGGGCTTGGCCGAAACAAGATGGAAAGGAGAAGGTCGGAGAGAACTGAGGAAAGGGTACCGGTTGTACTGGAGTGGGAACAGTGAAGGAAGGAGCAGCGGAGTAGGAGTAGTTGTGAGAGATGGAATGAAGGAAGAGGTAAAGGGAATAAGTGACAGGATCATGAAGATCAGAGTAACTGTAAAGGGAAGAAGCCTGGAGATAGCCCAGGTATATGCCCCTCAAGTTGGATGTACAGCTCAAGAGAAGGAAGACTTTGAGGAGGAGCTACAACAGCAGTTGAATGGGCAGAGCATCATTGTCATGGGAGATTTGAATGCACATGTAGGAAGAGAAAGGCAAGGATATGAAAATGTATTGGGAACAGAAGGATGGGGTAGCAGGAATGAAGAAGGGAGAAAGTTGCTGGATTTTTGCAAGAGAAACGGTTTAGTGGTAGACAACTCCTGGTTCCGGAAGAAAGAAAGCCACAAGGTAACATGGTACAGCAGTGATTTAACAAAGAAATCTTTGGTAGATTACATGCTGTACGACTGGGAAATGAAGAGAAGTGTCAGAGATATAAAGGTAATACCATCAGAGGCCTTAGATAGCGACCACAGAATACTTGTAATGAACCTGGGAGTTGTTAAGGATAGCAAGAGGACAGAGTACCAGGAAAGGAGAATCAAAGTATGGAAACTCAAGGAAAAGGAAGTCAAGGAAGAATTCCAGAAGATAATAAGGGAAAGGATGCCAACAGACAATCCTAAAACAGGGGAAGAGGAATGGAAGCAATTCAAAAACACAATGGTGGAAGCTGCAGTGGCAGTATGTGGAAGAACAAGCAACAGAAAGCGGTGTAAAGAGACACCATGGTGGAATGAGAGAGCAAAAGAAGCTGTGGGAAGGAAGAACAAGGCTTTCAGAGTGTGGTTCCAGGAAAGAACTGATCTGACAAGGGAAGATTATAAGATGAAGAAGAAAGAAGCAAACAAGATTGTCGCAGAGGAGAGGAAGAAGTGGATGGTAAAGTGGACAGAGACGATGGAGGAAGACAGCAGAGGAAATAAGAAAGTACTTTATGGGATGGTCAAAAGTAAGAGAAGAGGCCTGCGAGAGGATGTGGTAATGATGGACAAAAACGGAAATGAGGTACACAACAAAGAGGCACTCAAGACAGTGTGGAAAGAGTACTTTGAGGATTTGCTGAATCCAAATGGTCATAGGGAGGAAGACAATGTACTGGAAGATGGAGAAGACAACACAGGAAGGGAAAAGGACCTGACTTGGAGAGAACTGGAAATGGCTATAGACAAGATGAAAGGTGGAAGGGCACCAGGTGTGGATGAAGTGAGTGTTGAAATGGTGAAGGCAGCAGAGGAGGTTGGGAAACAGTGGCTGTACCGTGTGATGAGGGTGATATGGAAGGAGAAAAAGACCCCAGAAGATTGGAAGAAGGGATTAATTGTCCCAATATTTAAGAAGGGAAGCAGAAAGGAGTGCAGAAATTACAGGGGAGTCGCACTCATACCACACTGTGCCAAGATATATGAAAATATATTAGAAAGTAGAATGCGAGCCAAAGTGGATTCAGACCTGGGAGATCAACAGTGGATCTCATATTTTCAGTGAGACAGCTCCAGGAACACCACTACGAATTTGGAGAGGATCTGCTGATGGCCTTCCTGGACATCGAAAAGGCCTATGATAGTGTGTGTAGGGAGAAGATTTGGAAAGCAATGGAAAACATGGGAGTGGAAAAAGAGACTGTAGGCAGAGTGAAGGAGATGTATTGTGGAAGTGTGAGTTGTGTGAAAGTTGGAGGGGAAAGAACAGACTGGTTCAGACAAATGAGTGGCCTGAAACAGGGTAGTGCGCTGTCACCCCTTCTCTTTATTGTGGTTATGGATGAGGTAATGACACGGATAGCAGGAAAGATAGGAGAAGATAAGATGAAAGCAATGGTGTTTGCAGATGATCTCATGGTCTGGGGAAACAAGGAGGAGGAAATTCAGGAGCAACTGAAGGCTTGGGAAGAAACAGTGGGAGAGTACGGATGGAAATTCAACATCAGTAAATGTGAGATCATGTTAACGACCAGGAAAAAGGACAGACCAATGAGTGGGATAACACTTGGAGGTGGAAGTTGAAGAAGGTGGAAAGTCTCAAGTACTTGGGAAGTATAGTGGAGGAAAATGGGAGAAATGACAAAGAGATTACGGAACGTGGCAGACAGGCAGAAGCATTTCTGAGAAGCATTAGGAGCTTAGTGTGGAATAAAGATGTCCCACAAAAAAGCAAGGAAGTGTTGTACAGAAGCTACTATATCCCGATACTGACCTATGCTACAGAAACGTGGTCAATGAAGAAAAGAGACATAAGCAGAATACAGGCAGGTGAAATGAAGTTCCTGCGAAGTAGGATCGGAGTAACAAGAAGAGACAGGGTGAGGAATGAAAAGGTCAGGGAAATGGTGAAAGAGGAGCCCTTGCAAGGTAGGATGGAGACATCAAGACTGAGGTGGTATGGACACTTAAAGAGAATGGATGAGAAGAAGATTCCCAAGAGGATACATGAGATGCAGATGCGGAAGAAACGACCAAGGGGAAGACCAAGAGATAGATGGCTGAAAGGAGTGGAGGAATGTGTCAAGAAGAGAGGCGAGGACTGGACCAGAGTGACAGCGGAGAGGTGGTGGGAAGAAAGAACTAAGTGGCGAGGCTTATGTTCCAAACAGACCCAGCCTGGGGCTGGAAACTGTACAAGATGATGATGAATATATATTTCGAGCATTATGAATACTCCTCCTGGGAGAGGGAGGCCCAGAACTCGTCCACCTCATGAAAAAAATACCGCCGGTCATGGTGTGACAATTCATCACCAAGGAAGAGAAATTATATGTGCCGCAAGGGAATTCTTTGAAGAGGAGGCTAAGAGTTTTTCGGAAAGGAATGTTCCTTTAATTCCATTCCAGAGAGTTCAAGAACGCACTGCGAAAGCTCTTAGAGTTAGTAAAAGTACTGTGACAAGAGTTACGATGGAGAAATATAACAACTCAAAAGAGGGTTCATCTAAACTGTCCATGCCTGGAAAGAAGCGGCCTAGAACCTCCAGAATTACCAATCTGGATCCGTTTAAAGACGAAGCTATTCGCCGGCACATATATTCTTACTACACCAGGAGGGAACATCCAACAATTCAAAAACTGTTATTTACACTTCCGAACGACTTATTTAAAGGCAGTTACTCTTCCTTACTGAAAGTGGTTCATAACCTTGGTTTTGAATATAAAGCTATCAATAGTAGGAAGCTGCTGATGGAGAGAGGTGACGGACTGAGCCAGGATCGAACCTGCCAAGTTGAGCTCAGAAAGCCAGCGCTCTACTGCCTGAGCTTTTCAGCCCGACCTCTGTTAAAGAAAACCGAACATAAGACCAAGTCAGTCATGGTCTGGCCAGGTAGTCTACAAGAAAACACAGCGGTCAGAATGAACGAACAAGCCAGCCGGAAGTGAGAAGAATAGGGTATGGAATGCAGGAATGTGGCAACCGCGTGAAATGGCACGTGCAATGCTCCTCCCTCCAGCACTAGCTGTCAGACGTCAACTCTAAGTATTACGACCATACGTATATTAATCATAATCCTCGCAAGCATTTGAAAGCCTTCTTGGAGCATGATGGGCATTATTCCATCACTTCCTGGGGATTTATACGGGTTAAATGAGAAGATTGCCCATTTTAGAGTTTCATAGTTAACCACCTTCCTGGCTGTTTCCCAGTCTCTCCTGTCAGTTTTCCAAGATGGAAACTCCAGTTCCAGGCTGCCACAGCCAGGCGCGGATTCAAGGGGGGGGGGGGGGGTCACGGGGGTCATGACCCCCCCCCCCCAAACGGAGACCAAATTTTTTTGCAAACTCAAAAAACGAAAACACAATTACCAGACAAATAAAACTTAACGAATTTTAACTGAAAAACAGGTTTTTTTTTTCATTTTATTCAATACTGAATTTTCTTTATTGGAATTATTATATTCTGTTACAACTGAACATATTTACAACTTCAAACCTCTTGTATAATAACTATTAGTTTTACAACAAAATCAACTCGTCTATTTTGTTTAGCAAACCTTGTGATCACCGAATCGATGTTTATAGTGATGTCACGATGAATGTGCAGCAATGCACGGATAGGAAACTGGGACTTTTTTCGCACCAAAAATTTTTGCCGACGTCCAAACCGCAAGCTTCGTTGGCAATTTAAGCTGTGACTTTCTCCCTTTGTCGGTACCAACTCGACTTGCCGAAACTGTAACGTACCTTCATCGTTTTCTTGAAGCTCGATGTAAAAGTTGCAAAACACGCCGTTGCAATTTGTACGAATATTTTTGGTGCGCTAAACGCATCAAATTTCGATCCATGTAGCTTGCAAAAAAATTGGTCTGATTTTGTACGTTTGGTTATTTTGTGATTGCGTTTTTAGTGATACCATTTTTCTTAACAATTTCGATTCTCTGACCACCCTCCCCCCCGCCTGCCCCCCCCCCCCCCCCGCAAAGCCAAACTCTAGATCGATTCTCTGACCCCCCCAAAACCAAACTCTAGATCCGCGCCTGGCCACAGCCTCCGGGAGGTTCTTCTATGATTTCCGAACCTGGGAAGTGTACATGAAATAGTTCTTCCATGGTCTCTTCCGCAGTTCGGGTGTATTCTCCATTATCTCTTTGGAGTGAGTTTATGCTGTTTCGGCTTTCTTTAGAGAGAATTCTTTGAAGTCTGGCACATTCCGGAGTCTCATCTATCTCCGTGCAGTACCTTCTCCAAGACTCTCTCATTGCCAATCTTAAGGCTTTGTTGTAATCAGTAAGGATTCTCCTATATTCCTCCCATTTTCCTGATTTTTTAGCTGCATTGAACAGTCTTCTTACCTGTTTTCTCTGGTCTGCTAGGTCTTTACTTCACCAGGGGATATTCCTGTTGGACTGCCTGACTACCAGAGGGCAGGTTTCTTTGTAGGCTGAAATTATTGCATCCTGTAATTGTTCTGCAACAATTTCAACTTCTTCTGTACTTTTGAAGTTTCTATTTATTCCCCTGAGATTCTGAACTAGTTCTCTTTTGAAGCTGCCCCAGTCAGTTCTCCGGGGATTTCTGTAATATTCTGTTTGTCGTTCTAATCCCGCCATGTCGAATATTATATATCTGTGGTCTGAACAACTTACTTCCTCAGATACATGTACATGCCATTCACTTACTCTACTCCCTATATAGGGGGTAGAAAAAGTTATGTCGATAACCTCCTTTCTGTTTTTAATAACAAAGGTTGGTTTATTTCCTTTATTCATTAAGTTCAAATTACGTTCCAGAATGAATTCTAACAAGGACTCACCTCTGGGGTTGTTGTTGGTGCTACCCCAGGCCAGGTTGTGTGAGTTGGCGTCGCATCCTAAAATTAGGTGTTCACCTTCTTTTTCACACCTTGCTACCAAGTCCATTACTTCCTTGGTAGGTGGTAACTGCTCATCGTCATAGGGAAGGTATGCGGATCCAAGGATGATTTTCCTTGACCCTTCCTTTGATGATGTCTGGATTGCCACTGTCGTGAGGTCTCTGGAACAGAAATCCATCAGCGGCAGTATCTTGATTCCTTTTTTGGCAAGTATACAGGTTCTGGGAGTCTGGTTTGTCCGACTGAATATCAGTTCGCCTCCAACTCCTCCCAGTCCCTTTATTTTGCCTTTTACAGCCCAGGGTTCCTGAATGAGAGCCAGGTCACAGTCTCTCATCATCACACACAGTGCTGCCGAGGCAGCCCTGCTATGCTGAAGATTTATCTGGACCACTCTCATTCGCGCCCTTGGGTCTGGGTTTACCTTTTAAGGGTTTAAAGGTTACCTGACTTAGGCCGCAGAAGACCTTAAATTGTTTGGCTTCTAGCTTTTCATACGAGTCGAGGTCCACCGAGAATGCCATAGTTTGGCCTTTCTCGGTCACCTTTCGGCTCATAAGATGCCATTCACCTACCTCAAGTCCTGAATTCTGTGCCTTCAGTCTCTTTTTGATGGTTTCCACATCATTTGTTGCTGGTACCCAGACTAGGACCCTTGGCCTCCTTGGAAGGTCTTTGGAGTCTGCAACTTGTAACTTCAATCCCTCCCAAGGGCTGCCAAGTCTGCCTATAGCTACGGATAACCAGTGTTTTGTTTGTTCATTCTCACAGGTCATCCAAAGGATACCCTGTGAGAATTTGTTGTCTAAAAATTGTGGTGACACCTGTTCAGGGTTGTCATCCAACATTTCCAGAATTTTCCCTTTCACCAGTTCTGCTTTTTCCTGGTTAAGTTGTTGGTTTTTTGCCATTACGGCTACCTTGATACCTTTAGCAGCGTTCCTGTAGCTCAAAGGTTGAGATGGTTCATTCCTTCGATGCTTAGGTTCTCGCTGCTTTGGGGTGCTTGATTCAGAGCGTGGTCTTTTTTGAGTTGAGGTTGAGGTCTCTTTGCTCCTGGACGGTTTGTTCTCCGTCCAGGTCCCTTCTTTCATCTTCCTTTCCCTCATTTGTTTCTTCCGTTGTGCTCCAGAGAGTTTCTTAGGTTTGATCCCAGTTCCTGACGTACCTGGTACTGCCACCTCTCCTGGAGTTGTTTCAGTCACCTCCATTGTGGAGTCTTCTGATGTCGACAAGTCTATGGACGAGTCCATTCCTTGTATTGTCTTGGTTGAGCTTTCGCTTGAGGTTGTTTCTTGGTTCTCCATTGGGTCCCACGAGTATCGGAGAAATAAATAGTCCAATCAGACAGAGCTCCGGTTGTCCGAGCAAGGCTGCATTCTCAGGGAGGTCGCCCAGTTTCCCTGAGGCTCCGTTAAGGACACATCACCCATGTGCCATGTACCCCTTCGGCACGGATTAAGACAAGCCATACTTAACACCTTGGGGTTGGGGAGGTGGTCCGCGATCTCTTATTCAATATATTCAGAGAAACACCTGTCCGGCTCGTCAGTGGTCAACTGTCGCTATCAGACAGGTGCCGGCTATCCGCCACCTGCCGACGCGTCACGATACCCGCTCAAGGTCCAGCGTTAGGGTTTGCAGGATGGTACTCCTTGCCAGGAACCCCCGCTGAGGATAATTCTGCCGTTAATACCAGCCTAGGTTTATTGAAGAAAAAAATACATCGTACATCCTGATCCAATAACATGTTTCCCTTATTAATCCCTTATCTAGCTTGGCTACATCGTTGTATTGTGTCTTGCGTCTTTCCGACGTGGTTTGTTTTCTAGTAGAGTGGAGAGGGGTGAACTTTCCATGAAAGTGTGTTCGTTTAAGCCGTGAAGACTGGCGCATGGGTATTTTAGACCCAAAGCTTAAATAATGCCCTATATTTTCGTTTTGGTCACCCCTCATTTGCTGTCGCTCACTGTACCTTCCTTCCTAGCCTTGAACGTCACCCTGCTAAAGTAACATGTTCATTACCTTGTGAACAATCAAGTTATTTCTATATTATTTACGGTCGGGTCAGATTTACCCATGGCGCCAGTCCTCGCGTGACAATTTTCGGCTTACGTTAGTCGGGACAATCTGTAAAAAATAAGGGGTAAATCCACCTATTTTGATGCAGCACAATCACATAGCTCACGCTCTTGTTGATCCATGTTTAGGGTCTAGGGACACCTTGGTCATCAGCTCCTTTGTTAAAAAGATTGAGATGACTGTGCTGCCGCCACTTTCAAGACCAATTATACTGTTGCGATCCGCATATGCGCGGTAGACGCTCTGTATCAAGGGGAAGAAACGTGCGCCATTTGGAGAGCGCTGTCAGCCACGTACGCGCTGTTGTGCATGTTTACTCGTACAATGTCGGTGTTGATTGAAAATCCCGCCGCTTGTGAAATCAGATCTGTGATTCGTTTTCTGAATGCTAGGAAAGTGAAACCAATTGAAATTTATCGGCAAATTTGCGAAGTGTATGGACAAAATGCGATGAGTGATTCAATGGTGAGAAGATGGGTCCGACAGTTCAATGAAGGACGTAGTGAAGTGCACGATGAAGAACGAAGTGGGCGTCCATCTTTGGTTACACAAGAACTGGTTCACGCGATTGATGACAAGATCCGGGAAAACCGCAGGTTAACAATTAGTGCTCTCGCTATGGAATTTCCCCAAATCTCACGATCACTAATTCATGAAATTGTTACCGAAAAACTGATCTTTCGTAAACTTTGCCGACGTTGGGTACCAAAGATTCTTACGGAGCAACACAAAACAAAACGGATGGGTAGTGCACTTCAGTTTTTGACCCGTTACAATGAAGGCAGCGAAGAATTTCTGACACAGATAGTCACAGGAGATGAAACTTGGGTTTCTAACGACACCCCTGAAAGTAAGCGGCAATCAATGGAATGGAGGCACACTTCATCCCCAGCAAAGGTTAAGCCGAAACATATCTTGACAACTCAGAAAATGATGTTTCCAACTGGTTGAAGACACAGGCGGCAAACTTCTATGAAGAAGGTATCCAAAAAATTGTGCCACGCTATGACAAATGCCTGCAAAAGTTCGGCAGTTATGTGGAAAAGTAGTTTAAGAGGTGTAGAATGTAGTGCAATAAGTAATTTTTCTGTATCTGTACACAATTTAATTTTATTACCAAACGGAACTTACTTTCTGGACGTGCCTCGTATTAATCTCATGTTTTTTTTAGGATTGGGGAAAAACCCATCTCATTTGGGTACAATCACGTTGACCGACTGAAAAGCATCAAACTTTTGTTTACTAAGGCAACACTGAACAAGTAGTTCCGTGAAGAACTATACAGCCTATTTTCATATATCCTACTTATGTTAATTGCCACTATCAACATACACAATTTCTGTTTGATTGCTGTAATAGATTAGTAGATATTCAGTATCATCTAAATATTTCGGATGGTCGCCATGTTGGATTGTTAAATGTATAGGCCATAGAGTCATGTAGCATTAAAGGAAAATTATTGCGTAGGTTCATTATTCAAACTTTCACTTCGATCGCATGACTACATCACAAGAAATAAAAACTTAATTTTAAAATTCGCACTGCCGCCATCTTGAGGTTATGTAAACAATTGAACTAAATTAGATACCAGTGGATTACAATGTGTATAAATATTTCCTGTAACAGGTTTCAGTGCGCTTGGAACATTAAATCGCGAGAAAGGTCTATTTAAAATTTTCAAATTCGCTTGGCCGCCATGTTCGTTTTGTAATTAACCAGTTTTTGAAAGTCTTATAGATGGACTTCCAGTAGTGCCCTTTATCCCCGTACAAAATTTTAGGGAGATACCGCTAATAGTTTCAGAGATATAGAATACCGGTGAAATACTTCGCACATCCGCCATCTTGTGATTATGTAAACAATTGAACGAAGTTAGATGTCGGTGCATTACAATGTATATAAACATATACTGTACCAAGTTGCATTGCGTTCGGTTGGTCAAATCACGAGAAACGTCTATTTAAAAGTCGCAAATTCGCTTGGCCTCCATGTTGGTTTTGTAGTTACCAGGTTTTCAAAAGTCACATAAGTGAACTTATAGTAGTTCCCTCTATCACCATAGAAAATGTCAGGGTAATATCGGTAATAGTTTCGGAGATATTGGATGCTGGTGCAATATTTCGCACAGCCGCCATGTTGGATTGGTGAGACGTAACAAAATTTGAAGGGCACGGTCGAGGTCGCCGGGAATAGTGCTATGAACTTTCCGAGTTTCATTGAAATCGCTCCTGTCGTTTAGATTTTATTAGGGACACACACACACACGAATCACACACACACACACACGCACACACACACGGACAAAAGGTGAACTCATAAGCCTATTTTTTCAAAATTGAAAATAGGCTAAAAATGGCTTGAAACACCTTAATTTTTTGTTTTGTTTTGTCGTGTGGCCTCCTGAGAGGCCAAGTGCAGGTCTTTCTAGTCGACGCCCGTGGGCGACCTGGGCTAGGATGTGGAAGGGAGCGGCCGTGGCCTATCAGAAGGTACCGTCCCAGCATTTGCCTGGTGTTGAAAATGGGTAAACCACGGAAAACCACTTCAAGTATGGCCGACGGTGGGGCTCGAACCCACGCGTCTACCAAGTCAGCATAGAGCTTGGCCCCATCACCTAACGCTGCACTTTAGCCAGCGTAGCCACTGCTGTCGGTAACACCATAATAAAGGAATGATAACTAACTACGGAGCTGTGCCTGGTTTCTGAAAGCCAACTGCGCATCTGCCCGACTTGTCTTGAATGAAACACAACGGGCAGTACAGTAATAGGAGCCGGCCTCGCATGCTCATTGTTTCAATTAACGAAGCCCTGCTAGTGACACCGCAGCATCCTCTCACTCTGTGTTCCGCCACCAGAGACAGGTAAAATAAGTGAAGCGCGCGAGCCGTTCCGCCGACTGCTGCACCGGAAACAGCCAAGTCCCGTGACATGGAGGAAGCCTTTCCGAGTGTCGTCATATCGGATGTAAACAGTGTCTCCGTGAGATACAGGACTGGTTATATACGTCACGGTCGCGATCCCGATTAGGCCCCGATGCAGATTAAGTTGGCACGTCTAATCGCAACGAGATTTCATTATCTACCCGATTAAATAGCAATCCATATAAACTCACCAATCACGTGTAGATAAAAAGTAGTTTTTCGTTTAGCCTTGCATTGCTATGAGCCTCATAACTAGGGCTCGGATTCGAGCATATTTGCATATTTTTTTCCTGAATAGTACACATTGAAAGAAGCCTTTCGGTGGTATTTTCACCTCTCTGGGACCAACTGAATTGAAATTTATCGAGCATATAAATGCATAAAACCGTGGTTTTCAGAATAGAAGCATATAAACGCATATTCTTGTGGTTTTCGTCTAAATAGTTTGTTTTTCTTCGAATTCTCCCCCGAATTCGGGCCCTGACCATCCTTAAGGTTCAAAAACAGAAATAATTATTGAAAAGCCTATCTGGTGTGAATAATAGAACCTCAGGTTTTAACCTTTAGTGAGGTCGTTCTCGTCATTGAAACTTTTATTGACTGATTTAAGAAAATCATTCAAAACTGAAAACATAGAACATTTCTTGTTGTACCGACCAATGCAGATCTACTTCACTGACTCGCCTAATTCTGAACATTTTGTAAATGAACTTGTAAACTGTAACTTTTATAAAAGCACTTCTCTTATATACACTTGAAAAACTTGAATGCGAGTATATTGCAGTGTATCATACATACAATTAGAAAATAAAGCTCGTATATAAAGGTATGTTATTGGGTTTTTTTCGTTTCACTTTCCTTTCTATAGTGTTTAACGGTGTTTTTCGAGCATATTCTGCATATTTAACCGCATATAATGGGGGTTTCGAGCATATCTATTGAGCATATAATGTTTTTTTCGAGCATATAATGGGTTTTTCGAGCATATCTATCGAGCATAAAACACATGGTTTTCGAGCATATCTGGAGATTTTATCGAGCATATCGATCCGAGCCCTACTCATAACAAACCATATTTCATACTGCTACAACCACCCTTGCCTGAGAAAAAGTTGATTCACAAAATTAACAACTATTTTCAGAACTTTCAGATCAGATTAAAATTCCGTATACACTTTAAAAACAAGTAGTTCCGTGAAGAACTATACAGCCTATTTTCATATATCCTACTTATGTTAATTGCCACTATCAACATACACAATTTCTGTTTGATTGCTGTAATAGATTCGTAGATATTAAGAACCGACTAAATATTTCGGATGGTCGCCATGTTGGATTTTATATATGTAGGTCCTAGAGTTGTGTACTGTTACATGCAGATTATTGTGAACGTGTAGTATTCAAACTTCAATCGCATAATTAGGACACAAGTAAAAACAAGGAGATTTTAAAAATTTTCACAGCTGCCATCTTGAGGTTATGGAAACAATTGAAATAAATTAGATGCCAGTGGATTAACATTCGTATAAGGATTTACTCTACCAAGTTTCACTGCACTCGGATGGTTAAATTGCGAGAAACGTCCATGTAAATATTTATAATTCGCGTCACCGCCATGTTGGATTTGTGATCACCAGGTTATTCAAAGTCCTATAGGTGAACTTAAGTTCATAGCCCCTATGAACATTAAAAAATGCAGTTTGATTGCTAAAATAGATTCGTAGATATTCAGTATCGTCTAAATATTTCGTATGGTTGTCATGTTGGATTGTTAAATGTATAGGCCATAGAGTCATGTACCATTAAAGGAAAATTATTGCGTAGGTTCATTATTCAAACTTTCACTTCGATCAAATGACTACATCACAAGAAATAAAAACTTAATTTTAAAATTCGCACTGCCGCCATCTTGAGGTAATGTAAACAATTGAACTAAATTAGATACCAGTGGATTACAATGTGTATAAATATTTCCAGTACCAGGTTTCAGTGCGCTTGGAACATTAAATCGCGAGAAAGGTCTATTTAAAATTTTCAAATTCGCTTGGCTGCCACGTTCGTTTTGTAGTTAACCGGTTTTTGAAAGTCTTATAGATGGACTTCCAGTAGTGCCCTTTATCTCCGTACAAAATTTTAGGGAGATACCGCTAATAGTTTCAGAGATATAGAATGCCGGTGAAATATTTCGCACATCCACCATCTTGTGATTATGTAAACAATTGAATGAAGTTAGATGTCGGTGCATTACAATGTATATAAACATATACTGTACCAAGTTTCATTGCGTTTGGTTGGTCAAATCACGAGAAACGTCTATTTAAAAGTCGCAAATTCGCTTGGCCTCCATGTTGGTTTTGTAGTTACCAGGTTTTCAAAAGTCACATAGGTGAACTTATAGTAGTTCCCTCTATCACCATATAAAATGTCAGTGTAATATCGGTAATAGTTTCGGAGATATTGAATGCTGGTGAAATATTTCGCACAGCCGCCATGTTGGATTGGTGAGTCGTAACAAAATTTGAAGGGCACGGTCGAGGTCGCCGGGAATAGTGCTATGAACTTTCCGAGTCTCATTGAAATCGCTCTTGCCGTTTAGATTTTATTAGGGGGACACACACACACGAATCACACACACACACACGCACACACGCACACACACACGGACAAAAGGTGATCTTATAAGCCTATTTTTTAAAAATTGAAAATAGGCTAATAAGTTCCTTCAAGACGTATTAAAGTTTCATTACGATCTAATGCTTGCCACGGTGGGTGAGTAGTCAACGTGTCGGACTACCAACCCCAAGCTTGCAGGTTCGCTCCTGGCCGTGGTAAGTGTTTTTTTTTTTAAGGCGGCAAAATTCACGACACCATGTCATACGATATTGGCATGTCAAAGAACCCATTTGAATTCAGTAGGTCGTGTTCATAATGGCAAAATTAATCTCGGGAGTGTCTGCCAATACAAAGTTCCTCATTTCTCTACTAGAAAGCGCTATAGTGGTCAAGGAGCTTAGATATCTAACCTCCTTGACTTTCATAGTGCTTAAAGGAACAACTAAATTTGACATGCAAGCTACCCTTTGGGTGTCAAATAACAAAGCTTGCACCCGGCACCCCGGCACCCGAGGCCACACCAGCGCTCCGTTTTAGACTTCGTAAAAAAACGGCTTTTTTTTTGTTCAATCAGCAATAAAACCATAACGGGTTACAATACAATATTTACTCTAGGTAGCTACAGTATATTTTTTTAGTCGATTTTGGTGGTTCCCACAGACTCAGCGAGGGAACTCACCACTACCGCCTCTACGGTCAGTGTCCTGGAGCTTGGAACATCTGGTCGGATTGGATAGAACTGGGGAGGTGTAATCAGAACTTCGCCCGGGCGGCCTCACCTGCAAAGCGAACAGGGGCCTCATGAGGGATGGGAAGGGAGGGAAAGATTGGGATGGAGAGGCTAGGAAGAGGGAAGGAGGCGGCCGTGGCCTTACAGGAGGAACCATCCCGGCATTTGCCCGAAGACGAAGTGGGAAACGACGGAAAACCACTTCGAGGGGGCTGAGGTGGGAATCGAACCCCCTCTACTCGGTTGGACCACCCGAGGCTTAGTAGACCCCGTTCCAGTCCTCATACCACTTTTCAAACTTCGTGGCAGAGCCGGGAATCGAACCCAGGACCTTCGCGGCGGCAGCTAACCATGCTGACCGCTACGCTACGGAGGCGACTCTGCGTAGCTAAATGCAGAATAAAATTTGGAATATTCTGGTGTAGCTTGTTTTTATGTAAGACTACGGGTAACGTTTTTATTGACGTCTAAACTCGAGTATCTATAGTTTTTTCCCCGACAGTAGAAGTTCAACTGTCGTCCAAACAAGATCGGGGCGTGGTGGCACAGCCGTCAAGCTGTCTGCCTCTCACCAAGGCAGACTAGGTTCGATTC
Source organism: Meconema thalassinum (assembly GCA_946902985.2). Classification (NCBI taxonomy): domain Eukaryota; kingdom Metazoa; phylum Arthropoda; class Insecta; order Orthoptera; family Tettigoniidae; genus Meconema; species Meconema thalassinum. The sequence goes on from OX336390.1 coordinate 92,650,200, forward strand.
CCGGTCAATGCATGTGAGATTTTCGAAGTGAAATGCCATGTCCTGTGGTTCGGATTCCACGTAAAAAGGAGATCCCGTAGCTCATGATCGCGCGATTAACGGTCACGTTAAACTACAAGCTTTCTTTTCCAAACAAGGTCAGCCGCAACGTCAGAGGTGTGCAAATTATTAGATTAGTCACCAGGTTTCAAACACTACATTTATACTTCTCATGATTTAATGCGTCGCATGGTTTAGCTGCCGTCCCGGAGGTCCTGGGTTCGATTCCCGGCTCTGCCACGAAATTTGAAAAGTGGTGTGTGGACTGGAACGGGGTCTACTCAGCCTTGGGTGGTCCAAATGAGTAGAGGGGGTTCAATTTCCATTTCGAAGGGGTTTTCCGTAGTTTCCCACTTCGTCTTCGGGCAAATGCCAGGATGGTACCTAAAGTAAGGCCACGGCTGCCTCCTTCCCTATTCCTTGTCTATCCCTCCCACTCTTCCCATTCCTTCATCAGGCCCCTGTTCGCGTTGCAGGTGAGACCGCCTGGGCGAAGTGCTAGTCACACTCCCCAGTTGTATCCCCGACTCAAGCTTCAGGACACTGCCAGTGGCGGTAGAGATGGGATCCCTCGCTTAGTCCGTGGGACAGGCCAACCCTGGAGGGTAAACGATGAAGAAAGAAAGACATTCTTAACGTCAGGAAAAGTCGTTGAAGACGATTAATAAAGACATACAGTAGGCTATATTTATTGTCATAGACATAGAAGGGATGCCGACAATTAATTTATTCAATAAATATCCTAGATCTGTGCATAAATATTTCTTCTTTTTTTTACACCAAGAAAGAGTACATAAGTCTAGCTTGCACATCTCCTCAGGCTTTTTATTAAATTAAGAATATGCAATAGCAGATTGAATTCTGTAAAAAGGATAACTGAAATACTTCAAAACTGGAGGAAACGAACTGCTAAAAATTTCCGCTCTTGGCGAATTGCGCCAGCTAATCTTCCGAGTTGATCTCTCCTATCTTTCCATTCCATCGCACGATCCTTTCACGCCACTTACCGCAGGTCAAGTTCTGATTCTCCCGCTGAAACCATCTTACCTTCCGTACCCCACCACTACCATTGTGAAAACCCAAAACCCTATTCTTATTTGAGCTTGCAGAATGACCGACTGGCTCTATAATTTTCTGTAAACTGCCATCCCGGGCTGTACAAAATACATTGGGATCTAGCACAAAACACTGAAACATATATGTATTCATTATTTAATTATGACATATCGTATTCTTTGGATAACACATAGTTTTTACCATATCCTGAACGCTAGGACATACAGGTTATGTGACATTAGTAATTGACACCCCTTTGATTGTCAAACTGAGAGACACTTCCCCTCCAACAATCACTGTGACGAATGTTTGGAACATGTGAACAGTATGCTATGTGTTGATTGCAGAGTGGGGGAAAAGAGGGGAAGTTACTAATGGGCTATGACAGGCGCAATCGGACTATGAATTATCGGAGGCGCAGATCACACTGGTGTCAAAAGTATGTCCGATTTTATCGGTGTAATTAACTAGCGCATTTAGACTGAGCCCTAAATTTCTGCTATAACACTTTGGAATTCAATAGTTGGCAGAACTTAGCGATGTCGTGTTGTTTTACTCGATTATCCTGTTGTTTCATGATTTGTATTTATTCGTGTCAAAAGCACTTGCATTGGATGAAGTTAATATGGACAATGTACATATTTACATTACTAGACAGCTCATTTAGGCTGCACTGCTGCCGCCCAGAAGTTAGCAACCTCTATTGCATTTGGTGTAGCACGTACCAAGTCTTCCAATGTTCAAGTTGTTGGGCAGTGGCTGCACTGGAGCAGGTGGGAGGAAGTCTGCATTACACCACATTCACACAGCGGCGACTCTACCTTGAACCCCCATATCATTAAATTACTCTTCTGACCGTAGTCTGTTGAGCGATCTCCATGTGATCCATACCTCTGAGTAGCCTGCAGGTAACTTTTCACATGGTGAGAACCAACCCTCAGGGCTGTTCAGGCGCGGATTCAAGGGGGGGGGAGTCACGGGGGTCATGACCCCCCCCCCCCTCAAGCGGAGACCAAATTTTTTTGCAAACTCAAAAATCGAAAACACAATAACCAGACAAATAAAACTTAACGAATTTTAACTGAAAAACAGTTTTCTTCATTTTATTCGTTACTGAAAATATCTTTATTGCAATTATTATTTCTATTACAACTGTACATATTTACAACTTCATACCTGTTATATAAAAACGATTATTTATATAACAAAATCAACTCGTCTATTTTGTTCAGCAAACCTTGTGATTACCGAATCGATGTTTATAGTGATGTCACGATGAATATGCAGCAATGCACCGATAGGAATTTGAGGCTTTATTCGCACCAAAAAATTTTGCCGACGTCCAAACTGCAAGCTTGGTTGGCAATTTAAGCTGTGACTTTCTCCCCTTGTCGGTACCAACTCGACTTGCCGAAACTGTAACGTACCTTGATACTTTTCTGGAAGCTCGATCTAAAAGTCGCAAAACACGCCTTTCAATGTTTACGAATATTTTTGGTGCGCTAAACGCATCAAATTTCTATCCATGTAGCTTGCAAAAAAAAAATTGGTCTGGTTTTGTACGTTTGGTTATTTTGTGATTGCGTTTTTAGTGATACCATTTTTCTTAACAATTTCGATTCTCTGACCCTCCCTCCCACCAAAGCCAAACTCTAGATCCGCGCCTGGGGCTGTTAGTTAAACCTAGCATGCCATAGATCAGTTCGGGATTGCTGGGGTGTCCCGACAAGAGCCTCTGTTGTTCTGAGGAAGCTTTAGTCATGGGTCTGCTGCTTGGTATCAATATAAAAGGTGTGCTTGATAAGTTTGCACCTTTTTCATATCATCTTTTGCCGCTATCTCTCTACGGATGTCAGGAGGTGCAATACCAGCCAGGCTGCTAGCTTGTCCAGAGGAGTGCGATTTAAGCATCCGGTGATAAGACGACAAGTATCGTTAGGAGCAGCATCTACTATTTTAGCGTGACTAGATTTAAACCACACTGGGCTTGCATATTCCCCGGCAGAGTAACACAGTGCAAGGCAAGAGGGTTAGCTCCCCATGTTGTGCCCGTTAGTTTCCTTATAATGTTGTTTCTGGCTGCCACTTTTTGTATGGTATTGTTAGGAATGCTAGACAGTTTCGTCGCCCGCGCGTGACTCAGACCGGCCCAGGCTATTCCAGACTGTGTGTTGGCAGTGCCTTACGCAACAAGGCTGTAAGAACAAAAGGGCACGGTCTAGAATCTACGCAGCTCACCCAGAATTGGAACTTTCGAGAAGCTGTGAATCCTGGACTGCTCTGGAAACATCCATTGAGTCACCAGCCCCGCTATATAAGCTACCTGGCCAACGAGGAGAATGAGTTTTTGAGGACTGTGTTGATGAGCGAGTGAGAGTGTTTTCCAGTGCGACAGAGGCTATTGCAGTGCTGTGTGGATTGCGAAACGCAGTGAACTGTTTTCCTAGCCTGCGGACGGCAAGACAGGGTACATTCTGAACAAGTGGCTTGTTTACACGAGGAAGAATGCCATTACTTCTAGCCAGGAACGGGTCTACCTAATTATTGAGGGATTAACTGCGCGAGCAAGTGAAAAGGAGGTGAGTGAACTCCATAAGGGAGGGACCTGACTGAGACTGCCCATTGGTTTCCAAGTGTTTATGGTGTACTGTAACTTGCTAGATCTACAATAAAACGTATTTCTTTAAAGGGCCAATTGTGTTGTGCTTTCTACCTTTTGTGATCCAATTTACGAACGTGCTACTAGGACTATCACGTAACAGTATTCAAGCAATGCCTCCTGTAAGTTAGAACACGATCAAGGGTGATTCCTACATACTTTGGAGAAGTACAGTGTTCTAGTGTGGTTCCTTCCCATGTAATTTTGAGAGTTCTAACTGCCTGTCTGTTTTTAAGGTGAAAGGCACAAGTCTGTGTTTCATAATGGGACGTCTAAACACGTTCTAGTGACAAATAAAGTCGATTCGGATTGGTGATTCATTATCCAGATCAGAGAAAATCCAGATTATGGCTGTGCCATCTAAACGTGGGTATTACTCTGTGAGCGTGAGCATGGCTGGAGTTCCCAATAGGGGAATGCTCTGCGCGAATGCGGATATTCGCGGATAAACCCGTGGATATCCACAAAATTTTTCGCTATGCGGATATAGTTTGCGTGGCTGTGCGGATAGCGGATAAGCTGCGGATAATGTTTGGAGTAAATTTGCGGATATTTTTAGCCTATTTTCATTTTATGAAAAAAAATAGGCTTATGAGATCACCTTTTGTCCGTGTGTCTGTGGGTGCGCGTGTGTGTGATTCGTGTGTATGTCACCCCCCTAATAACTTCTAAACAGCATGAGCGATTTCAATGAAACTCGGTAAGATAATAGCACCATTCTGGCCAACCCCGACCGTGCCCTTCAAATTTTATTGTGTCTCACCAATCCAACATGGCGGCTGTGCGAAATATTTCACCAGCATTCAGTATCTCCGAAACTATTACAGATATCACCCTGAAATTGTCTACGGTAATAAAGGGCACTACTAGGAGTTCACCTATGAGACTTTCAAAACCCTGGTAACTACAAAATCAACATGGCGGCCAAGCGAAGTTGAGACTTTTAAATAGACTTTTCTCGCGATTTAACCATCCAAACGTAATGAAACTTGGTACAGCAAATGTTTATAGACATTGTAATGCACTGGCGTCTAATTTAGTTCAATTGTTTGCATATCCTTAAAATTTTGCACGGTGATAAAGGGCACTGCCACAAGTTTATCAATGTAAATTTCAAACACCTGTAAAGTAAAAGAGGAACATGGTGGCCAAGAGAAGTTGAAACATTTTAATAGACTTTTCTCGTGATTTAACCATCTGAGCGGAGTGAAATGTGGTACAGTACATGATTATACATATTGTAATGCACTGGCATCTAATTTAGTTCAATTGTTTACATAAACCCAAGATGGAGGCTATGCGAAATTTTAAAATTAAGTTTTTATTTCTTGTGTCGTAATCATGCGATCGAAGTGAAAGTTTGAATAATGAAGCTACGCAATAATTTTCCTTTAATGGTACATAACTCTATGGCCTATACATATAACAATCCAAAATGGCAGGCAACTGGAATATTTTGGCGGTTCTCAATATCTAGGAATTTTTTACAGCAATCAAACTGATATTTTTTTAAATGTTCATAGAGGCTATGAACATAAGTTCACATATAGGACTTTCAGTAACCTCGTGAGCACAAATCCAACATGGCGCCGATGCGAAGTATAAATATTTAAATGGACGTTTCTCGCGATTTAACCATCCGAGTGCAGTGAAACTTTGCACGTTAAATGCTTATACAAATGTTAATCCAATGGCATCTAATTTATTTCAATTTTTTTCATAACCACAAGATGGCAGCTTTGCGAAATTTTAAAATCTCGTTTTTACTTCTTGTGCCCTAATCACGCGTTTGAAGTTTGAATACCACACGTACACAATAATCTTCATGTAATAGTACATATATAAAAATCCAACAAAGCGACCATCTGAAATATTTAGGCGGTTCTCAACATCTACGAATCTATCACAACAATCAAACTGAAATTTTATATGTTGATAGAGGCAATTAACATGAGTAAGATGTATGAAAATAGGCTGTATAGTTCTTCACGGATATGACCCGGATGTTTAAGACATATAATACGAGGACTGGTTTCTTTTGTTCAAGTTCCGATGGACTGTATAAAAATAACAGATTGACATACCAAACTGATTTTAGTACAGAATGTTTGCTTGATTTATTCTTATGTCTCAACATAATCGCCAAAACGTTTGAAACATTTGTCCAATGCCTTCGGCAAAACATTCTGCCGCCACTGAGGTGGGTACGTCTGGACTGTCTCCTGAAGTGTTTCCTTTTTGACGAGGCGTTGCCGCCCAACCATACCTTCAATTCTAGAAAAAGGTGAAAATAATTCAGTGTTGGTTTGGACTAAACGGCAGGTGGTCCAAAATCTCTTCGAAAAACTCTATCGTAACGTTGGCACAGTGCGGTCGTGAAGTGAAGGTCGTGAAGGTAATGTGTGCAACAGGGATGGACGGTAGACTAAGGGTGCAGCTTTCATATCGTGATCCCTAAAGGCTTGTGTAATAATAATAATAATAATAATAATAATAATAATAATAATAATAATAATAATAATAACAATAATTTTTATTTATTTTTTACTTTTATTTTTTTATTTTGTTAATTTACCCTCTAGGTTGGTGGATCCCACGGACTCAGCGAGGGAACTCACCACTACCGCCTCTATGGGCAGTGTCCTGGAGCTTGGAACATCTGGTCGGGATGGATACAACTGGGGAGGTGTGATCAGCACTTCGCCCAGGCAGCCTCACCTGCAAAGCGAACAGGGGCCTCATGAGGGATGGGAACGGATGGAAGATTGGGATGGATAGGCTAGGAAGAGGGAAGGAGGCGGCCGTGGCCTTACAGTAGGTACCATCCCGGCATTTGCCCGAAGACGAAGTGGGAAACCACGGAAAACCACTTCGAGGATGGCTGATCGAACCCCCTCTACTCATTTGGGCCACCCGAGGCTGAGTAGACCCCGTTCCAGTCCTCGTACCACTTTTCAAATTTCGTGGCAGAGCCGGGAATCGAACCCAGGACCTCCGGGGCGGCAGCTAACCATGCTGACCGCTACGCTACGGAGGCGACTATAATAATAATAATAATGGAGAAATTAACGAGTAAAGCCTCGGATGAAATGCCACTGCCTGGGGAGCATCAGGGCACGTCTGGAGCCGATGCTGGAGTATGCGAGCCGCCGGTGGTAGAGGGCTGAATAGGCGGTTCCCTACCGGGCAAGATCACGAAAACACTACAGCTGACAAGAAGATGAGTTACTGCATTATATTTTTTTCTAGGCGCGAATAGTACAATGCACATGCCATAAGCGTGTCTCACCACGCGTCCCTTCTATATTGAGGTAGCCACCACCTGTCCTTCTGAATCATTGCTATGCTATTTCTTTCCACAATCCTTAAGTATTTAGCCTTTTGTCAAACTGCTGCAGGTATGTCCCAACTGTCTCCAACAAATGCTTGAAGTTTCCTCATCTTCGTCTGGCTATTTTATGACGCTGGTGGAAATATTATTTAATTGAAGAAATAAAACATCGAATAATTTATCCATCAGAGGATAAAGGGTTCACAACTCCTCCACTCACAAAATTTCGAACTTAGGATAAAGTCGACAATTTTTAAAAGACTTCCGTAGGCCAATTTGTTTTATTTCAGAATCACCCCTTTCTATTACTTGGCCTAGCCGCTCCTGTCTTGAATGGCATTTACTCGTTTTATTTCCTGCTTGGACCTCCCCTCTCAGTCTGCTTGCATGACGCGCTGATGCCTGAGGCAACACTCTGCCCGTCTCGTTAATGATTGTCAACACCAACTCCACTTCCTTCTTCACGTGCCGTACTCAACTGCCCCCCGTACACTTGGTTGATATAGGACGTCCATATATTTAAACTGCATCATTATTTCGGCGCTCCCATGGTTCGCTTCTTCGATAAGTTTTTAAGTTGGCTGCATTGTAGACCGACATTGTTCCTGTGCTTAACTCTTTCACTCTGTATGCATTATTTCCTAGGTTTCTTACAATAGAATAGGGTCCTATGAACTTTTCACAGAATTTGCTGAAGATTTTCTTCTCTGGATCAGATGTAGCGGATCGTTTCACCAAAACGAGCTGGTTGATTTCTAGATCACGGTGAAATCTCTTATTTCTCAATCGCCGTAATCTGCGATCTGCTTGTTTTCTCATGTAGGCTCTCGTTCTCTCTATTCGCAGGTCAGGTGCTATCATGGGATCTTGTGGGCAGTTAATGATGCTTTTCCACGTCCTCACTGGATACTCGTTTTTGTGTAGGACCATAGGGATCTGTCCTGTTGACTCGTGCCTGGTAGAATTCATGCATGTCTCTACATCCTTAATTTTATCCACCCACTTGTGATGTTCTTTGGGAATGAAGATTCTCAAGTATGATGTTACACATTTTATTGCTCTCTCAATTGGATTAGCTTGGGCATGTCGGATACTGCTTAAAACGTGTTTTATACCCATGTCCTCCATACCTTTCTTGAATTCGGTGCTTGTAAAATAGCTGCCATGATCTGACAATATAAATTCTGGTTTTCCAAGGATTGGAATAACTCTATTTCGAATACGACTGAGTACTTGCTTCGATGTAGTTTTCTGAATGGGGCATAGTACGACAAACTTAGAAAACACATCAATGCACACTAGCAAGTGACGGCAACCTCGTCTACCTTTCGGGATTGGACCGAAACAGTCTAGGGCCAGTAGCTCGCAGGGTTTCTGAGGTAGCAATGGTCTAGGATACTGCCTCATTAAATAGTTATTGGGATTTGTCCTCTGACAAGGATCACAAGTCGTAATGACGTCACATATAGTTGTTCTCATACGTGGCCATGTAAATGTCTCTCCTATTGTCGCTTCGCACTTGTCTACGCCGACGTGTCCGTAACTTTCATGAGTATGCCATGTCAATCCTCGCTGTAAAGATGCAGGTACTAGTATGCGTAACTTGGTGTGGTCATTATCTATCCATTTGTGCAGCAAATTGTTGACATAAACATATCTTCCTTCTTTAGCTTTCGCTTCTCGAAATGCTGGTGTTCCTGTAGGTAGCTGCTTTCTGAAGTATTGAATTAATAGCGTCATCCATGGTTCCGCTTCCTGTTCTCGCTGTATCTCACGTAACTCCTCCAAGAATTCCCGGTCCTTCGGTGTTAACTCCAAGTGTTGTACCATCGCTGATTCTTCAACATCAGGCTCTAAGTTCCTGCTGAGTGCATCCGGAATCACGTTCATCTTCCCTGGGCAATGTTCAATCTCAATGCTAAACTGCTGAATATATATAGACCAACGTGTCACACGTTCGCTTGCCATCGACATCTTAAACAAGAATGTTAGTGCCTTGTGATCAGTCCTGACAACAATGGGGTAACCATAAATTATTCGTTTCCATTGTTGAAGCGCATGCAGAATGGCCAACAGCTCTAGTTCCGTTACAGTATAATTGCGCTCGTGCTTACGCAATTTTCGGCTGACAAATGCCAAATATGTTTTATGTTGCAGGTTAGCTGGATCTTCTTGGTAGAGCATGGCACCTATACCAATTAGTGAAGCATCCTCTTGGATTATAAATTTTTGCTTGAAGTCTGGATATCCTAACTTAATGCAGTTTTCCAGTAGCTGTTTTGTTGCTTGGAACTCCTTCTCGCATTCCGCATTCCATAATCATTTATTATTCTTTTTTAGCATTTCCTGCATTGTAGCTACAGTCTCCGTGTAACCTGGACAGTTTTCTTTAAAGAATCCCGTTACGCCTAAGAAAGCCCGAATGTGCTTGACTCTCGTTGGTGTAGGGAAATTCTTTATCGCATCGATCTTAGCTGGGTTTGGCTTCACTCCCTCCTTGTCAATGATGTGACCCAAATATAAGATCTCGCTCTTGAAGAAATGCGATTTCTTCAGGTTTACTTTGAAATTTGATGCATTAAGGTTGCTTAATACTTTATCTAAATTTTCCATGTGAATTTCAATGTTGTCGGATGCCAGCAGAATGTCATCAATGTAGCGCACCGTCATCTCCTTAACTTCCTCGGTTAGATTTCGATCCAGGGCTCGGATTAAAGCACAGCCCGCTGTTTTGACTCCGAAGGGCATTCGGACGAAGCAAAACGTTTGGTTATCGAATAAGAAGCCAGTTAGAAGCTGTGACTTCTCATCCAATTCAATATGGTGGAAACTGGACGTCAAATCAACTGATGAATAAATGCTCTTGTTCTTAAAGCCTTTTAGTACGACTCTGATAATTGGTGCTCTGTCATACTCAGGAAAAATGAGTCTCATGTTGAGATTTCTGGCATCTAAACAAAGTCTAATAGATCCATTTGGTTTTGTGACTGCCAAAATCGCATTTAGATAAGGTGTAGGTGTCTTCCTTATCACTCCAGCTTGTAACATCTCATCTATAATGACCTTGACTTGACTACGATATTTTTCCGGAATTGGATACAACCTACTTTTGAAAGGTGACCAATCCTCGACTTGCATTGAATATTTGAAATTTAATATTTTCCCAGGTACTGTATCAAATACTGCTTTGTGCTTCCTTAATATCTCTTCCAATTGTTTTCTGTATTCACCCCCAAGTTGAATGTCATTGAGCCGCTCCTGTAGTAACTCTTCAAATTGTGCATCACTTTCATCTCCTTCTGTTAATAAAGACCATATCTCCTGGGATTCACTCTCCTCATCTAGTTCCACAACAGCTCCTTCTATGATGTTATCTTCTGCCTTTCGTATCTCCTCTTCCGTCTCTTCTGATATTGCTTCCAATGCTAAAGAATTTACATCTCGTCCGGTAGTAATTTCATCCATATGCAATCCCACGTTTTTCAGCTGATCATACTCTCTAAAACTGCTTGATAGTCACAAATGCAATTTGCACCAAGAATTATATTAAAATTCATCTTTGCCATGATAATGAATGTTTGCCCAAAAGTGTGTTCCAATATGTTCAGTTCTAAGTATGCCTGACGTTTACAAGTGACGGTGAGTTCAGGAATAACACCCCTCACTTTGAGTTGTGGTACGGGAATCACAGGAATATTCTGACTCCGTCCCAACTCTCGAACCAAGGCCTCCGATACCAGACTGATCTGCGACCCCGTATCCAATAAACATCTTATATTAATTCCACCAATCCTTGCGTAAATAATAGGTAACTGCCTAATTTCATCGTTCCGTGGTTTCACCGTCTTCTCCAGGCAATCTTCTGGTAAAGCAATCCATTCTTGTATGTTCGCTACTATCCATCCATCTTCAACTTCCGACTGTTGCGTTTGTAGACTGTCTTCTTTATCCAAATTGAGCATTTTTTTTTTTAGCTCCGGTGCGACTCCCATCATCATTTTGTCGCCCACGCCCTTGACATTCCTCTTGTCCCAGTTGACTTCCAGCTTCCTCAGTATGTGTGTCTGGATTCTTCATGTTCCCAATGGCTTTCTCCCATCGCCCGTGCTCTCCACCTTGACTAGCGTGTAATTCCTCTAGGTAATTTTGCGATTGAGCGTGCCTATCATCCCAGTCATTTCGATAATTACGTGCATCTCCTTGATTTTGATCTCTCCTTCCTTTCCATCTTTGATTCCCATTGTAATCACCGTATCTTCCATAAGGCCTCTCATTTCTTCGATTTTCACGCCATTGTTGATATCCTCTCTGTTGATATCTATTGTTGCCTTGATATGACCTATTGTTGTAATTATTTTCGTTACGCTGGTACGGTCTGTTTTCTACCTCTTCCGGGTTTCGCCTAGGTGTGGATGTGCTTGTATTTCTACCCTGCGTTTTGGTGTTCGCCTGTTTTGGTTTTATGACCTCTGCCGTATTTACTAACTCCAGTTGTCTTCCTCCTCTATAATGATTATGAGATGTAGTCTCATCAATCTGGCGTAATATCTGCTCTGCATGTAAGGCCGTACTAACGTTCGCTGCGACTAGTACTTGTTGCACGTTGACTGGTAATTGCCGCGCTATAGTCATCACCAGATCCGCTTCATTTAAAGGGTAATCATGGTCGCGAAATTTTAGCATTTGCATGTTAAAGAAATCTGAGTATTTCGTTTGCTGGGTAGTTTGATATTTCCTAGAGTAAAGCTCCATTCTTAGACTCTGTTGTAATGCCGGCGACCAGTACTGGCGCAGAAACGCGATTTTAAAATCTGTCATAGTTCCAAATGTATATTTGAAGCTTAAAAACCATGTAAGGACATTCCCTGATAAAAATCTCTCCATCATCCTCAATCTACGTGCTTCAGGTACCCCAGTGTCATTATAATGATCTTCAATTTCTTTAATGAAGGCTTTAGGTGTCACCCCTGAATTCTCCGTGTACTTCTGCGGTTTATAATCGTTCGAGCGAATTACTTGGAAAAGTTGTGTGGGCTGATGACCGTCCTGTGGCGTGGAACTCCTTTCAATATTCTTGCGAAACCCCTCCGTGTTTGTCAATAATGGGCTCTCCGTCTGAGTCGGACTCCCTGCTGTGCTCGTCCCGTCCTGGCTATTTGAGTCGTTCTGCTTGTCTTTCATGGTTCCCGTTTTAAATATTGAGGATTGTTCTATTGACCTGAGTTCAGCTTTAATGATCCTGTCTGTTTGTTCTTTAAGTTTACTCTTAATTTCTTGTTCCAATGCTTGAATACGAGTATGATTTTCGCCTACTGTCTTAAGGTTGGTCGACCTTTCCTCTTTAGAATCGATATTCATTTTTCGCCAATCTTTTCTTATTTGCTCCTTAATTGTGCTGACTTTCTCTTCAATCTGGCTTTTAGCGTCATCCTGATTGCTTTCTATCTGGCTCAGCCTTTCTTCCAATCTCGCGCTATTTTCGTCAATGGTACTGTCCCCGTTTACCTGGATAGTAGGCTGTCAGATATCCGCCCCCTCAATCGGATTGCCAATTATCAATCGCACCGGCACAGTTACATCAATGAAAATGGCACCGACAGATACTATCGAGATAAGAGCACAGAAGATCACAGGAAATCATTGTGGAACACACCAAAATAGACGGGGGGTTCATACTTACCGTTACTTACCTCTTAATTATCTCGGGGTTTGAGTTGACAACAGGATCACTAAAGTCTGTTCACACAATAACCTCCACCATGACATTTAAAAATGAACCAGAACGAAGACGAGAACTTTGAACTGTACAAAAGCTTTATTTCAAATAAAGGGTATGATTTTGATAACACAACAAAATCAACGTGGCTATCAGTAGCCCAAGTCAATCTGACTACATCCTCCAGTAGGACTTGCAAAATTATTATACAACATGATATTAAACATTTTAGCTCCCAAGAGCTTCAAATAACGTAATATTCATAACACTATTGGATTGGAGAAGGACGTCAGGGTGTGACATATATAGAGCATTTGGTTTCCTTTTAATAAACATGAGAATGGTATTTATAGTCGCAAGGCCAGAGTGTGTACGACCTCACTCCCTGAGAACCAGATGTTGGCACAGCTGCGGGCTACCTTCCAGCCTGTTGCATACTGGTCAAATGCACTCCCTTCTCACGTGCTAAGTTACGTAAGAGTACAGCTTGCTCTCTCAAACTTTTAAACGTCTACACGACAACTCACATTATATTTACGCAAATCTTTCAAGTACTTTGCTCACATCCTATTGGATCATTATGTTAATTTCTTAAACTTGTTAACTTCAAACCAAATGTTTAATTAGCTCTTAAATGTTTATAACAAAATCACATAAATTATTTATAACAATTAGAAATTGTTTATAATATTTGTCAAAGGCAATAAAAATATTATAAGCACGCCTTTAACATCACTCTCGTTCTACATTATTTTCAAAAATATTTACAGCAATTATTTACAATATTAACATTTAAATTGTTTAAATTATTAATTTAATAAATACATTAACCACATGTTCATTCGGTTGATAATTTTCATAATCGTGATTAATATAATCGACCAATGAAGGTTAGTTATACATGTTAATGTCACAATCTGGTTTAATAAAGTTTTTAATAATGATTTGTGACGGCAACCTTCATTCAAAATCTTATCTCAAATTCTTTCAAAACTCGTGTTAATTATAACAGTAAATCACTTGATTAATTTTCAACGAACTATGACAATCTTACTCCAGCGGAAAATCCTTCGCTAACAAGTTAATGCACAATCTGCATTAAAAATATGCCCAAAATCATCATATATTAATCTATATGGCATTAAAAACTTCCACATAACTTACAAAACTTCCACAAATAATTCTTTAACATTAATTCCTGTGGGAACCTCCTTCATATTCAAGGGCTTTATACATCAGCGACTTTCAACACGCGCTGCACTAGCGATTATACATTCATAGTTCCACTTAAAATTTTTTATAATCATTAATTGTTTCAAAACAGTTTTTCTATTTAACCTTCGTGGATTTCATTCATGAACCGAAATGAAGTCAAAACTTGCCAATCACAAACAAATTTAATAGTGAATACGCTTATATACGCCTGTCTGGTCTATCAAAATTTAAGATTAACATCTTAAAAGAAATTGTAGTATGAAAATACTATCTTCAAATAAAGTGCGACTAAAATGCAAAGTAGTCGAATAGAATCCAATTAGACTGGGGAATGCAAACATTGTTATATAACTCTCTAATTGAGAAAAACTCCTAACAAAAGTTCTTGACTTTAATGCATTCAATAATTCCTTATTAAAGTTAATCTTTCACAAAAGTGTCTATGACGCAATGTTCATTCATAACTGACGATAAATGTCTGTGTTGCAATCAATTCAAATAACGACTAGTATTTCCAAGATCGTCGACAACGTAAGAGATTTTAACGCTCTAAAATCATTTAAATGTTCTTCCTTCTTGATGATGACAGAAAATTGGTCAAAGTAATTAAACTGGGGTAGAATTACTTTAATAAAATGACACGCTGTCCGAATTTAAATCTGTCATAAAAATCATTAACTTACAGTCAAATAGTGACTACAAAAAATATTAATTACTGAAAAATCTAAATATCAGTCTCAACTGATTCAAAATCGTTAACTATGCCCATGACATAACAATGTCTTAATAAATCGTCGAAAAATGCAAAACTCATCAAGGTGTACTGAGAATAAGAATCTCAACAAGAAAATAGGGCAAAAAACATGAGGATAAAAATATGGGAAAAATGGTTGCTCAAACATTATTAATAAACTCAAATACAATAAACGTTCACGACTACCTTATCTGCCGATTGACGTTCCAGAGGAAAATTCCCCAAAGAAGACTGCTGATGGATCCATTTCACCACGTTAAAGTTGAGCTCCATCCTCGAAATAGGAAATAGCACCCTCGGAGAATCGAACTGCTTCCTTCTCCGTGAATCGCTCTGCTCCTCGAAGACGAATAGACATCCTTCCGGCAATAATCTTCTTTGTGAGTCGGGACACCCCTGACCTCTCTTGAAAAATTCCCTGAAGTTCCAGTAGACAATCGTCATGAAGATTTGTAGAAATTTCCGAAGAAATTATTCATATTCAGAGTATGAAATTGTTTCTATGGCTGTTCGATGGTATTCAGCCTTTAATTACGAAACATGGGTGTAGATGGTATTCACCGCATGTTCGCTTGTGTGGAATAGCAATTAGCGAAGTTCCATGTCGCTATCTTACTCCGTTGAAATATGTCCCAATTGCAATAAGCCCTTTTAGCCTTCCATCTGCTCTTCGGTTGTAGTGTCAGAAGAACAAACTGCCGTATTCAATTGCTCCATTATACTGTATCGTTCTGTAACCAAGCAATCTGAAGTCTTTCTATTCCACTCGCAGCGTCAGCCTTGCGTTGATTCTGGCTATACAAAAGTGCTTCTCTAGTGGCGAGATAATCACTTTTGTCAGTCGTATAAAACTGCTAATATCTTTTAAACTAATCGGTCGAAATTGTTCAGCTTTTCTCTATAACTGCATGTAGCACTGCACAATACAATTAGCTTATCGGTGACCGCTAACTGTTCGAAGCTAAACTTGTAGAAGCTTTCTAAGGTCCGTTTCAACTTCACCTAGTTTGACCTGGATCTCGTTAATATAGTGGCCTCGCCACGCGTTATAAAGACGATTCTTTTCACTGCTGTTCACTTCGACG
This sequence comes from Meconema thalassinum, assembly GCA_946902985.2. Taxonomy (NCBI): domain Eukaryota; kingdom Metazoa; phylum Arthropoda; class Insecta; order Orthoptera; family Tettigoniidae; genus Meconema; species Meconema thalassinum. The sequence continues at coordinate 92,666,055 of OX336390.1, forward strand.
TCTCACTATAATGAATGTATAAGAAAATAACTTTCACAAATATACTTCGATGATCTGAGAATGAGATCTCAGAATGATCAGAGAACGAAAAGGGGCTCCTCTCTTCTGCGCAAGCCCTTTTATTAACTTCCCGAGGGGCGTTTCCATCCCTTCCAAAGCGTGATACTGCGTCATCGCTAAAACTTCCAACTTCGTTAATACATGACGGATTTTCAAAATTCAAAAACTGAAAATAAATTTCACCAAAATTCTAAATCAATGCTTTTACTGCAAATGGATTTCCACAATTCTGCATTCCAAAAGTAATAAAAATACCATAGTTTCAGCAATCACCGTCTTCCTTTAAACTATCGTTGATTGGTTCAAGCCTCCCCTCCAATAGCATAGTTTCTTCCTCAGCAGAATTCCTCGTTTCCTGCGACTGCGTCGTACATCTTGGAACATTCTCGACTAAATGCTGACGTCACTGAGAATCTCAGCTCAAGTAGCTTGCTGGTATAACATTTACGTCATCCGTGCTTACGTCATGACTACCCACGTCATAACTATGACAACCATAACTCTCCTTATAATTTCAAATATAGCCACCGTGGTCTCTACATAATTCAATTACGGGGGCATTCTCCTCTCACCACGTTTTAAAAACAGTTGCAAATTGTTTTTAAACTCAGTGTTGCAAGTATCTCAACTCTCTTGAACACGAAATTGAATTATTACTGGCTTACTCTAGTATGATATTTCCTCTATGTTCCTTAATCATAAATTTCTTCTATTCTGGGTTGTGTGTGGTTAATGTATTCTTTCCTCTCTACTTTCTCTTCTGACCAGTATTTCTATTTTCTAAGTTCTGCTGGCTCGTAGAAGGTCCAGGATCGATTACAACATCCTGCCTTTTCTTTTGATTGTCAGCTTCTTTATCCCTTAATTCTTTTAAGTATTGCTGGCTTTCCTTCTCTCTTTGCTGATACTGATCAGGTGTCATAACCTGACCTTGAGTATTCTGGTTTCTATTTTGGTTTTGGTTATTCCTATTATAGTTACGGTTATACCCATTATTGTTGTAATATCTGCCTCTTCCATGGTAGTTTCCTCGGTTGTAGTTCCAACCTCTTCTCTGTTGATACGGTCGGTAACCTTGTGATCTGTAATTTCTAAACTGATTATTCCTGTGAGGACCTACATTATCAGTTTTCTCCTGCTCTGGCTTGTCAGTTTGTTGGACTTGGTCCATATATACTGTATTGATTTCTTTAAACTCCTGCCTTTGACCTTTCTGAACTACGTTAGGCATTGGACTTGTGTAGTCTAACCTTCTCAGTAATTCATCCATGCTGGATAAATCCCTGATGTTGGACGAAATTATAAGTCTCCTCACCTCAACTGGCAGCATACGAGAAATCGCATCTATAAGTTGCTCCGTGGACAATGGGGGTTGCAAAAATCTCAAGCGGGACAACTGACTCGTAAAGAAATCAGCGTACCTCGTTGGAAGAGTACCTGAGTATTTTCTTGAATACACCTCCGCTCTTAACGAATTCTGCGCTTCTATGGACCAAAATCGTTTGATTAATGCCTCTGCAAACTCGTCAAAGTTACTGAATGTGTATCTAAATGCGCAAAAACCATTCAAGGGGTCCTCTAATCAGATATCTCTCTACTATCTTCATCTCTCTCTCTCTGGGAATGTGAGCTTCGATGAAATAATCTTTGAGATTCCTTACATACTCTATAGGTGTCAAACTATCAGTGTTACTGAATTTTTGTGGTTTGTCCTCGAAATTCCTGATGACCGTCACGTTCCTCGGATATGAATCCGGATAGTTTTTCCCACTATCTCGATAGTTCCACTCAGGTTCCATATTCCTCTCGTCATCCTCCTCTCTGAATCTGGATACACGTTCTTCAGGAGTCACGTCTCTTTCTTCTGGCTCTAGGTTACGTCTTCTAGTATAATTCCTATTCAATTCGCAAGCTAAGCCTTCTGTATCCTTGTCGGTGATTTCTGTTAAGACTTTCTTGATAATCTCCTCTCCTAACTTCAAATTTTTCAGTTTACTCGTCGTTTCATTTACATCCGAGACAACTTTATGCATCTGTTCCTCTAATGTAGATTTTAAAGTTTGCATATCCTGATCTAGTTGTGTTCTATCGTCAACTTGTTTTTCGGATAGCGAATTTATCCTGACGCTTAAATCTTTCCTAATCTGTACTACTTCATTGTTAATTTCTATCTGCGTACTGGCAAGTTTTCTTTCAATCCTTTCCTGAATTTGGGTTACATGTTCCCCACTTGACTTATTCCACTCGTCTTTCCATACCGCTACGTTTGCTGTTAACATTTCGGCTATGTCTACTTCGATATCCTCTTTTAATACTCTATTGTGGTCTAATACCTGGGTTCTCATGACCTCTACATCATACTTCAACTCTGCTAAAGACGTTGTTGTTCTAACTGATTCATCGACTAACCTAGTCGCTAATGCAGTTATATTACGCGTACAAAGAGTTTTTGAGTTTTCGATTTCTTCCCTGACTTTATTTACATCAGTTTGGACTTTAGTGATATCTACGAAAACTGTGTTGACCTCTACCTGAATCTTAGTTATGTCACTTTGCACCTCAGTTATATCCGCATGAATGTTATTAATGTCTACCTGAACATTGGATACATCAGTTCTAGCTTTTTGAATTTCTTTTTGGACTTCCTCGACCTTGTCTTGGACAGTCGCTACATCGTTTTTGACAACAACTACTTCGGCTCTAGCACAAGAAATATCCCCTCGGACATTAGCTACATCTAGATTTAACATTGTAAGGTCTTTCTGTACCTTAGACACATCAAATTTAACATCATCAACATTTTTATGCACATTAAATACATCTGTGCGGATGTCAGTTACAGTATTTTCAATTCCTAGAGTATTAATCTGTAAACGCGACATATTATCCTCCAAATTAGCAGCACTAGTCTGAAGAACCTTCAAACTTTCATCCATGCTAGCTTTCAAATTACTAGCATTCTCCTCCATTCTTGCATTCAAATTAGCAGACAAATTACTATTATTCTCCTTCATGCTTTCATTCAGCATCTGCTTCATGCTACTGTTCATGCTAGCTTTCAAGTTAGCAGACATCTCCTCTAGCATCAACCTCAAACTTTCATCTGCCATTACAATATTATTCAAAAATGGATTGCTGTAGGGACATACATCAAAAGAGCAAAATAACAACATTTGAGCAACACTTTTCACCATATATAAATTTGATCAATTTTCTGTCTTAAATCTAACTTATAACTACCTTATAATTAATATTCGAAGATACTTCATGTTGAAACAAACTCAAGCACATGTTCAAATTTCTCTGGCTCATTTTAAAATATCCTAACACAAATAATTTACATTTACAATCCAAATAATTTAATTTTATCTTTAATATGACTAAAATGTCATAAGCCGGTCAAATAAAATAAGATTCCAGATTATAGGCGATTTTTCTAGGTTTTCGGCCTATTTAACCTTTCTCAAGTTGTATAAGATCTGATCTTTTCTGAGTGTAATTTTCCTAATACAATACAACATTTAATTCCTATATAATCACACTCTTAAATACTACAATTGGCCTAGACATCTAACAAAGAATAAACCTCTTTATTTGAGTCTAATCGAACTTCACGTTTTAGGTTTGCCACTCTTTCTGGCGTTCAACCTGGTAATCCAGTTTTGTTGAATCGAGCCCCAACGTTTTAGGTGCGAATCTTTCTATTGTTCAACCTGGTGATCCAGTGTTGTTGAACATGCCCCACACGTTGACTGCGCCAATCTTTCTGTCCCCGTTTACCTGGATAGTAGGCTGTCAGATATCCGCCCCCTCAATCGGATTGCCAATTATCAATCGCACCGGCACAGTTACATCAATGAAAATGGCACCGACAGATACTATCGAGATAAGAGCACAGAAGTTCACAGGAAATCATTGTGGAACACACCAAAATAGATCTTAGCTACATCTAGATTTAACATTGTAAGGTCTTTCTGTACCTTAGACACATCAAATTTAACATCATCAACATTTTTATGCACATTAGATACATCTGTGCGGATGTCAGTTACAGTATTTTCAATTCCTAGAGTATTAATCTGTAAACGCGACATATTATCCTCCAAATTAGCAGCACTAGTCTGAAGAACCTTCATACTTACCGTTACTTACCTCTTAATTATCTCGGGGTTTGAGTTGACAACAGGATCACTAAAGTCTGTTCACACAATAACCTCCACCATGACATTTAAAAATGAACCAGAACGAAGACGAGAACTTTGAACTGTACAAAAGCTTTATTTCAAATAAAGGGTATGATTTTGATAACACAACAAAATCAACGTGGCTATCAGTAGCCCAAGTCAATCTGACTACATCCTCCAGTAGGACTTGCAAAATTATTATACAACATGATATTAAACATTTTAGCTCCCAAGAGCTTCAAATAACGTAATATTCATAACACTATTGGATTGGAGAAGGACGTCAGGGTGTGACATATATAGAGCATTTGGTTTCCTTTTAATAAACATGAGAATGGTATTTATAGTCGCAAGGCCAGAGTGTGTACGACCTCACTCCCTGAGAACCAGATGTTGGCACAGCTGCGGGCTACCTTCCAGCCTGTTGCATACTGGTCAAATGCACTCCCTTCTCACGTGCTAAGTTACGTAAGAGTACAGCTTGCTCTCTCAAACTTTTAAACGTCTACACGACAACTCACATTATATTTACGCAAATCTTTCAAGTACTTTGCTCACATCCTATTGGATCATTATGTTAATTTCTTAAACTTGTTAACTTCAAACCAAATGTCTAATTAGCTCTTAAATGTTTATAACAAAATCACATAAATTATTTATAACAATTAGAAATTGTTTATAATATTTGTCAAAGGCAATAAAAATATTATAAGCACGCCTTTAACATCACTCTCGTTCTACATTATTTTCAAAAATATTTACAGCAATTATTTACAATATTAACATTTAAATTGTTTAAATTATTAATTTAATAAATACATTAACCACATGTTCATTCGGTTGATAATTTTCATAATCGTGATTAATATAATCGACCAATGAAGGTTAGTTATACATGTTAATGTCACAATCTGGTTTAATAAAGTTTTTAATAATGATTTGTGACGGCAACCTTCATTCAAAATCTTATCTCAAATTCTTTCAAAACTCGTGTTAATTATAACAGTAAATCACTTGATTAATTTTCAACGAACTATGACAATCTTACTCCAGCGGAAAATCCTTCGCTAACAAGTTAATGCACAATCTGCATTAAAAATATGCCCAAAATCATCATATATTAATCTATATGGCATTAAAAACTTCCACATAACTTACAAAACTTCCACAAATAATTCTTTAACATTAATTCCTGTGGGAACCTCCTTCATATTCAAGGGCTTTCTACATCAGCGACTTTCAACACGCGCTGCACTAGCGATTATACATTCATAGTTACACTTAAAATTTTTTATAATCATTAATTGTTTCAAAACTGTTTTTCTATTTAACCTTCGTGGATTTCATTCATGAACCGAAATGAAGTCAAAACTTGCCAATCACAAACAAATTTAATAGTGAATACGCTTATATACGCCTGTCTGGTCTATCAAAATTTAAGATTAACATCTTAAAAGAAATTGTAGTATGAAAATACTATCTTCAAATAAAGTGCGACTAAAATGCAAAGTAGTCAAATAGAATCCAATTAGACTGGGGAATGCAAACATCGTTATATAACTCTCTAATTGAGAAAAACTCCTAACAAAAGTTCTTGACTTAAATGCATTCAATAATTCCTTATTAAAGTTAATCTTTCACAAAAGTGTCTATGACGCAATGTTCATTCATAACTGACGATAAATGTCTGTGTTTCAATCAATTCAAATAACGACTAGTATTTCCAAGATCGTCGACAACGTAAGAGATTTTAACGCTCTAAAATCATTTAAATGTTCTTCCTTCTTGATGATGACAGAAAATTGGTCAAAGTAATTAAACTGGGGTAGAATTACTTTAATAAAATGACACGCTGTCCGAATTTAAATCTGTCATAAAAATCATTAACTTACAGTCAAATCGTGACTACAAAAAATATTAATTACTGAAAAATCTAAATATCAGTCTCAACTGATTCAAAATCGTTAACTATGCCCATGACATAACAATGTCTTAATAAATCGTCGAAAAATGCAAAACTCATCAAGGTGTACTGAGAATAAGAATCTCAACAAGAAAATAGGGCAAAAAACATGAGGATAAAAATATGGGAAAAATGGTTGCTCAAACATTATTAATAAACTCAAATACAATAAACGTTCACGACTACCTTATCTGCCGATTGACGTTCCAGAGGAAAATTCCCCAAAGAAGACTGCTGATGGATCCATTTCACCACGTTAAAGTTGAGCTCCATCCTCGAAATAGGAAATAGCACCCTCGGAGAATCGAACTGCTTCCTTCTCCGTGAATCGCTCTGCTCCTCGAAGACGAATAGACATCCTTCCGGCAATAATCTTCTTTGTGAGTCGGGACACCCCTGACCTCTCTTGAAAAATTCCCTGAAGTTCCAGTAGACAATCGTCATGAAGATTTGTAGAAATTTCCGAAGAAATTATTCATATTCAGAGTATGAAATTGTTTCTATGGCTGTTCGATGGTATTCAGCCTTTAATTACGAAACATGGGTGTAGATGGTATTCACCGCATGTTCGCTTGTGTGGAATAGCAATTAGCGAAGTTCCATGTCGCTATCTTACTCCGTTGAAATATGTCCCAATTGCAATAAGCCCTTTAACCTTCCATCTGCTCTTCGGTTGTAGTGTCAGAAGAACAAACTGCCGTATTCAATTGCTCCATTATACTGTATCGTTCTGTAACCAAGCAATCTGAAGTCTTTCTATTCCACTCGCAGCGTCAGCCTTGCGTTGATTCTAGCTATACAAAAGTGCTTCTCTAGTGGCGAGATAATCACTTTTGTCAGTCGTATAAAACTGCTAATATCTTTTAAACTAATCGGTCGAAATTGTTCAGCTTTTCTCTATAACTGCATGTAGCACTGCACAATACAATTAGCTTATCGGTGACCGCTAACTGTTCGAAGCTAAACTTGTAGAAGCTTTCTAAGGTCCGTTTCAACTTCACCTAGTTTGACCTGGATCTCGTTAATATAGTGGCCTCGCCACGCGTTATAAAGACGATTCTTTTCACTGCTGTTCACTTCGACGTCTCACTATAATGAATGTATAAGAAAAGAACTTTCACAAATATACTTCGATGATCTGAGAATGAGATCTCAGAATGATCAGAGAACGAAAAGGGGCTCCTCTCTTCTGCGCAAGCCCTTTTATTAACTTCCCGAGGGGCGTTTCCATCCCTTCCAAAGCGTGATACTGCGTCATCGCTAAAACTTCCAACTTCGTTAATACATGACGGATTTTCAAAATTCAAAAACTGAAAATAAATTTCACCAAAATTCCAAATCAATGCTTTTACTGCAAATGGATTTCCACAATTCTGCATTCCAAAAGTAATAAAAATACCATAGTTTCAGCAATCTCCGTCTTCCTTTAAACTATCGTTGATTGGTTCAAGCCTCCCCTCCAATAGCATAGTTTCTTCCTCAGCAGAATTCCTCGTTTCCTGCGACTGCGTCGTACATCTTGGAACATTCTCGACTAAATGCTGACGTCACTGAGAATCTCAGCTCAAGTAGCTTGCTGGTATAACATTTACGTCATCCGTGCTTACGTCATGACTACCCACGTCATAACTATGACAACCATAACTCTCCTTATAATTTCAAATATAGCCACCGTGGTCTCTACATAATTCAATTACGGGGGCATTCTCCTCTCACCACGTTTTAAAAACAGTTGCAAATTGTTTTTAAACTCAGTGTTGCAAGTATCTCAACTCTCTTGAACACGAAATTGAATTATTACTGGCTTACTCTAGTATGATATTTCCTCTATGTTCCTTAATCATAAATTTCTTCTATTCTGGGTTGTGTGTGGTTAATGTATTCTTTCCTCTCTACTTTCTCTTCTGACCAGTATTTCTATTTTCTTAGTTCTGCTGGCTCGTAGAAGGTCCAGGATCGATTACAACATCCTGCCTTTTCTTTTGATTGTCAGCTTCTTTATCCCTTAATTCTTTTAAGTATTGCTGGCTTTCCTTCTCTCTTTGCTGATACTGATCAGGTGTCATAACCTGACCTTGAGTATTCTGGTTTCTATTTTGGTTTTGGTTATTCCTATTATAGTTACGGTTATACCCATTATTGTTGTAATATCTGCCTCTTCCATGGTAGTTTCCTCGGTTGTAGTTCCAACCTCTTCTCTGTTGATACGGTCGGTAACCTTGTGATCTGTAATTTCTAAACTGATTATTCCTGTGAGGACCTACATTATCAGTTTTCTCCTGCTCTGGCTTGTCAGTTTGTTGGACTTGGTCCATATATACTGTATTGATTTCTTTAAACTCCTGCCTTTGACCTTTCTGAACTACGTTAGGCATTGGACTTGTGTAGTCTAACCTTTTCAGTAATTCATCCATGCTGGATAAATCCCTGATGTTGGACGAAATTATAAGTCTCCTCACCTCAACTGGCAGCATACGAGAAATCGCATCTATAAGTTGCTCCGTGGACAATGGGGGTTGCAAAAATCTCAAGCGGGACAACTGACTCGTAAAGAAATCAGCGTACCTCGTTGGAAGAGTACCTGAGTATTTTCTTGAATACACCTCCGCTCTTAACGAATTCTGCGTTTCTATGGACCAAAATCGTTTGATTAATGCCTCTGTAAACTCGTCAAAGTTACTGAATGTGTATCTAAATGCGCGAAACCATTCAAGGGGTCCTCCAATCAGATATCTCTCTACTATCTTCATCTCTCTCTCTCTGGGAATGTGAGCTTCGATGAAATAATCTTTGAGATTCCTTACATACTCTATAGGTGTCAAACTATCAGTGTTACTGAATTTTTGTGGTTTGTCCTCGAAATTCCTGATGACCGTCACGTTCCTCGGATATGAATCCGGATAGTTTTTCCCACTATCTCGATAGTTCCACTCAGGTTCCATATTCCTCTCGTCATCCTCCTCTCTGAATCTGGATACACGTTCTTCAGGAGTCACGTCTCTTTCTTCTGGCTCTAGGTTACGTCTTCTAGTATAATTCCTATTCAATTCGCAAGCTAAGCCTTCTGTATCCTTGTCGGTGATTTCTGTTAAGACTTTCTTGATAATCTCCTCTCCTAACTTCAAATTTTTCAGTTCACTCGTCGTTTCATTTACATCCGAGACAACTTTATGCATCTGTTCCTCTAATGTAGATTTTAAAGTTTGCATATCCTGATCTAGTTGTGTTCTATCGTCAACTTGTTTTTCGGATAGCGAATTTATCCTGACGCTTAAATCTTTCCTAATCTGTACTACTGTAACATTTTTATAAAGTCCTTCATCGTGGTTGATGACTATTGTGGTTCAATAAAACAAACATGATATGAATAAATAATATACACTGTGGTGTGACCTTACCTGTGATAGTGTAATATAATAAGTTGTTGAGCGCCAGATTCCTATTTAAGATAGTGAATCGAAATTTATTGATTTAACCTTGGCTATCAGCAGTAGAGTCGAGAACCACTTACCCGGGCCGTAGTGAGACAAAGTCATCTAACCAATCCGTATTTAATCAAGGAGTATGATTGCCTTAAAGTACTAACTACAATGAAAGAAATAGGCATTACGTTGAAGAGAATGAATTTATTAAATGCAAAAACAAAATATTAATAAAACAGAATAGTGATAGTCACACAATTGAATTTAAAATTACTCAATGCGGCAATTAATTTAAAAGGAACTGAACATTTAAATGAATTGAAAGTTAATTGAAGTTAAATTATAATAGAGACGATAGTTTTATTTAATTGTTTGCTCACCCATTCGAAGATTCGTCATATTTAAGAAATGATCGATGATCTCGATGTTACGTCGTTTATGTTTAAAAAAATGATGTGATATCTCAATTACTATGAAATATCCTCATTAAGTACGTTGCCATCTGTAGAAAGACTCTTGATCAGGGATATAACCCATTATGTATTGATATAGATGTCGGCAAGACATCGTTCAGTGTCGACTCTCGGTGCTCAGTCCATTAGGACCCAGAAAGCAAGGTTACAACTTCCTTCCTTCATTGATAGCTATAGATCAATGCGTCTTTTGTCGGAGTCGCAGGTATTAATGACTTCCTTGTCACGTGGTCTTCGACGGTCTCCCCCTCCAGTAAGCTTCCCTTTCTTCAGTGTTCATTCTCTCACGAGGGCTAATTGCACCACAATTTGTAATCTTTAGACGCGTACGTACCGTAGAAAATGGCGTGTTGGTTACACCATAGTGGGTTTCTTAACATCTCAGGAAAATGACGCAGTTTGCCGTGGTGTAATTATTACTACGTCGTTCAGTTTGTGACGCACAGGGTTAGTCCATATCGCCAGTCTTGTTGCAATATATAATACTTCGTCTCTTTACAAGTAATTGTTAATAAAAATCTAATTGAATATAATAATCAAAACCGCTTACAATTATCTGATATAAAAATCATCTCATGGATGTACTAGTTAATAATAATAATAACATGATAATAAATGAATAACCCTTTAAATATAACAGCTATGGGATCGAATCGTTACAATCGCCCCTGATATAAATAATTTAAAATAAAATGTAACATTATTTATATCACTACACATCCTACACAAATGAATACAAATTTAAATATTAATACCCCCATAACGACAACATACAAATAATACCCTTCAACAATACATAAAAAAAATATACAAGAAATATACTCTTCACAAAATACACGTAGAGACAAAATATGCTCTCTCAAGTGTTCATAATTACATACATTCTTCTTTATGTATTAAACGAGCTGTAAAAAATATACATATAAAATGCCCTTCACTTTTATTTTTGACATATATGTCAACGCTGCACTCGTTTATATTTCGGTGATCGTATGCATGACATACAATTTTGGCTTCATCTCTTTTGAACGTAGTTTTTGTATATCAGTCTGGCGTAGAAGTACATTGTTGTAATACCAGCTGATTAACCCATAATAACTATTACAGCACACGATAATAGGATGCAAACAATACAATATTCCTTTCGTCTTTATAAAGGGATTACTCAAATGCAGTAAAATTTCAATAATTGAAGAAAAAAATAACTTAGCAAGATACCTAAGGCAATTCCAATTTCAGTGCATATGTCATACATGTAAATATTTCCCCAAATACATAATGACATCGAAATACCTCAAAGCAGTTATTAAACAGTTCATTTAAATATCCAAGTTACTACTCACCTGCCTTCGTGGCTTAATTCTTTCTTAGGCCACGGCCGCCTCCTTCCAAATTAATACTTCCTAAGTCTCCACGACTTCTTAACTTCTCATAAAACCATAATTCCTCTTTACTACTTCTCGAAAACAATAACTTGAATTTTCAAAATCACCAATAAACATAAAATCTGACTTCTCGTTCACTTTATAAAATTTAACTTAGCGTCAAGATATAACTTTACCGTAACGTCATTCCTTACTTACCATAACAAAATGATTAAGACTTGGACAAAATACTACTCAATACCTGAATTACGTATATCACTAAACTATTTCACAAAAACACATGACAAACTCCTCGGAATAAATATTTCGTTCCACAAAATATTAATGCTCTTATACTTTGAACTTAGTCTATTCATGATTTGACTTTTTGCTGAATGCCTAAAAACCCCCTTTAGTTTTCTCTCAAAACTCTTAATTAAGTACCGTGTCCTCCAAACACCACTTCCTACTTGTTCTGACCGCCTGGACTATAGCTCACTCTTGCTATACCAGAATCTCTCAAAACTCATCGTGACATCACACGTCACATACAAAAACCTCCCCTATTCGTGGTATAATCCCACTTCTTCTTACTGTTACAGGTCACCTCTTACTGACCAATAACACATTAAATTTCAGCTAAAAAAAAAATCTTACATGCTTCGACTAACTCCTTGGAATAATAACATCACCCTTTGCTTTCCTAACTATTGTCTTCCTCAAATAATGACAGTGTTCCAGTTGACAGTCAATAACACTGACACTCATAATTAGCAAATATTCTCCCATAATCACTTCATAAAGCAAGTTCTGAGTTCTAACACAGTTCAGATACTTTCTTCTCTATCAAATTAAATGCGTAACTTACACCTGCCTTTAATTGTAACTTCATTATTACCCCTTAGGTATACACTTATCTTACCAACTTATTCTTCCTTCAAAATATTAACTTATCTTTACTAACTCCGTATGACATAAATAAAACTTTAATTTCCTGTCTACTAAAAAAAAAGATTTATCTTTAAATCCTCAAACGTCGAATTATAACAAATTCCTTTCAATATTAGTAAATATTATGTCAACCTTTTAATTATAATTATTATCTTTACTTTAACCTGTGTGTAGGACAACAATCTACCACATCATTAATTCGTTATTAATCATCAGTAACTTTTTACTACAAAGTGGTTTAGCTCAATAACAAGCCTTGTAATATCTTTAAAACCTGCGTAACTGTAACTCAAACTTGGACCATATTACCTTTGTAATCTCTTATTACCTTGTGTGCATACATCCATATATACTTAAAAAAAACTCCCAACATTAACTTCACGTAGTCCCGTAGACACCATAAAAAATCTCATTGCTCAACGGAATATACCTTGCTGACCTACTTCATCCTCCAAAAACTTCCTCCAACCTACTTCATTTGGCATCTTACCAAAAACTTAAAACCACTTTGCTCAACGGCATTACCTTCGTTGGCCTACTTCTTCAAACTCACGTCCATTTACGTGAAAATACACACATACACACACACATATCTGTCACCAAGTAAGTTACCAGATGTCCTAATTAGTTACTACTTCCTCATTTCAACCCGATGTTGGTTAATTCATACAACGCATTACCATTAACAATTCTAAACCACTTATAAATTTCTCAACATATATCCGCTGATAACCTCGCTGTCCTCAACTGAAACTTCTTTATTAAATCAATACTTAATTCTTCAACTCACTAGTTTTATTACCACTGTATCATCTGATCTTCACTCACTTTTGAATTAAATCTTTATTACCATTATATTCTTAATTATGGTTGCCATAATAATTATTACTTTCTTTCGATTACTTACCTATGTAATAACCTTCCTACTTTTAAAATTTAATTCTTACTTCATCCAACTTACCTGCAGTTTAAGGACCTACATTCAACTTACCTGCATTGCTCAATAGCACGACAACCTCTGTCTTCAAAATTAAATAATTTTAGTCAATCTAAATCAATAAGCGTAGGCACTACGCGCCCCTTACCATCCTAACTTCACGACTGAATTAAAATTACACACAGCAGGTTCCTTATCTACCTCTGTTAAATCATATAAAACTTCATTACTTAATATTTAAGTCATACGGAACAGTAACTATCGGTAATATAAATTTACATAAATACGTTCACTGGCATTTCACCGTTCTTACCACATTCATCTTCAATTCTATCTTTAACTAGAATTCCACATAATTCCTTCCGTGTTACATTAGTTTCTACTTCCTCTGTACTACATTCATCCATAGTAACACAGTACTTCGGCTTTCCCCCTCTCACATCCCCAAGTCTGGCTAATTCAGTACGCCACTGCACGTCATATGCTTTCTTTCTCTCTCTCATCCTGATTTCTTTCTCCTCTAGCAACTTAATTCTCTTTTCTTTCATTTTACTTCTAAAATATCTACCTTTAGGTTTCATTTTCATTTCTCCGTTACTATCACTTAATGCTCTCTTTAGCCGTGGACTACTGCTTCTGCTCTTATCTATCTCTCTCCTCCTCTTAACCTGTTTACTAATTATGTTCTTCTGACTATGACTTAACGCACGCTTCTCTGCCACTAATAATTTCATATTAACTTCCTCTATCACAGGACTAAATTCTTCCCTAGTTTGCCTATCTAATTTATCTATGATTGTCTGCATCTTAATCTCTTGGGTGCTTAGTACTTTCTTTATCTTACCTACTTCTATCCCTATCTTTTCTCTCATCTTCTTCACTTCTTTTTCGCTACATTCTATAGTCTCTTCTACAGCTATCCTGCGTTCATCTAAAATCTCCTTCAACTCTACTATGCTTTCTCCTACTATCTCCTCTGACGCTAATCTATTTTCACCTAAAATCTCGTCTGACTCTAATCTGATTTCACCTAAAATCTCCGCTATTTGCCGTTCCTCACCTAAGATCTCCTCCGATTCCAATCTGCTTTCACCTACAATCTCCAATGACTCTAATCTACTTTCAATTACAGTCTCCACTAATTCCAATTTGCTTTCACCTAAAATCTCGTCTGACTCTAATCTGATTTCACCTAAAATCTCCGCTAATTCCAATTTGCTTTCACCTAAAATCTCGTCTGACTCCATTCTACTTTCAATTATAGTCTCCTTACAGGCTGTCTTTACTGATTCTACTGCAGTTTCCCCTAAAGTCTCTACCACCTGCCTAGTTTCCACTTCTACCAATTTGCTAAAACTTTCACCTTGAGTTGCTATTTTCTCTTCAATCACAGTTACTATTCTTTCCTGAATCCTACTTTCTGCTGCTTCTAATTTCTTATCTACTGTCTTAATAATATCTTTAGCCTTCATCTCTACCTCCTCCTTAATTTCACCTCTGATTTCCTGTTTCACCCCCTGAATACTCTCCTGTAGCATATCATACTTCATACTTAATTCTCTATTCATCGTTTCCACAATATCTAGTTTTACATTATTCTCTTCCAATTTCTGATTTATTTTACTCATATCCTCTCTCATCTCTTGATTACTCTTATCTAATTTCTCACCTAAATCTCTACTCAATTCCTTCCTACTTTCCAAATTATCTTTCTTACTCTCTTCCATATTTTTATTCATATCTTTATCTAATTTCTCAAATTTATCATTGAATTCCTTCCTACTTTCTAAATTATCTTTCTTATTCTCTTCCATATTTTGATTTAGCCTACCAATATCTTCTTTCATCTCCCTACTATTTTTATTCATACTCTCATCAAATTTCGCACTTAAATCTCTACTCATCTGCTTTATGAGCGCAGTTAATGGATCTTCAGGAATCTCTATAGACTTTTCTTTCTCTAGACTGCCACTAGTCTCAGGATGTACCTCTGTATTCTTGTCAGGGTTAACCTCAGGATTATTCTCAAGATTTACCTCCGACATCTTGGTATTATTCTCTACGCTTTCAACATCGCTACTGCTATCAACCTCCTTATAATTAACTTTCTCGACTTTATTCCTACTTCTCAACTGCCTCTGTTCCTCTTCCGACATCTCGAAGTACACCGTATAACAATTTGCCCTTCCAAAATTTCACTTCACTTCACTGTCCCCCAAAAGCACTGACAATTTGCACTGAAATTATACACTCCTCTGACTAAATACCGAATGGTTTTCGTGTCCTACTTTGTGGCGCCAAATGTAACATTTTTATAAAGTCCTTCATCGTGGTTGATGACTATTGTGGTTCAATAAAACAAACATGATATGAATAAATAATATACACTGTGGTGTGACCTTACCTGTGATAGTGTAATATAATAAGTTGTTGAGCGCCAGATTCCTATTTAAGATAGTGAATCGAAATTTATTG
Source organism: Meconema thalassinum (assembly GCA_946902985.2). Lineage (NCBI taxonomy): Eukaryota > Metazoa > Arthropoda > Insecta > Orthoptera > Tettigoniidae > Meconema > Meconema thalassinum. The sequence goes on from OX336390.1 coordinate 92,681,884, forward strand.
ATTTAACCTTGGCTATCAGCAGTAGAGTCGAGAACCACTTACCCGGGCCGTAGTGAGACAAAGTCATCTAACCAATCCGTATTTAATCAAGGAGTATGATTGCCTTAAAGTACTAACTACAATGAAAGAAATAGGCATTACGTTGAAGAGAATGAATTTATTAAATGCAAAAACAAAATATTAATAAAACAGAATAGTGATAGTCACACAATTGAATTTAAAATTACTCAATGCGGCAATTAATTTAAAAGGAACTGAACATTTAAATGAATTGAAAGTTAATTGAAGTTAAATTATAATAGAGACGATAGTTTTATTTAATTGTTTGCTCACCCATTCGAAGATTCGTCATATTTAAGAAATGATCGATGATCTCGATGTTACGTCGTTTATGTTTAAAAAAATGATGTGATATCTCAATTACTATGAAATATCCTCATTAAGTACGTTGCCATCTGTAGAAAGACTCTTGATCAGGGATATAACCCATTATGTATTGATATAGATGTCGGCAAGACATCGTTCAGTGTCGACTCTCGGTGCTCAGTCCATTAGGACCCAGAAAGCAAGGTTACAACTTCCTTCCTTCATTGATAGCTATAGATCAATGCGTCTTTTGTCGGAGTCGCAGGTATTAATGACTTCCTTGTCACGTGGTCTTCGACGGTCTCCCCCTCCAGTAAGCTTCCCTTTCTTCAGTGTTCATTCTCTCACGAGGGCTAATTGCACCACAATTTGTAATCTTTAGACGCGTACGTACCGTAGAAAATGGCGTGTTGGTTACACCATAGTGGGTTTCTTAACATCTCAGGAAAATGACGCAGTTTGCCGTGGTGTAATTATTACTACGTCGTTCAGTTTGTGACGCACAGGGTTAGTCCATATCGCCAGTCTTGTTGCAATATATAATACTTCGTCTCTTTACAAGTAATTGTTAATAAAAATCTAATTGAATATAATAATCAAAACCGCTTACAATTATCTGATATAAAAATCATCTCATGGATGTACTAGTTAATAATAATAATAACATGATAATAAATGAATAACCCTTTAAATATAACAGCTATGGGATCGAATCGTTACACTACTTCATTGTTAATTTCTATCTGCGTACTGGCAAGTTTTCTTTCAATCCTTTCCTGAATTTGGGTTACATGTTCCCCACTTGACTTATTCCACTCGTCTTTCCATACCGCTACGTTTGCTGTTAACATTTCGGCTATGTCTACTTCGATATCCTCTTTTAATACTCTATTGTGGTCTAATACCTGGGTTCTCATGACCTCTACATCATACTTCAACTCTGCTAAAGACGTTGTTGTTCTAACTGATTCATCGACTAACCTAGTCGCTAATGCAGTTATATTACGCGTACAAAGAGTTTTTGAGTTTTCGATTTCTTCCCTGACTTTATTTACATCAGTTTGGACTTTAGTGATATCTACGAAAACTGTGTTGACCTCTACCTGAATCTTAGTTATGTCACTTTGCACCTCAGTTATATCCGCATGAATGTTATTAATGTCTACCTGAACATTGGATACATCAGTTCTAGCTTTTTGAATTTCTTTTTGGACTTCCTCGACCTTGTCTTGGACAGTCGCTACATCGTTTTTGACAACAACTACTTCGGCTCTAGCACAAGAAATATCCCCTCGGACATTAGCTACATCTAGATTTAACATTGTAAGGTCTTTCTGTACCTTAGACACATCAAATTTAACATCATCAACATTTTTATGCACATTAGATACATCTGTGCGGATGTCAGTTACAGTATTTTCAATTCCTAGAGTATTAATCTGTAAACGCGACATATTATCCTCCAAATTAGCAGCACTAGTCTGAAGAACCTTCAAACTTTCATCCATGCTAGCTTTCAAATTACTAGCATTCTCCTCCATTCTTGCATTCAAATTAGCAGACAAATTACTATTATTCTCCTTCATGCTTTCATTCAGCATCTGCTTCATGCTACTGTTCATGCTAGCTTTCAAGTTAGCAGACATCTCCTCTAGCATCAACCTCAAACTTTCATCTGCCATTACAATATTATTCAAAAATGGATTGCTGTAGGGACATACATCAAAAGAGCAAAATAACAACATTTGAGCAACACTTTTCACCATATATAAATTTGATCAATTTTCTGTCTTAAATCTAACTTATAACTACCTTATAATTAATATTCGAAGATACTTCATGTTGAAACAAACTCAAGCACATGTTCAAATTTCTCTGGCTCATTTTAAAATATCCTAACACAAATAATTTACATTTACAATCCAAATAATTTAATTTTATCTTTAATATGACTAAAATGTCATAAGCCGGTCAAATAAAATAAGATTCCAGATTATAGGCGATTTTTCTAGGTTTTCGGCCTATTTAACCTTTCTCAAGTTGTATAAGATCTGATCTTTTCTGAGTGTAATTTTCCTAATACAATACAACATTTAATTCCTATATAATCACACTCTTAAATACTACAATTGGCCTAGACATCTAACAAAGAATCAACCTCTTTATTTGAGTCTAATCGAACTTCACGTTTTAGGTTTGCCACTCTTTCTGGCGTTCAACCTGGTAATCCAGTTTTGTTGAATCGAGCCCCAACGTTTTAGGTGCGAATCTTTCTATTGTTCAACCTGGTGATCCAGTGTTGTTGAACATGCCCCACACGTTGACTGCGCCAATCTTTCTGTCCCCGTTTACCTGGATAGTAGGCTGTCAGATATCCGCCCCCTCAATCGGATTGCCAATTATCAATCGCACCGGCACAGTTACATCAATGAAAATGGCACCGACAGATACTATCGAGATAAGAGCACAGAAGTTCACAGGAAATCATTGTGGAACACACCAAAATAGACGGGGGGGTTCATACTTACCGTTACTTACCTCTTAATTATCTCGGGGTTTGAGTTGACAACAGGATCACTAAAGTCTGTTCACACAATAACCTCCACCATGACATTTAAAAATGAACCAGAACGAAGACGAGAACTTTGAACTGTACAAAAGCTTTATTTCAAATAAAGGGTATGATTTTGATAACACAACAAAATCAACGTGGCTATCAGTAGCCCAAGTCAATCTGACTACATCCTCCAGTAGGACTTGCAAAATTATTATACAACATGATATTAAACATTTTAGCTCCCAAGAGCTTCAAATAACGTAATATTCATAACACTATTGGATTGGAGAAGGACGTCAGGGTGTGACATATATAGAGCATTTGGTTTCCTTTTAATAAACATGAGAATGGTATTTATAGTCGCAAGGCCAGAGTGTGTACGACCTCACTCCCTGAGAACCAGATGTTGGCACAGCTGCGGGCTACCTTCCAGCCTGTTGCATACTGGTCAAATGCACTCCCTTCTCACGTGCTAAGTTACGTAAGAGTACAGCTTGCTCTCTCAAACTTTTAAACGTCTACACGACAACTCACATTATATTTACGCAAATCTTTCAAGTACTTTGCTCACATCCTATTGGATCATTATGTTAATTTCTTAAACTTGTTAACTTCAAACCAAATGTTTAATTAGCTCTTAAATGTTTATAACAAAATCACATAAATTATTTATAACAATTAGAAATTGTTTATAATATTTGTCAAAGGCAATAAAAATATTATAAGCACGCCTTTAACATCACTCTCGTTCTACATTATTTTCAAAAATATTTACAGCAATTATTTACAATATTAACATTTAAATTGTTTAAATTATTAATTTAATAAATACATTAACCACATGTTCATTCGGTTGATAATTTTCATAATCGTGATTAATATAATCGACCAATGAAGGTTAGTTATACATGTTAATGTCACAATCTGGTTTAATAAAGTTTTTAATAATGATTTGTGACGGCAACCTTCATTCAAAATCTTATCTCAAATTCTTTCAAAACTCGTGTTAATTATAACAGTAAATCACTTGATTAATTTTCAACGAACTATGACAATCTTACTCCAGCGGAAAATCCTTCGCTAACAAGTTAATGCACAATCTGCATTAAAAATATGCCCAAAATCATCATATATTAATCTATATGGCATTAAAAACTTCCACATAACTTACAAAACTTCCACAAATAATTCTTTAACATTAATTCCTGTGGGAACCTCCTTCATATTCAAGGGCTTTATACATCAGCGACTTTCAACACGCGCTGCACTAGCGATTATACATTCATAGTTCCACTTAAAATTTTTTATAATCATTAATTGTTTCAAAACTGTTTTTCTATTTAACCTTCGTGGATTTCATTCATGAACCGAAATGAAGTCAAAACTTGCCAATCACAAACAAATTTAATAGTGAATACGCTTATATACGCCTGTCTGGTCTATCAAAATTTAAGATTAACATCTTAAAAGAAATTGTAGTATGAAAATACTATCTTCAAATAAAGTGCGACTAAAATGCAAAGTAGTCGAATAGAATCCAATTAGACTGGGGAATGCAAACATCGTTATATAACTCTCTAATTGAGAAAAACTCCTAACAAAAGTTCTTGACTTAAATGCATTCAATAATTCCTTATTAAAGTTAATCTTTCACAAAAGTGTCTATGACGCAATGTTCATTCATAACTGACGATAAATGTCTGTGTTGCAATCAATTCAAATAACGACTAGTATTTCCAAGATCGTCGACAACGTAAGAGATTTTAACGCTCTAAAATCATTTAAATGTTCTTCCTTCTTGATGATGACAGAAAATTGGTCAAAGTAATTAAACTGGGGTAGAATTACTTTAATAAAATGACACGCTGTCCGAATTTAAATCTGTCATAAAAATCATTAACTTACAGTCAAATCGTGACTACAAAAAATATTAATTACTGAAAAATCTAAATATCAGTCTCAACTGATTCAAAATCGTTAACTATGCCCATGACATAACAATGTCTTAATAAATCGTCGAAAAATGCAAAACTCATCAAGGTGTACTGAGAATAAGAATCTCAACAAGAAAATAGGGCAAAAAACATGAGGATAAAAATATGGGAAAAATGGTTGCTCAAACATTATTAATAAACTCAAATACAATAAACGTTCACGACTACCTTATCTGCCGATTGACGTTCCAGAGGAAAATTCCCCAAAGAAGACTGCTGATGGATCCATTTCACCACGTTAAAGTTGAGCTCCATCCTCGAAATAGGAAATAGCACCCTCGGAGAATCGAACTGCTTCCTTCTCCGTGAATCGCTCTGCTCCTCGAAGACGAATAGACATCCTTCCGGCAATAATCTTCTTTGTGAGTCGGGACACCCCTGACCTCTCTTGAAAAATTCCCTGAAGTTCCAGTAGACAATCGTCATGAAGATTTGTAGAAATTTCCGAAGAAATTATTCATATTCAGAGTATGAAATTGTTTCTATGGCTGTTCGATGGTATTCAGCCTTTAATTACGAAACATGGGTGTAGATGGTATTCACCGCATGTTCGCTTGTGTGGAATAGCAATTAGCGAAGTTCCATGTCGCTATCTTACTCCGTTGAAATATGTCCCAATTGCAATAAGCCCTTTTAGCCTTCCATCTGCTCTTCGGTTGTAGTGTCAGAAAAACAAACTGCCGTATTCAATTGCTCCATTATACTGTATCGTTCTGTAACCAAGCAATCTGAAGTCTTTCTATTCCACTCGCAGCGTCAGCCTTGCGTTGATTCTGGCTATACAAAAGTGCTTCTCTAGTGGCGAGATAATCACTTTTGTCAGTCGTATAAAACTGCTAATATCTTTTAAACTAATCGGTCGAAATTGTTCAGCTTTTCTCTATAACTGCATGTAGCACTGCACAATACAATTAGCTTATCGGTGACCGCTAACTGTTCGAAGCTAAACTTGTAGAAGCTTTCTAAGGTCCGTTTCAACTTCACCTAGTTTGACCTGGATCTCGTTAATATAGTGGCCTCGCCACGCGTTATAAAGACGATTCTTTTCACTGCTGTTCACTTCGACGTCTCACTATAATGAATGTATAAGAAAAGAACTTTCACAAATATACTTCGATGATCTGAGAATGAGATCTCAGAATGATCAGAGAACGAAAAGGGGCTCCTCTCTTCTGCGCAAGCCCTTTTATTAACTTCCCGAGGGGCGTTTCCATCCCTTCCAAAGCGTGATACTGCGTCATCGCTAAAACTTCCAACTTCGTTAATACATGACGGATTTTCAAAATTCAAAAACTGAAAATAAATTTCACCAAAATTCCAAATCAATGCTTTTACTGCAAATGGATTTCCACAGTTCTGCATTCCAAAAGTAATAAAAATACCATAGTTTCAGCAATCTCCGTCTTCCTTTAAACTATCGTTGATTGGTTCAAGCCTCCCCTCCAATAGCATAGTTTCTTCCTCAGCAGAATTCCTCGTTTCCTGCGACTGCGTCGTACATCTTGGAACATTCTCGACTAAATGCTGACGTCACTGAGAATCTCAGCTCAAGTAGCTTGCTGGTATAACATTTACGTCATCCGTGCTTACGTCATGACTACCCACGTCATAACTATGACAACCATAACTCTCCTTATAATTTCAAATATAGCCACCGTGGTCTCTACATAATTCAATTACGGGGGCAGTACTCTTTAATTGATCCTGATCCGCTTCTAGGCTTTTCCATTGCTCCGCTGATTTTATTTCGAGACGATCCATATCTTTAATTATGCCGGATATATTTTCATCTACCGCTGATAATTGTTGTTGAATGACCTTGCCGCTTTTTCCATTTCCTTAAATCGTCCTTCCAACTTATCCTGAGCTATCTTGACCTCGCTCGTACTCATAGTGCATGCTAGTTCAATTTGCTCTAATTTACCTAACACCGTTTCATCCAGAATGCTAAGTTTTTGATCAAATATACTTTCCATTTTCTTAATCTGATCTAATTGTTTTTCATTGTTTTTACTAACATCTAGGGCCAGCAATACCATCTGTTGATTCGTATGTTCCTTCATCTCTGCGGTTAACGAAGCTAATTGGTTCGTGTTTTTAACATTCTGCGCCTCTAACTGCGAATTTATAGTGTCATTAATTTCACTTTTTAATAATCTAGCTTGTTCCGCCTGATATTCATTTTGTTCAATCCTACTGTTGTTTAATTGTGTCCGCAATTATTCACTTTGTTCAGATAGATTTGTGTTTAGTGATTCACTTTGTTCAGATAGTTTAGTGTTTAATGATTCACTTTGTTCTAACATATATTATTTAATGATTCACTTTGTTCGGATAGCTTATTGTTAATGCTTCACTCTGTTCAGCCAATTTAGTGTCCAAAAATTCCTGTGTCCTCCTAGTCGCGTTTTCAATGATTTCTTGAATCTGTTCTACTGTTGCCATGTTATACACTTTATATGAGACATTAGGGAAATGGCATAAAGCAATGCCCCCTGACACATACATACAATCCCCATGCACATTTAATTTATTTACCCTACTCAGTTCATTTATAATTTACATTTAATCCCACTAGTCGATTGCATCTCTGAGTGGTTCTAATTTTACTCAATTTAATTTAACCCCAAACACATATTCAGTCATTAAATTGTTATCCTGATCTGATATTAACACTGACTAATTAACAAAGTATTAATTGTCATTTAAGGCTACCAGCCTCCTAACATTTTCATGAGTTTGACTTTCTAAACAAATCTAATTTTAACTTTAATCATTGGGCGCCCGATATCACGTACATTACCTTTTACTTTAATTCAATAGACAAAAACGTGAACCGTATTTTACATTGCAAACTCCTGATTTTAATATATATTTCACACATTCGGCGGTATCCTCTTCGCCTCAATTACTTTTAATAAAATATCACTTTCCGGTGATTAAAATACTGTCATATCTGCCTGCACTTGCGGCATGTCAGTTTTACTCAAATACGCCAACTAAATGTGTTCCAGCAGCGAACCAGCAACAAAATTACACCTTCATTGTTGCGTCAGTTTGTAATCCCAACTACGCTTACATTGAAATGTGCAATTTCTCTGCCGTTACACCACAGTGAACCGCCCCACGCTTGGCCGCGCCAGTTTGCCTCCTATGAAACCTTTAGTATTGCAGTGTTTGTATGTAAGACATCTTAATCAAGGGGTCGCGCTCAGTTCATAGTGTGATGTTTACGTTCGCCAAACAACATGCTCTACTGAGGTATGGGTCATACGATTTAAACTATAATTAAGAAAGAAGTGACAAGACGTAAAATAATAACATAATTTAATGACTATTTGTGCAAAAATGAAATGAATATAAACAATAACAATAATAATATTCCTCCCTGAATCTTCCCATGACAAAAATATCTATCAATGTTGAGGAGTCAGACGGATCTCCCCCTTATAAAATGTGGATCCAAATTCCACTAACTTGCATTGGGATTTCATGTACGCGTAATGACTAACTACGAGGAATGAGTACTTTGGATGACTGTTCGTTTACATCGGGTAACAGCCACGATGCTTACGATCAATCATCTCGTAAATCAACGTTTACGGATATGGGACACAACACTAATAAAAACCCTTAAAAATTAATGCTGACACACAATCTAAATCTACTATTTACAGGAATCTCCCTCGAGACCCTCCTTCAATGCGGTGACGCATCTGACAAATGAGCTGCCAACCCGGCCAATTGCTCAATACACAACCAAGGAAAGACAGCATCGCACGTGACTACACGGGTCACAAATATGAAACATAAACATGGAATTAAACCAACAACAACAAAAGCCTCAACGGCTGAGATTACCTTATATGAACAAAACATGCACGTTAAGCTAACGCTTCGGAGATTATAGAGATTCGTAGGCAACTCCCATTTATTTAAATAATTTTTACCTTTGATCAGTTCTTATTCTGTATTTCAAGTAACTTTACGGAGCCAAAACACTCCCTAATGACCTTGCTGCAATCCTTTCAGCCCGTCTTGTGAAACATCTTCCCCCTTACCACAACACCTGTCATCGTCCAGCCCAGCGTGTAAAAATAACCAGACCAACTGTCCCGTTATCTCGTAGAATCAACAGCAACAAATCTCAACCACATAAACATATGGTAAGACATTAATCGAAATAGCCACATATGTCCTCGCAAGGTAACCATATGGACCTGGCACCAAGCTGACAGAAATCAGTCTACGCTGAAATTCCCGCTTGTAATGACCAATAAAAAACACACACACACACTGCTGGGAATGACATAACACTTTTCACACAGGTCGGTTGAATAAGATGCTCACAAACTATTAAAAAATATTAAAACCTACGAGAGAGCTGACTGCTCCTCGCCACAAATCACATTGCTCCAACGGCAATAACTTCACTGAATCTGATCAATAATAAACATTACAAAGGTTAATTTACCCTCCAATCTACTGCATGATTATACTAATTCAGTCCTACTTCTGAAGACAACATATCTCCGAGAGACGTTTCTCAACCGCATTACGTAAACATATGCGAACACGGTCGTCCACATAGTCACGTCAGTTAATAAAAAAAAAAGAAACTCTAACTAAACAAAATTGTGCGAGCTGTTTCCATGCAAAAGGTGTGTCAGACCAAAACTAAATACACTACGTTAATCAACACAAGCAAGATATTTACAAAAACTATTTGTCCCGTATACCATAAGTTAATTTATCAGATAATAAAAATATTATTCAGTACTCATCCTCAGCCAATCACCGTCAACGGACATCTGCAGCCATTTCCCAACTATATGCTGCTTAGCTCGTCTCAAACATTTCGACGGAGTGTTGTCGGTTCCAAACTTCTTCCATGGTCAGTGATGTCATCTCTCGTGCTGATGTAAAAAGTTATAGATTATTATACACTCGATATCTGCCTACTAAATTCGCCGTTCTAGGTACTTAGTTCCCCTGAAACAGTCTGTTGGCGAATTGTCGAAGATACTGTCCCTACAAAAATAGTACAGTGACCATCTAACACACTGATTTTAACACACTTTAGTATTAATAAAAATCTGTGTCCTCATGACACGCAAAGTACAAGTGCCTACGTCCTCGGACGCGCGAAATGTAGTATAACCTGTGACTTCCGACACACACAATGTAATCAGCAGAGGTTACCTACGTCCTTAGACGCACAAAATATAGTCAGTAGTAGTCAGGTCTTGGCTCTTCACGCCACTTATAAATGAACTGGCCCTAGGTATCGATAGAGGGGGAAATTATATAAACATTTCTCAAAATAATAGTGGTACAGGAGTGAAACAAATATCACTGAACTCGTAAAATTGCGCAGGTCAAGAATATGCCCATTAATTCAAGAATCGATCGTAGAGATGTTGTCTAGCCGATCTCCCGCGTTAATGCTAGATATCGCGTGCCCAAGCTAGACTTGGCGCGCTCGTAAGCATTCATCTCTCATTGGTTCCACATATTCTGTTAACTTCGCGGTTTTATCAGACCTCAGCCTCGTAGGAGTGTCCAGTGGTACCATCTACCACTCACGTTACTGCATTATATTTTTTTCTAGGCGCGAATAGTACAATGCACATGCCATAAGCGTGTCTCACCACGCGTCCCTTCTATATTGAGGTAGCCACCACCTGTCCTTCTGAATCATTGCTATGCTATTTCTTTCCACAATCCTTAAGTATTTAGCCTTTTGTCAAACTGCTGCAGGTATGTCCCAACTGTCCCCAACAAATGCTTGAAGTTTCCTCATCTTCGTCTGGCTATTTTATGACGCTGGTGGAAATATTATTTAATTGAAGAAATAAAACATCGAATCATTTATCCATCAGAGGATAAAGGATTCAGTATGGCCTCGGGTGCCGGGTGCAAGCTTTGTTATTTGACACCCAGAGGGTAGCTTGCATGTCAAATTTCGTTGTTCCTTGACTATGAAAGTCAAGGAGGTTAGGTGTTAGATATCTAACCTCCTTGAACACTATAGCGCTTTCTAGTAGAGAAATGAGGAACTTTGTGTTGGCGGAAACTCCCGAGATTAATTTTGCCATTATGAACTCGGCCTACTGAATTCAAATGGATTCTTTAACATGCCAACATCGTATGACATGCGTATCGTATTTTTGCCGCCTTTCAAAAATCACTTACCACAGCCAGGAGCGAACCTGCAATCTTGGGGTTAGTAGACCGACACGATATCCACTCACCCACCGTGGCAAGCTACTTAGGCACCATAATACAGTTATCAAACATGAAGCGTTATAGGCCTATTCATCGGAGACTTGAATCATTGTTATAGTGGATCTTTAGCCAAAGACATAGTGAAAGAAGAAAGGAAAATTTTACGAATAATTTTTGGCCCAGTTTGTATAGAGGGAATATGGAGGAAAAATTATCCCAGGAAATATAGGCCTATAGTCAATCTGAAAAAAATCTCTCACACTTTTCGGGAAAGACGATTGAAATTTTATGGACACATTATTAGAGTGGACAATAACAGACTAACCAAAAAATTCTGAACAGCTGGCTTCGTGAAATTCGAACAGATCTCCAGGAAATCAACATCTCAGAAGGCATTGTACAGGACAGATGTAATTTCAGAACCCAAATCGACAGTCACGAATTTGGAGACAAACCCAACACCAGAGCCACAGTAACTTGGACAGAAGAAAGAAGGAAGGAGCTTAGAGAGAGGATGAAGAGATTTTGGGAGGAAAAGAAGGCCAACACATCAGCTAAGCAGGTTCAACCGAGTAGGGCATAACGATGTAGAAAAAAAATGGCTCCAAGAAATAAACATCACAAACGACATCATCGAAAATCGTGGATCCTTTAGTACGATAGTAGGCGAGCACAAAACCGCGGAGAAACCTAAAAAGAAACCTGGAAATAAATGGTCCACAGAACGCAAGATACAACACAGTGCATTCGTGAAGCGATTGTTTCTGACTGATGGTTGGTTGGTTTTTAAGTTTAGGGGCTGCGACAACGCGGTCATGTAGCCCCGTGTACTTTGGGTGTGTGTAGAATCTGTCTGATAACCGGTGTTAATTGTGATGACTGTATTAGTGTGTGTTATCTTTTTTTAAATTTAAGTACTGCAACTTAGAATTTTTCAAATAGTTCCTACTTTTGCCACCAAGCGCCACCGTCAACGACTACTAGGCCAAGTTCAGAACATAGCTACTAGACGCCACCGCAGTCGGCTCTTGGCAACGAACGTAGAAACCTAAGAGCGTTGTTTACATTCTTAATCTATCCAATTTAGCTTCACACAGGTGCAATTAGTGGATGGTTCTTTAACATGCCATAAATCTATGACATAGGACCACCGGCTTTACTTCCCCTCCGAAGGAAGGCATACTGAGGGATTTTTAACGCTCTTAAAAAATCCGACGGCTTCGGCCGGGTTTGAACCCGCTATTTTGGGCATAGAAGCTCAGCATGCTACCGACTACGCCACCGAAGCCGCCGGTTTTGACTGACTAAGGGGTAACGTTCTCGCCTGCTGACCCCAAGGTTACGGGGTCGATTTTTGGTGCAGCCAGTAGGCATTTGAGGGTGCGCATATGCGAGGGGGCCATGCCAGTACATTTACTGGCACGTTAAAGATCCCCTTCGGTGCAAAATTTCGGCACCCCGGCGTCTCTAATAGGCCCAGTAGTTAAAAGAAACGTAAACCAATAACATTATTATTATGAAGAGATTTTGGGAGGATGTTGTTGTTTGAGTCTTCAGTCTTTTGACTGGTTTGATGCAGCCCTTCATGTCTCCCTGTCCTGAGCTAATCGTTTCATCTCTACATAGCTACCACACCCTACATCCGAGGCAATCTGTTTAACATATTCTAACCTTTGTCTACCCCTACAGTTGTTGTCCTCGTCCTTTCCTTCCATAACTAAGCTTGCTATTCCTGGGTGTCTTAGTGACCTAACAACCTGTCTCCTCTCTTCATTAGCAGTCGCCAGAAACATCTCTCCTCTCCCACTTGTCTTAATACCTCTTCGTTTGTAACCCTATCTACCCATCTGATCTTCATCATTCTCCTGTAACACCACATTTCAAATGCTTCAATTCTCCTCTTTTCTGCTGCACCAATAGTCCAAGTTTCACTTCCATAGAGCGCCATGCTCCAGACAAAGGCTTTCAAAAATTACTTCCTAATACCTAAATCTATATTCGATGTCAGCAGATTCCTTTTTTGTAGAAATGCTTTCTTTGCCTGAGCCAACCTACTTTTTATATCCTCTTTGCTTCGTCCATCACTGGTTATTCTGCTTCCTAAGTAACAGAAGTCTCCTACTTCCTTCAGCTTTTCACCTGCCAATTTGATCTCCATAGAGGTTTCTGATTTATTTCGGCTGCATTCCAGTATTTTTGTTTTACATTTATTAATTTTCATCATGTATTCTTTCCGAAAGACGGAGTCCCTACCATTCAAAAACCATTAGGCCGACCAAGAAGTTCAAACGCGCTCTTTGAATGGACATAACGAGAAGAATATTTAAGGTTCCGCACTACCCACATGTTCCTGAGAACGTGGCTGGAAATTACTGTATTGGGATCGGACTGTGATCTCCGCGAGGCAGTGGCGATTCCTCCATGTAGGACGTGAGGATCATCCTACAAAAGCTCTCAGCTATAACTGTTTAAACAATTAAATTGATTATTTTGTAAATTAGTTTTTTTTTTTTTTCGATAAGCTCGGTCTCACTTTCACTAAAAGGAAAAGGAAGGAAGATTGTAGTTTTACGTGACCGTGAATCTTGTGATTATGAGCCACGGGACCTCCTTTTTACGTGAATCCGAACCTCAGGACATGGCATTTCACTTCGAAAATCTCACATGCATTGACGGGGAATCGAACCCGGACCGCCTTGGTGAGAGGCATACAGCTAGACCGCTTTTTTTATTAGCTCTTTACAGAATTACAGAATTTTCAGATATGATAAATACCATACTAATACATCACAAGAAATCCAGTGTCCATATTTATCGTACAATTGTCCACTTTCACTAAGCTTCCAACGCTCTTTTTGCAGGTGATACCTGAGATCCAGGAAAGAGAAATGTTGATCATTGTCCATCACGAAGTGTACATATTGGTCCATTATCCACACAATGGCAGTCTGTTTAATTTGGGGGAAGGCGGTCACCGACAAACGAACCTACTTCCTGTCATCAAGGTCATCCGAGGGCACATTTAATAGTTGACATACTTTTCCCTTACACCACAGCCACGTGGAGGCAACTCGCGTGCATGATGTGAAGCGGTGTATCGCCGTATCAGTTTGACCACATATAGTACACCATGGGTAAGCTTCAAGATGGATGGTATATCGCCGTAGAGCGGTTGGGATGAGATCGTTGAGGAAGATAAAAACTTGGGAGTGTACAGCAGAAGAAATGGACATAGCCCCAAAATTTTTCCAAACAGTGGGCCAATGGACGTAGAGGGTGGTGGCCTCTATTCGCGGTTTGGAGTGTACCACTTGCCGCAACATGTTATAGATACTTTTCGTCGTTGGAACAATCCCTGATGGCATTTGGCGAACAGTTTCCAGAAGGTGCTGTTGATGGTCCCTAAATATCTTCGGCAAAGCCCTATCACAACCACGGGCTGTGTTTCGAATATCTTTGTATAGCGCTTTCGTAAAAGTGTCATGTTGGGAAAGAATGGTGATATCGTTCTTGCAGAGGAGTGCACGGCATTTCATGCCATGAGCTGTTAGCCCTAGCCCGCCTTGCCGGGATGGGAGATACAACTGTTCCCGTTGTACTCGGAACAAAAATCCTTGCCATATAAACCAACCTGTATATTTTGCCAATTGGCTCTCAAACATTTTGGGAAGTGGGAAAAGTTGTGCGACATACCATATTTTAGAGAGCGCAAACACGTTGAGGACCATGACCCGTTGCACTATATTGAGGTTTCTTTGACCAAATTGGATCAGGACTCCCCTAACTTTGGCAATGACCTTAGTCCAGTTAACTTGCACTGTGTCCAGAAGCGATTGCTTCCAGGTAATGCCAAGAATTTTCACCTCATTTACTATCCGGAACCAGGGCTGTGGGGTAATCACTGAGTTAGTATTGAGCGGGAGCAAAGCAGTTTTCTGGGGGTTCGATTGTGCTCCAGAGGCGATATGGTAGAGCTGAAGGACGCTATCGATGTGGGAGATGTCTTCTTCATTGCGGATCAATATTGATACGTCATCAGCATAGGCGCACATTCCAAAAACATGTGTGGACAGTTTGTAACCCTGTAGCTTCACCTGGGTAGTCCGAATGAACGGTTCAAGGCCAATGACAAAAAGTAGCATAGAAAGGGGACATCCTTGCCTAACTGATCGTTGTATTGGAATCAGAGGGGAAAGAAAACCGTTGACGAGCACTCTAGACGTAGCATTACAATTTATCATACGAATGTAGTCAATAAGGATTTCAGGAAATTCGAAGTGTTGCAAGACCATGTACAAGTATTCATGACTGATGCGGTCGAAAGCTTTATCAAGATCTAAGGTGAGAAAACTCATTGGCTCAGTGGGGAGCATTTCGGCTTTTAGGTGTAGGTCCCGTAGTATCGCTAAGTTTGTTAACAGAGTTCTTCCAGGAATACTGCAACATTGTTCATCACCAATGATATCAGGTAGAACAGTCTTCAATCGGCATGCAAGTACTTTGGTAAGGACTTTATAGTCACTGCAGAGCAGAGTAACTGGTCGGAAGTCACCAACTGCCATGGGAGAGGATGTTTTTGGTATGAGGACTATGGTACCCTCGTGATGTGATTGACAAAGAGCACGACGTTGGAGAATGGTACGCAGGACATGACAAAATTCTTTGCCAATGAGAGGCCAGAAGTGTTTATACATTTCATATGGCAGTCCATCAATGCCAGGTGAGCGGTTGTTTGGGAGTTGTTTAACCACAGAGTGAATCTCTTCATCCGTAATATCCGCGCTGAGCAGAGTTTTGTTGTCCGGAGATAGTTTGGTACTGCAAGATGACAGCAATAGGGTCACCTGCTGTGGATCAATGGGAGCCTTAGCGTAGAACCGTTGATAAAATAATGATATTTCACTACGTATAGCGTCAGGGGAGGTGACGACACTTCCAGTACTGGTGCGGAGGCGGTGGATATATTTACGTTGCCGCTCACGTTGTCCTTTGGCGATATGGTATACACTTGCACTTTCGTCCGGGAGGACTGTACGATCTTTTAAAGCCTCGTTGATATGAGCGAGCGTTCGTTGCTGTAGAGACAGGAGCTTGGTTTTAACTTCCCGGATCTGGTCATATATACGCTCCCCAGCATCAGATCTTTGCTGGAGCTGGCGAAGAACTCGATAGTAAAATTCAACTGTATCCCGTCTTTCCCGACCTCGTTGGTAAGATATGTTCTTAAAGACGCGGCGGATCCCTGGTTTAACTAAAATATCCCACCAGTCTGTGCAGTCGTGAAATTTGCATTTTTGTTGGACCCATCGAATCCAGTGTTGTCTGAAAATATCTTGGCATTCCTCCTCCAGTAACAGCGAGCAATTCAGCTTCCAATAACCTCTTCCTATGTGAAATATGGGATGGGGGTAAGAGATTGTACATACGACAGCATGGTGGTTAGTGAAACTGGCAGGAATCACTTCATATCGTCTAGGCTGGATAAGTTCCTGTGAAAAGTAGATGCGGTCAAGTCGTGATGAGGAGTTGTGACTTATACAGGTGTAATGGGGCAGGGGCACCCTTAAACTATCCACAGCATCAATGAGGTGTAGGGAGGTAAGAAGGGTCCTGAGAGCCGGGTTGACACCTCTGTATGGACTAGTGGAATCCTCTGGGCGTTGAATACAATTGAAATCCCCTGCAAGAAGAAGTTTTTCCTTAACGTCGTGCAGATGAGGCAGTATACTCTGTTGAAAGAACATTTTCCGTTCCACACGTTTATTGGAACCGGATGGGGCATATACATTTATCAGGGTGGTATTGTTTATGTGTCCAGATATTATGCGTCCTGATGGATGACATAGCACACCTTCGAGTGGGATATCATGTCTTATGAGGAATCCGGTCCCTCTATTCGTATTACCGGTATTGATGTATTGTTTGTAGAAGGCAGATATGGGTAAACACGGTATAGCAACTTCTTGAATGAAAGCAATGTCAATGTCAGCATCTCGAAGGAATCTCTCCAACAGTTGAAATTTCAGAGGGCATTCTATTACATTGATATTCACAGTGGCCACAGTGAGAAATTGCGCCATTAAGAGAAGTATAAAAGCTGTGCTAGACATACTGGAAGGTGGACTCGAAAGAAGACACAGGTGAGAATTATCCTGGTGCACTATGTCAAATTAGGTTGAGATAGTTTCTTTTGACTGCCATTCATAGGCCGGCTGTCAGCGGTTGAGAGCGTTCGTGGGTCCCTAGATGACGTAGAAAGAAGATTTTGTTTCTTTTTCACAGCTGCGGGAACGTTTGTGGAGCCAGTTTGATTCTTCGGGGCTGGTACGGCAATCGAGGCATTTGTTTTAATCTTCTTAGAGACGTTCTCGGATCCCCGATCAACATTCGTAAGTGAGTCGGTAGGGACCAGCGAAGTCGGGGGCAGTGAAGACAAAATTTCTGTGGCAGCCTGTAGTAACGGCAGAGTTGGTTCTAAGGCTGCGATACAGGTTGCCGAGAGCACAGGGGCACTCTGTGTCTCGCAGCTCTGGTCAGGGCAAGCTACCAGTTCTGCGTCAGATGTATCCGAGGTCACTCCTGGTGTTGTCTCAGCTGACTGCTCAATGAGCATGTTTTCATATGACGTTTGCTGCGTCACAACTTCCGAGTATTGTACACGTCGTTGTTGTGTAGGAGTTATACCGAGGGGAATCATTTTCTTTGGGCAGTTAATACGTAGATGTGTGGTAGCATTGCAAATTAAACAGGTCTGTTTCTGTCCATTATACGTTATATAGCCAGAATGGCCACCAAAAGCCTCAGTGGAGGGGATATCTTGCTTGATTTCCATAGTTACGGCACGTATTCCATTATACACCGGGAACTGATAAGTAGAAGACCATTGTTCTTTCCTGACGTCACTCACAGTGCCATATTTCGACAGGACGGATTTGAAAATTTCAGGGGGTACTTCGAGTGGGACATTAAATATACGCACTGTGGTAAAATTGGAATCCGCTGTGGAGAGCTTAACATTGGTCATTTCGCCTGAATCATACTGAAATTTAATAGGATCTGCAAAAGTATTTAACAATTTCTGATAAATAGATATGCTGATTACCTTGATGTACATGGTTTTTTCGTGCGCATTTAACTGGATGGCTTCTACTTGGTCGACAGTCAACCGGAGGGTATCGCCAAACCAGCGGTGAATTTCTCCTGGTGAGGGGCGAGAACTCTGCCTGTCCCATTGGCAGCGTACGGTGTTTTTTCTCTGGTATCCGGACATGATTTTCAGCGGGGTTTTCTGGGTTTCTGGTTTTGTTGTCCTATCTGGAACACTACTTATAAAAGTATTGTCCGAATGACACACGGAAGGTCAGTACACACGTGAAACTAAGGAAGCACCGGTATTAGGAACCGTAAACTCTTCCAATGCGGTCACACTGCGCGCACACACGTACCGCACTCGGCCACGACCAGTGACCAACTGCTGAGCCACCACGCCTCCCTCACTTTCGCTGTCAGTACTTGTAACTAGTTCTACATTTCACCCCTAGATGAGTGAAGTGAGACCTTCACCGCCCAGAGTAGAAAGTTAAGGAAGGAAGCCTCGCATCCTCAAAGCACGTGTTATAGCTTTAGACATGTATGGGAGCCCTTGATGGGGAAGGGGCAGGTTTGGTCTGTTTAATGGCACTCTGAGGAGTCGACTGAGATCCTCAAGTCTCGCTATTGGTTGAATTTAAACCAACATTACGGGATAATTGATGTGTAACATCTTTCCACTCGGTTGCTGGATATTTTTGTGGGAGTGATTTTGAAAAATGGGAGGGAAGTAGATCAGAACGATCGAGGTGGTACCATCTGGCACACTTCCGTTCGATCGAACGGAAGTGTAAGACGAACTGCCAACTCGATCGATCGATCCAGCTGGCAGTGGTAAGAGAAACAATGAGCACGCGGTGTCGGACATTAATACCATGACGTACTCTCGGCCATGTGGAATGTATATGACATACTGAACGGTAAACGCTCATGCGAACTCTGGTGCCAAGTGATTGAAACAAAGCACATGGCACATGTTCGAAGTCTTCGTATCAGTATTTAAATGGTAAAATGCCCTAAAATCAAACATTGTTAGTCGGTATTGTCGGTATTATGTTTCTGCACAATGGCTATTCAAATATTAACCCACATAACGGTAATGCAGTCATCAATATAATATGATCGTTGTGGTTATACGAGAATTGAGCAGCCTTCATGAACTATTGCTGAATACATTCTCTTTACTCACAGGAGGCATTTTAAACTCAAATTCACGCAGGAACATTTTCGAAACAAGCAAAATATAAATGAAACTTAATTCCGTAATGCAGTATTATTGGAACGTGGAAATAAGTCACCATATTGTGCACAATATTTGCGTAGTCGAAATAGCCGTGGGGTTAGCGCCTATGACTGTGAATCTAGAGATCTCGGGTTCAAATCCCGGACGGGGTAGACATTTCTGCTACCAGATTATCATTTTAAACGATATTTATCATATCAATATGACTCATTTTAACAGAATCCATATGAAATTACGTGTTGGTCTGTGAATCAAGAGGACCTGTTTATAAGGAATTTAATGTTATGAGCGGTGTCGCGTCTATTAATCTAGTTGATCCATATCGTATTCTTTATTTAGGCTAGTGCTGGTGGAAGCTACAACTCATCTAATATATGAGTTCCGTATTATAAACTACAATATCTGTAAAACCCTCCCTTTTACAATAGATTAAGATTTGTGCCAATAATAGTATACAATACCGGTGTATCAACAATTTCACGTGAGGGTTCTTCTATGTCAGATGTTACACATCATATGCGACTACTGTAAGGCTCGTAATTTTTTGGTTACGATTTCACGTGGTCAGAATGGATAGTCTGTTTTCGCGTGTGCACATCTTGGGAGTGGTATTCGATTGGATTGGATTGGAATGTATTGTGTAATGTGTTCGTAATAGCGCTGTACGTCTGAATAATTAATATTAGATTGAGTCTAATATCTCAATTTAGCCCAGCTATAATAATTTCCTTAAGTTAAGCCTATCATATTACGTCCTACACATTATAAAATTCAGCAGTCACCACTGCCGTAAGGACAGTGAAACATAATTAGCCTGACAAAGTGATCTTCAACAAAATATTGAAGGAAGTCTCGCTGATTGATGTTGCCATTCCGATTACGCACAACCTGCAGGCTAAACATGCATAATATGTCGAGCCGGTGGAACCTGTAAGGAAGCAATGGTATGCTTCTCAAACATCTTCTGCAAGGGTTAAAACAGCTTGATTTGAACACTAACTTGTACAACTTAATTCAGTTGGCAGTGATATTGGCTACAACTAGAATAGTCTGGAAATTCATTGGCAGTGATCTAAATTAAGGTGGTGATTATGCTTTGATTCAATATAATCTGCATAATTGCTTTGTATTTTACAAGACAATGGTCTGAGAATAACAGTGATAATATATATTGAACCCTTTACCCTCTGATGGATAAATGATTCGATGTTTTATTTCTTCAATTAATAAATATTTCTACAAGCATCTTGAAAATAGCCAGACGGGGATGAGGAAATTTCAAGCATTGGTTGAAGACAATGGGGACATACCTGCAGCAGTCTGACAAAAGGCTAAATACTTAGGATTGTGAAAAGAAAGACCATAGCAATGATTCAGAAGGACAGGTGGTGGCCACCTCAAAATAGAAGCGACGCGCAGTGAGACACGCTTCTGGTATGTTCATTGTAATATTCGCGCCTTGAAAAAATATGATGCAGTAACCTGAGTGGCTGATGAAAATACTAGACACTCCTACTAGGCCAAGGTCTGATAAAAACCACCAAGTTACAGAAAATGTGGAACCAATGGGAGAAGAATGCTTACCAGCGCGGCAAGTCTAGCTTGGGCACGCGATGGCTAGCATTCACGCGGGAGATCGGCTAGACAACATCTCTACGATCGATTCTAGGATTAATGGGCATATTCTTGACCTGCGCTATTTTTCGAGTTCAATGATATTTATTTCATTCCTGTACCACTATTATTTTGAGAAATTTTTATATAATTTCCCTCTCTATCAATACCTAGGGCCGGTTCATTTATAAGTGGCGTGAAGAGCCAAGACATTGCTTATTATATTTTGTGTGTCAGTGGACACAGGCTTATTACTTTTGTACGTCTGAGGACGTAGGGCTTATTACTTTGTACGTCTGAGGACGTAGGGCTTATTACTTTTGTTCGTCTGAGGACGTAGCTTATTATATTTTGTGTGTCAGTGGACACAGGTTACTTTACATTTTGCGCGTCTAAGGACGTAGACACTTATACTTTTGCGTGTCATGAAGAACACAGAAATTATTAATAAATGTGTTAAATTCAGTGTTAGATAGTCACAGTACTATATTTTGTAGGGGCAGTATCTTCGACAATTCGGCAACAGACTGTTCCGGGGAAAATAGTACCTGAAACGGCGAATTTAGTAGTCAGATATCAAGTGTATAATAATTTAACTTTTTGAATCAGCACGAGAGATGACATCGCTTACCATGGAAGAAGCCTGGAACTATCAACACTCCGTCAAGATGGTTGAGATGAGATAAGAAGCATCCAGTTGGGAGATGGCTGCTGATGTTCTTTGACGGGTGACTGGCCGAGGATGAGTACAGAATAATATTCATATTATCTGATAGATTAACTTATGGTGTATGGGACATATTTTTGTAAATAATTTGCTTGTGTGATTAACGTAGTATATTTTAGTTTTGGTCTGACACACCTTTTGCATGGAAACAGCTCGCATATGTTATTAGTGGAAGGTTCTTGTTTTTGTTTGTCGTTTTAACTAACGTAGCTATGTGGACGACCGTGTTTGCATATGTTACGCAATGCGGTTAAAAAACGTCTCTCGGAGATATGTTGTGTTTCAGAAGTAGGACTGAAGTAATATAATTATACAGTAGATTGGAGGGTAATTAAATTTTTTTAAGGTTTATTATTGATCAGATTCAGAGAGATTATTGCCTTTGGAGCAATGTGATTTGTGACGAAGAGCAGTCAGCTCTATCGTAGATTTTAATATTTTTTAAAATAGTTTGTGAGCACCTATTCAGCCGACCTGTGTGAAAAACGTGATGTCATTCCCAGATGTGTGAGTGTGTGTATTTTGTGGTCATTACAAGCGGGAATTTCAGCGTAGACTGATTTCTGTCAGCTTGGTGCCATGTCCATATTGTGACCTTGCGAGGGCAATTGTGGATATTTTGATTAATGTCTGACCATATTTTGAGGTGGTTGAGATTTGTTGCTGTTGATTCTTTGAGATAACGGCACAGCTGGTCAGTTATTTTTACACACTGGAGTTGGGACAATGACAGGTATTGAGGAAAGGGGAGCTGTTTCACAAGACGGACTGAAGGTTGCAAGCGAGGTCATTAGTGGAGAATACTTGTTTGGCTCCGTAACTACTTGAAATACAGAATTAAGAACTGATCAATGATAAAAAATTGTTTAAATAAATGGGAGTTGCCTACGAATCACGATAATCTCCGAAGCGTTAGCTTAACTTGCAGTTTTGTTCATATAAAGTAATATCAGCTGGTCAGGCTTTTGTTGTTGTTGGTTTAAGTCCATGTTTATTCCATTTCAGTGACCCGTGAAGTCACGTGCGATGCTGTATTTCCTTGCTTGTGTATTGAGCAATTGGCCGGTGTTGGCAGCTCATTGTCAAGTGCGTCATCGCGCTAAATGAGGGTCTCAAGAGAGATTCCTGTAAATAGTAGATTTTAGTGTGTGTGTCAGCATTACATTTTTAAGGGTTTTTATTAGTGTCATGTTCCATATCCGTAAACGTTGATTTACGAGATGATTGTTCGTAAGCATCGTGGCTGTGAACCCGTTGTAAACGAACAGTCATCCAAAGTACTCATTCCTCGTAGTTAGTCATTACGCGTACATAAAATCCAAATTGCAAGTTAGTGGAACCAGGATCCACATTTTAACAAAGGGGAGATCCGTCTGACTCCTCAGCATTGATAGATATTCCTGTCATGGGAAAATTCAGGGAGGATTTTTTTATTATTGTTGTTTATATTCTTTTTATGTACTATTAGTCATTAAATCATGTTATTATGTTACGTCTTGTCTCCTTTCTTTCTTAATTATAGTTTTAATCCTATGACCCTTACCTCAGTAGAGCATGTTGTTTGGCGAACGTAAACATCACACTAGGAACTGAGCGCGACCCCTTGATTAAGATTTCTTACATATAAACACTGCTATTCTGAAGGGTTCAATATATATATATATATATATATATATATATATATATATATTTTACGAGGGACTGTGGAAAATCTTCAAAAGACACTTGTGAAGGGTCCGCACTCCACAGTAGTGTGGGATTTTTACCCACTAAAAACCACATCCCTTTTCCCACTACGCGTTCATCACCCCGGAACCGCTCTCGCATTACTTTAGGGTGATGTCGTGCTTACTTAGCCTTTCAGACTTCTTCTTTCTTCTTAAGGGCGTTCGTACGCTTCCAGATCTCGCTTTTTATGGCGAAGGACATCCTCCACATACACTGCTACATGATCCCATGATTGCTGGTTCCGTAACATCACAGAAATAATATTATCTGGTGCCAGTTCTCCCTATTCAGTTTCCACATATTCTCTCTTTATCATCCAATGGCCGCACACGAAGAAGGTGTGAAGTACATCATCGATGTCGTCACAATATATGCATGTTGCACCACTCGCTCCGCCTACTCTATGCAGGAATTTACGGAAATATCCGAGTCCTGTTAGAAGTTGTGTGAGGTAATAATTGACTTCACCATGGACTCTTTCGACCCAGGTATCCAGGCGTGGTATCAGTCGCTTGGTCCATTTACCACGAGGGTCACTTTCCCATCTGAGTTGCCATCGCCTCATCCGTTGGTTAAAGGCACGCTTCTTTGCACATTTCTTTCCCAGCTCTCCTTGGGCACGCCAGATTTCTTGTCGCTCCAATGCAAGTAGACCTATTGGGGCTATTGCTGCCACCGTGAAGATTGCAAGTTCAGAAACCGTGCGGTATGCACATGCAATACGTAAAGCTGCTCTCCGTTGTACGGCAGCTATCTTTCTCCGATACCATGCAAATCTCAAGGATTCGGCCCAAACTTCGGAGCCATACAGGAGCACTGACTGAACCGTCTTCATGAGGAGGCGTCTTTTACTTGATTTTGGGCCATTAATATTGCCCATCAGCCTACTAAGTGCTGTCATGTATTTTACTGCCTTATCTGTCACTCTCTGTGTTACATTGGCTCTCATTCCCCCCCTCACCCTCTAGATAACCAAAATGATAATAATAATAATAAAATTAGCATATCAAAATTATAATTTAATTACTCGCTAGGTCAGCTGAGTTCACAGCAAAAAAAAAAACCTAGGAGTGAATGTTCCAAATTTTCGTGGTATTCAAGAACACCCTGATTTGATTTAGGAAAAGAGATCAGGCGGGACGAAGCTAATGACAAGACCAGCTTGTTGAATGGAAGGCTGGATGCGTACCTCAGCAGGCCGTATTAAAATGACCCTGCCAAAGATTAAGAAGGAAAAGGGGAATAATCTTCCTAGTGACTTCATGCAATAAATAACGTGACAAATCAAAATAAGCTAACATGTATTGAACATTAAGATCAAACAAATTACAAGATAGACCTTCCACCACTAAAATTAACCATCTGACAAATATAATCTAATTAAACACCAATGAATGACTTAACCTAAATAAACCAGACACTTGCCCGCTTGGCAAGATTACACACATCTACATTTGTGATAGAAATGAATTTGATTAGAATGATTCCCCTGACGACAAAACTAAAGGAATAACAACATGAAGTTAGACTCTGTGCCACTTCCAAAACAATGTTACATAAGCAACTTACGCGTTTCTTAGCGAACGAAAGCGTCCGAGAAGCTTCAGAATCCAGCACTGAATGTCTTTTGAAGCCTATCTGACCAAGGTTAAATCCACGAGGTTCCCATCCAGGTAACCGGAAATAGGGCAATAATAACCCACCCTGCAGTAACTACATATTAAGGTATCACCAAACTATACAAGGCCCTCCAAAAGATTACATACTAAAGTGCTAAAATAAAATGTCAGTCTTTATCTAATTAAGTTGATGGTCCACCGACACATGGCCTTAAAATAACACTACCAAATGACACAGTTTAATGTTTCATCGAACGGTTGCCCCTTCTGACAAATTGAGTTCATACCACCTGGTGTATTTCAGCCCTCCGGAGAAACTGCCCTCAGTTCCCCCGGAGGCGATCGGTCAAGAGTCTTTATGCCAGCAAGGTCCTCACCACACTGTTCCCCCAGCCACAGATCGCACCCCTTTGTATTCCAGAGTCCCCCACCACCCTACTCCAGTCATACCACCTGCGACTAGTGGCACAATCGGCCAACACAAGGGCAGAGCCCAAGGCCAGAGTCCAAGGTTTTGAGTTGGTACTATTGAATATCACCCCACACAGGTTACTGCGTAGAAACCTTCCAGGAGCTGAGGCGTTACACAATGTTCTTGTAAGATTGTTCTCAGAACAAGAGCTTGGCGAATGAAGCTGACAGGAAATGTTCACCTTTCAAATGTTCACAGATCAAAGCTTGACTTATCCCTCTTTTCCATTTGTGATAATACCTTAAGTGACAGTTCGCACGAAGGGTAGAAATCCTGGCAGAAAGGCTTGGCGATCCCATTTCACCAGTAGTCAGGCGCCAGGTTGGCGAAAGGAATTCTCAGAAGAGGCCTGGTGTATGCTCTCATGATAATCCGGCCAGACCTGGAGCTCTTGCTGCGTCTCGAAGATAAGATGAACATGTACTGATTTGCAAAATCGGTACACTCTGAATATGGTTCCAGAATGTGAGCTTGGAGTCAGGTGTCACTCCTAAATACTTTGTACTCGTTGATGTTTCAATCACTGTATCTCCAACAGTCATTGGTACAGGATTCTCAATCCTTTTCCTCGTCAGAAGAACTATCTCCGTTTTATGTTCTGCTAATGTTAGTCTGTGACTCGTCATCCAGTTTTTTATGCGCCGCATCACCTGGTTCAATTTGATTTTAGCCATCTCAACATTGCGGGCCACTATCAAGGCAACCACATCATCAGCGTAGCCCACTTGATTCGTATCCTCTGGCATCTCCAGACGTAACAAGCCATCATACATGATGTTCCAGAGATCTGGACCAAGGATCGATCCCTGTGCTGCTCCAGCCGTCAGTCGTTTTGCCCTTTGCCCATATCCGTGTCATACAGCAGAATGCGATCCCTGAAGTAGTCTCTCATTATGCGCATAAGATACTGTGTTACTTTGAAAGTCTCTTCAAGAGCTTCCAACATGTCATTCCAACTTGCCGAATTAAAAGCATTCTTTACATCCAGGGTCACAAGAAGTGTCACTTTACGAGAATGATGATTGCCAGTTTGCGCTCTTTCTACTGTGCTCACCACCTCCCATATTGCATCAATAGTAGAATGTCCTCTGCGAAATCCATGCTGATGAACAGATAAATCCCCTGCTATCTGAACTGCTGAGAGAATTCTTGGCTGCAGAAGTTTCTCTATGCCTTTTCCAGCTGTGTCCAACATACATAAAGGTCTATAACCAGCAGATTTTCGTTTGCTGATCAAAACCAATCGAGCCATTTTCCATCGGTCATTAAAAACACCCGCTTGCAGGCAATGATTGTACATATTCAACAACAGATCTGGACAAAGTTCTGATATTATCATTAGCACTTCTGCAGGTATATCATCTGGTCCTGGGGCCTTCTTGTTTCTAAGGGAGCTAAAAGCTGTATTCAGTTCTTCTACTGTGAAGAGAGGTATATCATTCAGTTCACTTTCATCGTCACAATCAGTCCTCTCTGGGTGGTCGGGAAATAGTGTGTCCACAATTTGTTTAATGGTTTGTGAATCCATGCTCGGGTTTGAGAATTTTCCAAGTTTGTTCATTACAATCTTATAACCCAGACCCCATGGATCATCTTCCACTTCCTTAGCCAAAGCCCACCATTTATCAGCTTTACTCTTCTTAATTGCTTTGTCGATTTCCTTCTTTGCTGACTTATACTCCGCTGTGACTGAGGTATTCACTTCTCTGCCTCTCGTCCTCTGGGCCATGCGTCGAAGTCGCAGACAGTTTTTTCTCAATTCTGCAATTTCTTCGGTCCACCAATACGCTGGACGTCTGCTAGTTCCTGGTCTCTTTCGGGACATTGATGTATTGCATGCTTGCTGGATTAGCTGCCTGGTGAGTTCAACACGTACACCAACTGCTTCTTTTCCTCTACAGCAAGAACATTTTTCTGCTACGTACTCCATTCCATTTTGTATTACATCAAGAAACGTTTCCTTGTCAATGCTGGCTATATTCCACCGTGCTGGCCTGCGCAGTATGTTTCTTGCTTGAGGAACTTCCTGAAGTAAATGAAAGATGATATATTGGTGATCACTCCCTGTATAGTCCTCAATAACTTGCCATCCAGTAATCTTAGGCGCGATATCCTCCGTTGAGAATGTTACATCCGGTATTGTTCCCTGACACCCTGGCCGTCGGAATGTTGGTACATTTCCAATGTTATTGACCACTAAACCTGTTCTAGCTGCCATTTCCATTATGCGTCTTCCTCTGGAGTCTATTTGCGGCATGCCCCATTCCAACGCTTGAGCATTAAAGTCGCCAGCGACCACTAGTCTTTTGTCCATTCCACGCAATGCATCCTCAAGGCCATCAAGTTTCATTTGAAAGTTTTGGACAGATACATTTGGCGTAAAATAACAGCTTACAATAGTGATTCCCCCAATCTGTACCCAGACAAAACCATTTTCACATCTATGCTCTGCGACTGAGAATTTTCTTAGATCTGGTATCCAAATTGCTGCTGTTCCAAGATTGTCCGCAAACCACCCAGGATGGTCCCTCTCTTGATATTGTTCACTAATAATAATGATGTCTGCTTTCATCTCATAAATCAGCTGTGTCAGAAGGTCGTTAGCTTTTTGACTCCTGTGCATGTTTGCTTGAAGGATTCGCATCATTAGCGTTTATTTTTGGCCTTTTCAAGAGCTTCACGAAAAACTGTGCATGCACCTGATCCAGGAGCATGATTTCGTTTAACTTCATTGACATCTTTATCTGTACAAAGCATGCATCGCGAATTATTCTTTTTACAGTCTACTGCTTTATGACTAGCTTCTCCACACATAAAACAAAGTTTACTTCTGTCAGGGCCTTCGCATTTCCGTGCCAAATGTCCATATGACAGGCATGAAAAGCAGCGAGGTAAAATGGTTCTAACACGTACTCTGCAGCATAGCCATCCTATCTTAATTCTTCCTGCTTCCAGAAGTTTCTGAGCATCCTCATCTTTAGTTTCTAAAATGGCAAGTTTCTGCCCCCAACTGTTTGGTTTAGTTACCGAAATTTTCAGCTCTCCATGAGTATTACCAGAATCTCATCTTACAGCTTCCTCCACATCTGCAACGGTAGTGATACCATCCAAGTCCCGAATCTCCAGTGTAGTTCGGGGAATTAAAGCCTTTACATCACCATCTTGTCCAAGAGCATCTCTCAAAGATTTACTGAATTTCTCCCTGTTTTCAATCTGCGTTGTTTTCTTGAACTGAAGAAGAACAGCCCCATCTCTAGTTTTACGGATAGATCGAATGTCTGCTCCATTGTCTTCCGGCTTCACTTTATTCCTGATATCCTTCAGAATATCAGCGAAAGTCTTACCCTTCATTGGTTTGATGATTACGGCTTCTGAACGACTCCTTAATTTAGAATAACGTCGTTTTCCACTCTCGATAACAGCTGTATCTTTAAGATTGTTTTTGACCTGCTCCATTGGAATATCATCAGGTCTCCTCTCCTCACTCTTCTTCTTTCTCTTCTTCTTAGGTAGAACCTTTTCCCAATTTCCTGGATCGTCCACCATTTCATTTGTTACTAATGATGTCCTGGTCAATTCTTTGTTCTCCATGATAGTTATTTCCTGCTTCAGTTCTTCTGCCGATTTCTTCCATGACAACCTACATGTTGCTCCAGCATCTAAAGCTTCTTCCAACTTCATGAGACCGTTTTTTATATCCATTTTTAAGTTCTTAAGAGGAATGAATAGCCATAACCTTCTTTAGTAGTGATCTGGCAGTCTCAAGATGCATCTCTTCTTCATGTTGATTTTCTCTTATCTGCCGACGGATATCATCAATCTGGTTTAAGTCACTACGCCTACCCTCTTCGCCATGTTGGATGCTCTCCTTTGATGCTCCCGTCAACTCCGCTGTATCACGCTGAATCTTTGCTTCTTCCGTCATACCGATGGTGGAGTCTAGTAGGCCGTGACTCGAATCGAGAGAATGTGGTCTTTGGTTAGCGATAGGAGCGCTTGCACAAGAAAATGATCGTCTATCTATCTTCTGTGTGATTTCATCTTTGACAAGATGGCTGTTCACACCAAGGTTATTTCACCACAAGATTTTTAATACTACACACGATATTATGTCTTTCCAATTGAAAACTAACAAATCTACCACACAATGGAGGTTAAAGAACTGTACTAACCCGCTTTGGTAAGTCACTTCACAATTCAAACTCACTCTCCGAAGCTATTTGTCAGCTGCGAAACTCACGTGCACCTTCCTTAGAATAACCACAACAATAATAATAATAATAATAATAATGTTTCCGCGCTGAAGTTCTGTTATTAGCCATGACAACTTATAGGTTTTTGATTTGTTTTATAATAATAATAATAATAATAATAATAATAATATTCTCGAGTCAGAAAACATCAAATAAACACGGATACAAATACTATCACTGCAAACATTATATAATATTTGACCAAAACTTGGCCACTTCCACTGCATTCTGTGATGCTTCATAAAGTTCATCTTCTGTGCAGGAGGTCGGGCACAGTCTACACAGTCTACTTGATGATGATGATGAATGATAAGAAAAGCAATCGGGCGTACCCTGGGCAACGGCAGAGAATTAATCAACATTCTCTGACGGCTGATCCTTTCACACCAGAAACATCAACCGAGTCCTTTTCAGGGCCACAGTTAACAATTATCTCTGCAAATAATAATAATAATAATAATAATAATAATAATAATAATAATAATAATAATAATAATAATAGAAATAATAATAATATTAATAATAATAATAATCACAATACAAGATCAAGTGGTGGCAACCAAGAACTAAGGTAGCTAAGCTTGTGTTCCTATAGCAACGTATAGATGACGCTACTGACCTAGTAACTTATACATAGATGAACAAATAACACGTAACTCAGAGCGTGTGTTCTTATAGCAACGTATAGGTGACGATTCTGGCCTAGTATGCATAGACGAACAAACAACACGTAACTAAGACCTTGTGTTCTTATAGCAACGTATAGATGACGCTACTGACCTAGTATGCATAGATGAACAAACAACACGTAACTAGTATGCATAGATGAACAAATAACACGTAACTAAGAGCTTGTGTTCTTATTCATTCATTCATTCGTTTATTTGCAATTGGGGGTGTGTCCCCCGGTGGCAAATTAGATATACATAACAAATAAATAATTGTACATAACAATTCACTAACAATTAAACTGGAGTATTTACACAAATAGTCAGTCTTTTCTTAAACACATCTATATGTTTGGGAAAAGGCTCTAAGACTGCAGCAGGTAGAGAGATCCCATTATCAATGCCACGGTTTACGAAAGAATATTTGCCATAATTTGTTCGCTGTGGTCGGCCCTTAACTTTGAAAGGATGATCGCTCCTACCCATGTAAGTAGGCTTTTCCATACGTTTGCTAAGCTCACCCCATGCTGGTTGATTTGTATACGTGTTGTACATAGCGCAGAGTCTAGATTTCATCCTCCTAGCCTCAAGTGATTCCCACCCAAGTTTCTTTAACATACGGCTCACACTGCTCCTGGGATTAAAGTCACTGAGCACAAATCTAGCGGCCTTTCGTTGTACCATTTCCAACTCATTTATGAGCCCTACTTGATATGGATCCCAAACCGCCGAGGCGTATTCCAGAATAGGTCTTACAAGTGACATATATCCTAATTCTTTAGCAGAGGTACTACTTCCCTTTAATACCCTCATTACAAAGTGCAGGGATTTGTAAGCTTTAAAAACTACACATCCTATATGACTACTCCATTTCATATCATTTCTTGCGTGAACGCCCAAATATTTGCAAGAATCTTCTTCTACAAGTATTTCCGAGCCAATGTTATATTGAAAATCTTGCCTTCGCAATTTCCCTATTTTTATTAGACTACATTTTCTTGTGTTTATTTTCATTTTATTTTCAATCGCCCACTTATAGACCAGGTTCAGGTCATCTTGAAGTACTGCATTGTCTTGTGAGTATCTTTCGATATATTACACAATCATCCGCAAACAATCGACAGTCACTGCGAATCCCATTTGGTAAGTCATTTACAAACGCCAAAAATAACAAAGTTCCAATTACGCTGCCCTGAGGGATACCCGACGTTACTGTAATTTCATCCGAGAATAGGCCTTCAACTTTCACTTTCTGGGAACGACCCGTCAAAAATTCTTGGATCCATAAAATTACTCTTCTATCAATCTTCGTCGAAGCTAATTTATGGAGAAGCATGTCATGCGGCACGACATCAAATGCCTTCGCAAAATCTATAACTACGGCGTCGACTGAAACTCCATCGTCTAACGATTCGCTAATATCTTGAAAAAGTGATAGCATCTGACTCTCGCATGAGTAACCTTTCCGAAATCCATGTTGCCTATCGTTAAACCATGATAACGTTTCCCACTGTTCCCTCAAGTAGTCGCAAATGAGATGCGCCATCTGTTTACAAACGATGGACGTAAGACTAACCGGCCTGTAGTTGCCCAATTCAAGTCTGCTCCCTCCCTTAAATATTGGGATTACCGTAGCTCTTTTCCAGTCATCTGGGATTTGCGCATTGTTTAAGGACACATTAAACACCACCTCTAAGTATCGTGCCACGGCCCTACCTCCTAGTTTAAGTACTTCACTAACAATATTATCAGGACCCTTCGATAAATTGTAACGTAATTTTTGTATTAGCTTTACAATTGCTGACTTGTTTATTTGGAGAAGAGGCGCCCCTGATTCACCGTTAAGGTCCAACACACAGCTATTGGATTTATTGAACACACTACCATAAAAGACATTAAATTCATTAGCAATGGCCTGCTTCTCAGTAATTAATTTACCGTCACCGGACATTATCATCGACAAATTATTTGAATTTCCCTTTCTTCTCCTAACATAACTGTAAAATTTTGTCCACCCATCGCCTCCCGAACCAAGTAAACCTTGCATATAATTGTCATGAGCAGCCTTCTTTTTTTAAGACGAGCTCTCTTGATAAGGACATAAATTTCAATATATACTTGTCACTATCATGTCTTTTATTGTATAATTTCCTAATTTTCCGTTTAAGACTCCTGATTTCCCGTGTGTAATACTCAGGATCTGGGTTATGTTTCAGTAATTTAAATGGAACAAATTTATCAATAGCGCTATTTAAAATTGTCAAAAGGTTAGTCCACAGGATATTAATGTGATTTCCTTCCGATGCCCATCCTACAAATAGCTCATTCAAATACCCCTGAAATTTGCCCTGATCCGCCCTGCGATACTGGAATATGATCTTATTTGCTACATCAGAGTCTAATTCTGTAATGTCACCGTATCTAATATTTAATTCAACCCCAGAATGGTCACTAATTCCTGGTACTTTCAGACAGTTAATATACAGCTCTACAGGCCTTACGAGATAAACATCTAAGGTATTATTGCCTCTAGTTGGGAAATCAACTACTTGGGAAAATCCACCCTCCCTTAAGAATTTGTTTGCAGCGCTCTGAGCTTGACCACAGCTAGTTGACTCACCAGACCAGTCTACTTTGGGGAGGTTTAAATCTCCGGCAATTATCATGCCCTTTTTCATAGCATTACCCGTACAAGTTTTATCATACAATGTGTCTAGAAGCGAAAAGTTATCTTTCGGTGCTCTATAGCTCCTATCACCTGAAGAGTGAATTTATTCCCTTTATCCGAAATTTGTACACATAACATTTCATGATCCGTATCAGCCCACTTTAAGAAACTAGCTATATTTTTGCGCACACAAATAAATAGCCCACCACCTCACTTCCCCCGATCCCTTCTGTACATTTCGTAGTGCCCTTGAATTATTGCATTACTATTTATATCCTCATATAACCAAGATTCAGTAGCAATGACAATGTCCGGAGAATACGTCTCTACAAGATTCCAAAATTCAATTAATTTATTTCCTAAACTCTGACAATTAACCTGCAGTAATCTTAGAGTCTTACCTCCGCAGCAAATATCCTGAAATAGCTCCTTCTGTTCCCGTCGGCTGGCAACCTCTGGACCTGCTCCTCCTCACAATGGCCGGCACGAACCGATGACCCTGTCATGTAGGCTCCCAAGGTTGAAAGCGCCCCGCCGATTTAAATGCAGCCCGTCTCGGGCGAAGTCACGGCCACCAATCCAGCAGTCAGCATCTACGTACACTAATCCCAGTTGTGCACAAACCCAGTCCATGCGGTCATTTACAGTCTTAACTCGCCTTAACGGAACATCTCCCCGCCGAACAATGCCACTCATTATAATTTTTGCATTTCTAAACTTGCTTTTAGCTTTTCTGCCTAGTTCGTAGAGCTCCCCCATGATGTAATCAGCTGTAGCCCTCTTCTTCAAATCGTTCGTCCCAACATGGAGCAACAACACTTTAACTTTGTCACAGTCCTCTACATTTGCTTCTTCCACTTGTTGGGCAAGCTGGTCAATTTAAATCCCCGGATAACTCCACACTTTCGCACCTGATTTCCTCGAGATATTCGCACTCCATCGTATCATAGAATCACCCATTATGATAACGTCTTCCTCAGTTTGCTCCTGCACGCCCTCTTCCACACTGATCCCAGTAGAAAGCCGTTCAGTCACATCCTTCACCGTTTCCTCTGATTCACGAAGCTTTGTTCTAAGTTCCTGTATTATTTGATCCCTTGCTTTGACTTGAACCCTCAAACAGTCCGGCGTATCACATACTTTACAAAACCAATTCCCGACATCACAATCCTCCTTCTTGACCTTAATACAGCCGAAGTGAAACCATTTCTCACATTGTCCACACTGAACACCGTTCTTCTATGTTTTACTGCACGTCGAACACTTTAATGCTGCCACTGGATCATTTGCCTGATTCACATTTGGAGTAACAGGGCCTTGATTCACTTCCACTCCACCAATAACTAACAACGCAGCTACCACTAGGGCTATAAACCACAAGTTACTAGGTCCCGTACGCACACACAAACACCGGAAATCCCGACTACCCTTCGCATACCACAGTCCGATCCTCGCGCGATAACACTCCCGAGAACAACCCATTTCAGCACACCTGAGAGCTCGGGAAAAACACGACCTTTCACTTTGACTGCCAACTGCCAACGTATAGATGACGCTACTGACCTAGTATGCATAAATGAACAAACAACACGTAACTAAGAGCTTGTGTTCTTATAGCAACGTATAGATGACGCTACTGACCTAGTATGCATAAATGAACAAACAACACGTAACTAAGAGTTTGTGTTCTTATTGCAACGTATAGATGACGCTACTGACCTAGTATGCATAGATGAACAAACAACACGTAACTAGGAGCTGGTGTTCTTATAGCAACGTATAGATGACGCTACTGACCTAGTATGTATAGATGAACAAATAACACGTAACTAAGAGCTTGTGTTCTTATAGCAACGTACAGATGACGTTTCAGGCCTAGTATGCATAGACGAACAAACAACACGTAACTAAGACCTTGTGTTCTTATAGCATCGTAGCCTATAGATGATGCTACTGACCTAGTATGCATAGATGAACAAACAACACGTAACTAAGAGCTTGTGTATCTACTTATAGCAACGTACAAATGACGCTACTGACCTAGTCCGCATAGATGAACAAATAACACGTAACTAAGAGCTTGTGTTCTTATAGCAACGTATAGATGACTCTATTGACCTAGTTACTAATACATAGATGTACATACAACACGTAACTAAGAGTTTGCGTTCATAGATGACGTTACTTGCCTAGCATACATAGCCTAAGCCTACATAGATAACGAATACATGCTGCCTGGTTACCATGATGTCAGAAAATTGATGAGACCTCCCCTTAGCCCAAAAACCTATCCATTTTAAATTATAAATCCGGGAGGTCTGAGGCCCCTAAATACATAGGTCTACACATGGAATCTGTACAATCCTGCGCATGAAGGGTTAAGCATATTTTGTGATGCCTTCTGGATTCATCTGCTCTCCTTTATAATTAAAATACTCATCTCTTTGGCCCCGATGATTTTAACAATGGCCGGGTCCACTTGGTAGGAGGAGACTAATACAGACAAGCTCAGCTCATTATCCGGATGAGCTCCCAGCGTTCGTTACCAGCACAGCTCGGTGGTTGTCTTTATCAGGGCTGCCTGGTCAGGTCTTGCAAAAAAAAAAAAAGAGTCTGGCGCAATTAGCAAGATTATAAGCATCCCACAAACATTTCACTAATGATTACGTTTCGTTAAATGACTACCTGGTTAAGACCTCAAAAGAGCAAAGATATTCGCGTCAATCAGGGTGATCTACTGTATGTTAGTTAGGCTAGGTTTGCCATAGTTCGTCAAAATGTTGACCAACCAAGTATGGCCGTTAACGGACGATTACCAAAATGCTGTGGTTCACCAAACTATAACAATCCATTAGCTTTTATACACACTAATATTGTGTGCCGGGTGCAAGCTTTGTTATTTGACACCTTGAAGCACTATGAAAGTCAAGGAGGTTAGGTATCTAAGCTCCTTGAACACTATAGCGCTTTTTAATAGAGAAATGAGGAACTTTTTGTTGGCGGAAACTCCCGAGATTAATTTTGCCATTATGAACACGGCCTACTGAATTCAAATGGGTTCTTTGACATGACAACATCGTATGACATGGTGTCGTAATTTTTACCGCCTTACCAAAAAACAAAAACAAAACAAAACCCACTTACCACGGCCAGGAGCGAACCTGCAAGCTTAGGGTTAGTTGACCGACACGTTAACCACTCACCCACCGTGGCAAGCAATATAACAATCAATTGCACCCACATTTTGCAGTGCTTTCGGTGGGACATGTTTCGGGGCCAGCGAACCGCTCCCTTCTTCAGCCACTCTCACTTTTTCAATCATGTTGCTGTCAAGTGCTCAAAGACATTAAAAAACATAGCGTACGTTAAACATCAATAACATATCTGGTTAAAAACGAAATAAACAATCCTCACGGGGCAGATGACCTCGTAGTTCCACCCCTTAAAACAACAATAACTAACTAACTAACTAACAATCCTCACAATCAACCCAATATCAAAACAAACACTCACAAAAATTTAAAAACTATAAGCATGCGTAGGCCATTTGATGGTTAAAATTGATATATTATCATTAAAAGTTCATTCAAACTAAATGAACCTGAACTACGAGAAGTTTTATTAGTGAATAGACCAATTTTATCATCAAATGAATGGACACAGTTTTTTAATAATCGTGAATGAACTTTGAATGTATTAAATTTTAATGCTAATAGATCAATTTTAACAATCAAATACGCATTCTTTTTTTTGTTTTTCTTTTGATATTGGGTTGATTGTGAGGATCGTTTTTAACCAGATATGTTATTGATGCTTAACGTATGTTTTTTAATGTCTTTGAGCACATGACAGCAACATGATTGAGAAAGAGGGAGTGGCTGAAGAAGGGAGCGGTTGGCCCCGAAACATGATCCACCGAATCCACTGCAAAATGTGAGTGCAGTTGATTGTAATATTCAGTATTGATAGACGGCAATTCTTATCACAATATTAGTGTGTATAATTGTAATTGTCAATACGGACCAATGATGGAGTCTAAACTATAGCCTGACAATCCATTAGCTTCCCTCACGAGCCATTAAAAGTAATTGCTCTGTCCACATAGAATTAGCAACTTGACGGTCGATTTACGTAGCATTCAAATCCAAAATGGAGCGTGCATTAAACTTTATTCGGAACGATGACGATATTTTTGAAGACGTGCTAGATATTCGTCGGCCACGAACTTATAAGGAACGAAGGAATTACGGTACTTTAATGAATGTGACGACACAGAATTCATTATGAGATTTCGGTTGTCAAAACTTTCTTTGTTTGTGTAAACGTTCTCATGGTAGAGAAGATACAAACGAGTGGAATACACTGGCTTTCTAATCACTAGGGGGCGGATTTCTAAGAGAAGTCATATTTTTTCCCTTAACATTATACAGTATCTTATAGTCTTGTATTTTCAACACGTTTCCAAGCATGATGACCAAAATTAAACAGGTTTTATTGGGCATATAAATGCATATTTAGGCTTTCTTAAGTTGTATGGCATATTTAAAAAAAATCATTATAAACGGCATTTCTTGGTAATTTTCATTTGAATTTCGTTTTATAAAAATCAGAATAAGCTCTAGAAATTATTGTTCAGGATAGACTGGAATATACTACTGAAGAACCATTCTAAAGTTGTGTATGGAATGTTTCTAACAGGTAGGAGCTACTGTTTGCTAGCTGGGTCAATTCCTGGAAACCGGGCTATAGTTTACATGGAAGCAAAGGTAATTCCGCAGTTATTTGTCATCGTTCTTATCTTTCTCCTTCCCCCTTCCCTCTTCCACCTTCAACACACTGAATGACCTTGGTCACTCATTAGGGAGCTTCAGTCATTCAGTTCCTTTCAATATGCCTAAAACGAAAGTCTCAATTTGTGGGAAGTTGCGAAGCTTTGTTCACGTGTTCGGTGAAAACATATTCAGTACGGATGGAGTAATAAAAGTGTTTCTATGTAAGGCAGATGCTATT
Source organism: Meconema thalassinum (assembly GCA_946902985.2). Classification (NCBI taxonomy): domain Eukaryota; kingdom Metazoa; phylum Arthropoda; class Insecta; order Orthoptera; family Tettigoniidae; genus Meconema; species Meconema thalassinum. Next base: position 92,720,120 of record OX336390.1, read on the forward strand.
CATTAAGTCATATTTTGAATTTTATAGGTCATATTTTTATGTTTTTAGGTCATAAATGCATACATAGGCTATTTCATACATTTTTAGGTCATAGAAATCCGCCCCCTACTAATCACCATTAGGCGTTCGATCGAGTGTGTGCATTGCTGGATTGGTTGTTGTTTTGTGGACCACCTCGTGGTGTAGTGGCTAGCGTTCTTGGCTGTTGCCCAGGAGGTCCGGATTCAATTTCCGACTCTGCCAATTAATTTTAATTCTGGTGTGAGGGCTGGAACAGGGTGTATCCTACTCAGCCTCGTGAGGCAAAACTGAGAAGAGGAGGTATAGATTTCCATCTCAGGCTTCCATCCTGGAAGTGGTTTTCCGTGCCCCCCGCACACACGCTTCTATTCCAGGCAAATGCTGGGATGATTCCTAACTTAAGGCCATGCTGACCAAGGAAAGGAGCGGAACCCTTGAAAATGTCGGACGCAGTTTCCGGTGAAACGTCTGGAGATATCCTGTCTGGACCACGGCCTACAAGCCCGAAAAACTTGTATTTAATTATGAACGCCGGCCGATCAGCGGCCCATATACGGTCAATATTATTGTACAATATATATTGCACAATATTTTGACGGTTACCCCTAGACGTTCAATAATATTGTGCAATAATTTTGTGTGCGCAATAACTTGAATCGTGCGAAGGCAACATTGAAGGTTGTGCAATATTTTGCGCAAACATGAGCACAGACGTACAATCTCAGTGGCAGTATATTGTGCAACCTCCACACAACGGCAGAATCAGTATCCGCCAGAGTTTCATGCTTCGTGTCCTGAGATAATATGTCCATCGTGCTGATGGAAGCAGTAGGTGTTTCTTGACCTGCAAGGAACTTCATTTCCTCGGAATACCATAGCATAAGTTCAACATACTCCGCACCGGTACCACTTCTCTCAGCATCGCGAACACGTTTCAATTCGTTGCGGAAGTTGGTACGCAAAGATTTTTTTCTTTATTTTTACCACATGTTGTTTGTCCGCGTCTGGGTATTGTTCGCGGTATTTTTCTAAGAGCACATCATAAGTTACTGCTCCCCCGTTTTGCCACGATTACTGTAATCCTTCCACCCTACATCCCAAAGTGCCGGAAGGCTCTTGTCACCCATGATGACCCGAACTCGACCACTTATGGATACCAACTGGCGAGACATTGCGCAATACTGCCAACAGACGGCACTATATTTTCCCGTTTGCAAAATATATTTTCAGCTTTTGGAAAATCACGCAATATATTGCATAATCTTTCAATATCGTCTACACACGGTCAATTATATTGCACAACCCGAAATATTGCGCAATAATATTGACCGTCTATGGGCCGCTGGCTGTTATAACTACTGTTGTTTTGTGGCGTGATGGCGCAGCGGTTAAACAGCTTCCTTCCCACTAACTCGGGTCGGCTTCAGTTACCGGTTAAGGGGGTAGCTACAGTTTAAAGAGTCCTAATAATTAAGATTAAGTATAGGATTGTGTAGGAGGTGACGGTGGCCGTAAGTTAGGAATTATCCCAGCATTTCCTGGAGTAGAATTGGAGAAACCACGAAAATTCAGTTCCGAGATGGCCGAGGTGAGAATCTTAATTTTATGACAATGCCTGTAGTAAATTTTGTATAGACCACCTCGTGGTGTAGCGGCTAGCGTTATTGGCTGTCGCCTTGGAGTTCCAGGTTCAATTCCTGGCTCTGCCAAGAAATTGTGAAGAGGGTTTGATTCCTATCTTAGCCTTCTTGGAGGTGGTTTATCGTGGTTCCCCACTTCTACTCCAGGAAAATGCTGGGATTGTTCCAAATTAGGGCTACGGCTGCCTCCTTCCCAATCCTCATCTGAAGTACAAATACACACGCTAATACAGTCATTAGAATAACACAGGTTACCAGACAAATTCCACACTTGCCCGAGTGTACGGGGCTACATGATTGCGATGTCGCAAAGCCCCTTAAATGATACAACAACAACAACAATGTGTATATAAAATACAATGATTAATTTTGTTTTTAAAATGAAAATTAATCTTGCTTTCACAGCTCTGGTTGTAGTGTAATGGTCTAGTAACTGATTGAACGAAACGCCGCTAGATGACAGCTGTAGCGTGTTAGCCACACTACAAGTCGGAATTAACAGGCATTTGCAGAGCAAAGGGAGGATATCCTCCTCTGTCGTTCCATTGACCGTGTTAAAATTTTAATTCTTTTTCTGATAGCTAGTGCTCAGAGACTATGTGTATTAACTGCAGTCCAGGAGGAAAGTATGAGCTTTCCTCCGTACAACCATTCAACCAACAAGGCTTTTCAAGTAGCACAAGAGCGTTCTTTAATATAATATTTCAGCAACTAACATTCATATTATAACAAGTGAGTAATTGATGGTATATTAGATTTCACGACCAGTGAATAATTAAAACTCAGCAAATTGTCAAGGTTTGTGCCGTGTCTTGTGTGGGTTTTCGCCTAGGACACCAAGTTGGCTCATCAGCGGGCTCTTGGTGTCCCCGCCCGGAGAGATATATATTATAAAATGTCACCTGTCGTTACTACAATCATGAACTGACAAAACCTCTGTATGCTATTTTTAGAAGAGCATAGCCAATTGTTATTCTCATTTTCTTATATTCATCCATTATATCTTCCATAAGTCACTATACTGTTATAGCCTATACGTATTCTAGTAAATATTATGTAGGCCTAATTGTCGAACTTCGTTCAGACAGTGGTCTTACCTAGTAGCGACTAATGGCTTTATCTCACCATGACTTCAGAAGAGTTCAGAGCAACTTCTCAATTAAATTGAATAAAAGTAATTTATTAACATTCGTAACTCGAGACGAAACCTCGCACGTGAACACATAGGACCAGGATGAATAAAGTAATCACTCTATTCGCCCTGCATAGGACTACAGTAGATCCCCATGTAATGACGCACTTTGCGAAACCCAATATAGCTGACTAATATGGTGGCAATTCAAGCCACAACATCATACATCATAGTGACTTCACAGAAAACACAAAAAAACTTGACGAGCCTTACAGTAGTCGCATATGATGTGTAACATCTGACATAGAAGAAACATCACGTGAAATTGTTGATACTCCAGTATTTTATAATATTATTGGCAAAAATATTAATCTATTGTAAAAGGGAGTGTTTTACAGATATTCCCTAGTTTATAATACGGAACTCATTTTATTAGATGATTTGTAGCTTCCACCAGCACTAGCCTAAATGAAGACTACGATATGGATCAACTAGATTAATAGACGCGACACCGCACATAACCTTACATTCCCTATAAATAGACCAACTTGCGAGTAAATGCAATGTGCACAGCAGTAGATCATGAAAGGCTTGCCCAGTTCCCGGACCTCTTGATTCACAGACCAACACGTAATTTCATATGGATTCTGTTAAAATGAGTCATATGATTAGCAGCAGAGTATCAAGAAGGCAGTGCGATAACAGTCAAGAAGGCAGTGCGAGAGTAGAAATATCAAGTAGGCAGTGAAGAAAAAAAAAGAAATTCTTGGAATTATTATGTATTATTAGTGTGTAAATAAAAAAGATTTTTGAGTGTTGATGAATGTCCAGGAGGGATACGATCCAGCTGGCAGTGCGTCTTACACACTTTCGTCCGATCCACTTCCGTCCCATTTTTCAAAACCACTCCCACAAAAATATCCAGCAACCGAGTGGAAAGATGTTACACATCAAAAATTCCATAAACACGTAGGCCTACATATCGCAGTATATTCTTGTACCGGTCGATCTTGGAGTTATAGGCCTGTCTCTTAAAACAATCTCCACCACCACTACTATAGTACATATAAAATATATGGGCAATCTTTTTAGGAACAGGGCCAGATGCAATGCAGTATAATCTAGGCGGACCGAAAATAAAACAAAACATGTTTACAAATAGAGTATAAACCTTTTTTATCTACAATGGTAGAAAACTTAGGAAAAAGAACACGCCTTCTTCTTGGTTCGTTGAGGCCCCTTGGACCACGGGGTTCCTAACTCTGGCGAGCCCAGTATTCCTTCAGCTTTGCACTATGAACACACGTTCATTATTTGTTAGAAGAGGAAGGGGTATGTGACAAGTGAAACTGTGACTGCTTCTGAAAGCTTTTCATAATCTGGTTGAAACTGCGATGAGCTGAATCTTAGTAGCACAGCTAAATGGCGGTCTCTTAATCTATTTCTGACGCTATTTTTGCGAAGCTTAATTATAGAAAAGACCTGTTCACAGATAAAGGAAGATGCGAACATGGCAGTTATCTTCTGTGCATGAGATTTCAAGTTTGGGAAGCTTGATGTTTTATCAATAAATGATAAAAATGGTCCGGTTAGCTCAAACAATGCCAGCGTTTCGCCCCAGTGTGCCGTTGGGCTCGTCAGTTGGTACAGACACACCTACCAATACGCGTGGCTAGCACATACTGAGAAGGCCATGCAAGACACAAAATACAAGCAGTATTGACGTCACGAGCATGCCAATGTGCTACGGGAGTAAAACTCCCTTTCATAAAAGCAAAAGCCTTACCTTGGCAATCCAAATAAGGTTTTGAATATTCCCGAAGGGAATATGATGTAGTTTCCATTTGAGCGGATGAATTATCAATAAATGATAAAAATGGTCCGGTTAGCTCAAACAATGCCAGCGTTTCGCCCCAGTGTGCCGTTGGGCTCGTCAGTTGGTACAGACACTCCTACCAATACGCGTGGCTAGCACATACTGAGAAGGCCATGGAAGACACAAAATACAAGCAGTATTGACGTCACGAGCATGCCAATGTGCTACGGGAGTAAAACTCCCTTTCATAAAAGCAAAAGCCTTAGCTTGATGTTGGTAGGGCCTTGTGTAGAACTCAATTTTCGAAACGTTGAGGAATAGTTGATTAATTGTAACTCAATCAGTTCTAGCTGCTACTCTATTACACAAATCGCATAAACACAATGAGATTGAAACAGTTTTTCACTTCTAGGTACACAGAACAGGAAATATGACCTATGTGTAATTGAAGATAGTATTGTTACGGCTGTGAGTTCGTTTCATCGCTCGCCGCATGAGTCACAACTGCCCCAGGGCTGGGCTGCTCTGCCTCAGTGTATTGTGTGCGCCTTATGCAACAGGACTACTAGGACAAAGGGATGGTCCAGAATATTCGTGACCCAGCCAGCGATGGAAACCTCGAGAAGCCGTGAACCCTGGATGGGTCTAGAAGCATTTATAGAGTCACCGGCCTGCTATATAAGAGCGACCTGTCAAGCAGTGGTGTGTGTTTTTCGAGCTAGTGCGAGCGTTTATCCTGAGCAACAGAAGTGTGGTGACTTGCGAAACCCCTAGTGAAGCCGATTCTCTTGACAGCGAGGGAGTGAGATGCAAACAGGGGACTGCCTGTGTTTTGAGCGAGTGTGATTTCACTGAGCGACAGAAGTATTGTGGCGAAGTGCCGTGCGAGTTACGAAATCCAGTGACATTGTTTCCCAGCTTGTGAACAGCGAAGCAGCGTGTAGCAGGTTATCGTAAGTAACTGTAGTTTGTGTACAAAAGGAAGAGGTGCAGGCATTCTACGGGTCTCATTACTGGAGGATTAGCTGCATGACTAAGTGAAAGGGGGCAAGGGCGCTCCATAAGGAAGAGACTTGAGGAAACTGGAGTAAGACTCTAATTGCTTGTATTTGCTGTTGAGTGGTGTAACTTTCTGGCCGCAATAAAGTTAATTATTTCTTTAAAGGAACAATCTGTGTTGTGCTTCAACCCACAGTAATCCAGTTAACAAAAGTGCCACTAGGGGGGGTGGCACCTAACAGTATAATTCGAAACCATGTCACGGGCCGGATTAGACTAGCTCAAGGGCCGCACTTGGCCCGCGGGCCGTACTTTGCCCATAACTGGTTTATATCTTTCAGTATCGGTAATTATGAGTCCTCCCACAAGAGGGCGTTTCTGTAACGAATCGCAGGATCGATTGATTAATCTACCCCCAGAGCCAAATAATTTTAAAAAGACGTAATTTAATGAGAATTTTGTATAAAAAACACTGATAGTCAGTCTGAAAGACTAGACTTTATATAATTTTAAATGCTACAAATGCTGCGTGAACTCAAAGTCCGTTAGCAAAAAAAAAAGTGCAAACCAAGGTCAAAGGAGGTAGCTGACTGGATGACGTCACGCTCACCGGAGCGCGCGGTGAAAGAAGGAAGCTCAAGTAGTACTATGATGTCACACACCTCAGTGCATTCTCGGTACATTTCGTCCCGTCACCGTAACGTAACGCCAGACCCCAGCGAAGTCGACATAATCATTTAAAATGATAAAACAAGTAGTTCCATGAAGAAATAAATAGTCTATTTTCATATATCCTACTTATGATAATTGCCTCTACCAACAAACAAAATTTCAGTTTGATTGCTGTTATAGATTCGTAAATATTGAGAACCGTCTAATATTTCCAATGGTCACCATGTTTGATTTTTATGTATGTAGGCCATAGAATTATGTACCATTAGATGAAGATTATTGCGTAGGTTCATTATTCAAACGTTGACTTCGATCGCATGATTGGGACACAAGAAATAAGAACTTAATTTTAAATTTCACACAGCCACCATCTTATGGAAACAATTGAACTAAATTAGATGCCAGTGCATTACAATGTCTATAAACATTTGCTGTAACAAGTTTCACTGCGCTCGGATGGTTAAATTGCGAGAAACCTCTATTTAAATGCTTTAACTTCGCATGGTCGCCATGTTAGTTTGTACTTAACGGGTTTACGAAAGTCACATAGGTAAACTTCTACTAGTGCTCTTTATCATCGTAAAAAATGTCATGGTGATATCAGTAGTAGTTTCGGAGATGTAGAATGCCGGTGAAATATTTCGCACAGCCTCCATGTTTGATTGGTGAGATGTATTTGAAGGGCATGATCGGGGTCGGAAGAAATAATAGTAGCCTACTATGATCTTAACGCGTTTCATTGAAATCGCTTCAGCCGTTTAGATTTTATTAAGGGGACACACACACATGCGCACACACACACGGACAAAAGGTGATCTCGTAAGCCTATTTCTTTAATAAATAACAAGTAGTTCCGTGAAGAACTATACAGCCTATTTTCATATATCCTGCTTATGTTAATTGCCACTATCAACATACAAAATTTCAGTTTGATTACTGTAATAGATTCGTAGATATTGAGAACCGACAAAATATTTCGGATGGTCGCCATGATGGATTTTATATATGTAGGTCCTAGAGTTATGTACTGTTACATGAAGATTATTGTGTACGTGTAGCATTCAAACTTCAATCGCATGATTAGGACACAAGAAGTAACGAGGAGATTTTAAAATTTCACACAGCTGCCATCTTGTGGTTATGGAAACAATTGAAATAAATTAGATGCCAGTGGATTAACATTCGTATAATGATTCACTGTACCAAGTTTCACTGCACTCGGATGGTTAAATTGCGAGAAACGTCCTTGTGAATATTTATACTTCGCGTCGCTACCATGTTGGATTTGTGATCACCAGGTTAAAAGTCCTATAGGAGAATTTAAGTTCATAGCCCCTATGAACATAGATACATTCAGTTTGATTGCTATAATAGATTCGTAGATATTCAGAGCCATCTAAATATTTCCGATGGTCACCATGTTGGATTGTTGGATGCCATAGAGTCATGTACCATTAAAGGAAAATTATTGCGTAGGTTCATTATTCCAACTTTCACCTCGATCGCTTGATTACGACACAAGAAATAAACACTTAATTTTAAAATTCGCACAGCCGACATCTTGAGGTTATGTAAACAATAGAACAACATTAGACACCAGTGCATTACAATGTGTATAAACATTTCCTGTATCAGATTTCATTGCGTTTGGAACTATAAATCGCGAGAAAGGTCTATTTAAAAATTTGAAATTCGCTTGGCCGCCATGTTTGTTTTGTAGTTAACCGGTTTTTGAAAGTCTTATAGATGAACTTCCAATAGTGCCCTTTATCTCCGTACAACATTTCAGGGTGATACCGCTAATAGTTTCCGAGATATAGAATGCCGGTGAAATATTTCGCACAGCCGCCATCTTGTGGTTATGTAAACAATTGAACGAAGTTTGATGTCGGTGCATTACAATGTGTATAAACATATACTGTACCAAGTTTTATTGCGTTTGGTTGGTTAAATCGCGAGAAACGTCTATTTAAAAGTCGCGATTTCGCTTGGCCGTCATGTTGGTTTTGTAGTTACCAGTTTTTCAAAAGTCACATAGACGAACTTCTAGTAGATCCCTTTATCACCGTAAAGAATTCCAGGGTGATATCGGTAATAGTTTCGGAGATATTGAATGCTGGTGAAATATTTCGCACAGCCGCCATGTTGGATTGGTGAGACGTAACAAAATTTGAAAGGCACGGTCGGGGTCGCCCGGAATAGTGCTATGAACTTACCGAGTTTCATTGAAATCGCACCAGCAGTTTAGAATTTATTAGGGGACACACACACACACCTCTCTCTCTCTCTCTCTCACACACACACACACACACACACACACGCACACACACGCACACACACACGGACAAAAGGTGATCTCATAAGCCTATTTTTTCAAAATTGAAAATAGGCTAAAAATTGGCTAAAAAGCCGTTTTTCAGATTGATGAAAAACGACCGGATTATGTATTTTACGTTTATGCTTACTAATTTTAGAAAATGTATATTTTCTTTTGCAAAATATTTAATGTTAGGCCTTGCCAAACAATTCAGTTCCGAGCTTTTGCACATACTGTAGAGAGGTGTAAAATTCTACAGGCAGACGTATACATTTGCTTTCATTGATTGTCTCATTTTGCTCACCACACAAAGCTGATAGCAAAAACAAACACATGATCAAAACAGAAAGCAAAAAGCAAATACGGAAGCAAAAGCAGAAAACAAACACAAAACAGAAAGCACAAAGCAAAATTCAAAAACAAAAGCAGAAGAACACAAAACCAAAAACAAAAACACAATTCAAAAAGCAAAATTTGAAAACAAATGCAGAAGAACACAAAACAGAAAAACAAAAAAAATCTAAAAGCAAAATTCAAAAACAAAAACAAAACACACTGCAAAAAGGAAAATTCAGAAACATAAGCAGAAACGAAACAAAAACCAAAACCAAGAAGCAAAATTCAAAAACATAAGCAGAAAAGAACCAAACCCAAAAAACACAAAACAAAATTCAAAAACAAAATCGGAAAAGAAACAAAACCAAAACAAAAAAACACAATGCAAAAAGCAAAATTAATAAAGAAAAGCAGAAAAGAAACAAAACCGAAACCAAAAAAACACAAAGCAAGAAGCTATATTCAGAAATAAAAGGAAAAGCAGAGAAACACAAAACAAAACAAAAAACACAAAGCAAAGCAGCAGTTTCTTGAAGAACTAAACAGCCTAACCCACTTGTCTTTTCCATTTAGAATCTCGTGACTATTACAAGGATTTTCTGAGAAAGATCTATAAGTTAAATTTTGCATCGCCGCCATGTTGGATTTGTGTTCATCAGGTTATTGAAAAGCCCATAGGCTATGTGAACTTATGTTAATAGCCTCTATCAACATACAAAATTTCAGTTTGATTGCTCTAATAGGCTATATTCGGAGATATTAAGATAATTTGGATGATCGCCATGTTGGATTGTTCAGGCCAGAGCTTTCCAAACGTTTTTCTCATGGCGACACCCTATTAGCACACACAATTCTACATGGCAACCATTTAATTATTTTAATTAAGTTATAAACATAGACTATTATCATTTTAAATGATCTGGTCGGCTCCGTCGTTACGTTATGGCTACGTCACGAAATGTACCGAGAATGCACTGAGGTGTATGACGTCATAGCACCTCTTGGTGCATGTGTACTGAGTTCACTGATGAGCTCTGGAGTTACGAGACGGCAACGACACGGCGAGCGTGACGTCATCCAGCCAGCTCCCTCCTTTCACCGCGCGCTCCAACTCCCTCATGTCTTGTAACTTTCTAGCGTTCTGATTGTTTCTTGATCATCTAACATGTCAAGAGTCTTTCGCTTCGAGCGAAGCGAGAAGCCTCCAGCCTTTCTAGCATTTTTCAGCATTTGTAGCAATTAAAATGATATAAAGTCCAGTCTTTCAGACTGGCTATCCCTTTTTTTTAACAAAGGAGATTCATTTTAAAGAAATTCATATTTTTCGTAGTAGGCTATATAATTATAACTTTCCAAGTATAATAGGCTATATAAAAACATCATTCTCATAGATACAAAACGTACGCCTTGATGTTCCAATTTAATGACTGCTATGGGCTTGGCGTTCATTACAAATCTGCTTTATATCGGGTCAGATGCAGGACAAATTCACACGCATTTCCTCATTTATCATTCTCAAACTTCCACGTTTAACTGTTTTTGTATTAGCCATATCAGAAAACGCACTTTCGCAGGAATATGTCATAGAAAACTGCAACAAAACGATGAGGTGCTCTTTTATTCAGGTGAGGAAAATGTTGTTGAATAGAAACCCAGAAGCTGTCTAATTCTGACTCTTGGTGAACTGAAGTTTTAAAGCCTGGTTGTTTTTAACGCGGCTAATACACCGAACGAGGGAAAGCAAGTTTACTATTTTCTCAAAGGGTTCTTTATTCGATTTCTATCCAGAATTTATAAGTACGACGAATCTCACGACACCTGGGTAGATTATAGGTTAGGGAATAACCCACCCACCAAGGGAAGATGATGAAGAGAAGGAAGTAGATTTTGGAATTGGAAAAGAAGGATAGAAGAATAGGAGGAGAGTCCCACAAAAGTAATAAGTTTAGTGTAAAACACACTTAAAGGTAGTTGCCACCGCAAGTTAACACCTTGATACCTAAAATAGGAACGAGCTTGGTCGAGGCTGACGGGAGCCGCAGCTAAGGCTTGGGCAGTTTGCCAGAGAGAACCTGTAGTGTATTTCCTCCCAAGCACGAATGAAAGTACTATAGGGAAGGGTGATGGTCGAGCCAGACAAATAGTAAAAGATTTATTGTATGTGAACGAGGGCATAAACCTAGGAAGAGCTAGGAAAGCCAGGATCCTGCCTAACTGTATTATCAAAGAAATGATGAATCCAAAAACAAATATTTAATTTATTTAACAATGCAGGAAGTTTGAGGAAATTAACAAATAGGGTCGCAGACCTCTTAACATTAAACGGTTGCTCCAGGCAATTAACAATTTACAAGGTTTCAAACCTTACATGTTTCTGAAATCTTTATGAGATTTAAACAAATGAACAATAAAATAATTAAAGCTTAAACGTGAATTGAAGTACAAAAAGTGCACCTTAAGAAATTCTGGAGAGAATGTTCTAGAGAAAGTGACAACTTTGAAAATAACAATAATAACAACGTAAAAATAAGATAGAAGTTCCTACAACTTCTTATATTTATACAGAGTTAATATATGGGAATTATACAAAGAGGACAGGTCACTTACTGTGAAACCTGGAGAAAGTGAAAAGGAAGTTTCTAGGCTTCCTATGTTTAATTAAGAATCACGAGTAAAATGGGACAGTTTCCATTTCGTGAAACCTGAACATGACTCGCTCAAGAGTTTAAAGCATTGTTTTCCCTAATTATGGGAAAGGAACAACGTGAATTTAAAACTTGTATCACACAAGCAATTATGCAGAATTTACTTAATGTTAAACTAGCAAAGTTGGAAGGGCACCTCGTGAGTGACACCTTATAGAGAAGTTTCAATTTTATAAATAATGGTTGTTAGTAGAAGGTTAAGGAAAGATCATTGGGATATAGGATCAATGTCCATGGCCGTATTTAATATAACCGGACGATCGCGACGCGGTAGAAACGTGGAGAAAGCACTGTTTATCACTGTAGTCTATGAAGATGGATTCAAAGTTCACTATAGAAACACTAAAGTTCATGAAAAAGAAAGTTATTGCAATTATGGAAAGAACTGATTGCACTATATAGATGAGAGTCTATTACTTAAAAAAGTTGTAATTTACAATTAAATGCGCCATAGAATTTTCCAGAGGTTCCAGCGGAGGACGAAAATTCACTATTGTAGTAATTTAGTTTTAAACAGAATTCTCCCAAGTACGTGAGAAATACATGACGGCAGGACTCGCAGATAGAGAACAAGTTCTAGAAGGTTCCAGAACGACCTTAGCAGAAAATGGGGTTGAGAAAATCCAACGGAGGAAATAGTTTTAAAATTATAGGCAGCGGGTATTAGATAATATCCCACGTAGCGAGAGGATTTCTCGTTTGAATCGCTTAAGAAAAGCTCTTTTATAGTAAGGTTGGCTTATACAAGTAAAAGCTCAACATGGCAAAACCCACGAAGAATGATTATTGCCCCAAGTAAATAATTTCACACTGCCTATAATTAAAAGCACTTGGAAGTTAAAACCATGAAGATGAGGTTAAAACTTTTTAAAAATGGTACTTATCTCGATTTCATGTTGAAGTCGGAGTTCCTTAGGAAGACTATCTAGCCAACATGGCGTAGGAGAGTGTGTGCCTCTTAGTTTGAGGCTAGCTCGAGAGGAGCTTTGACTGATCGAGTCAACTGCAGACGGAGAAGTGAGTGCTGCTCAACAGAGCACGGAGAGACCACGGAAGGGGAAAGAGTGGGGGTAGGAAACAAAAGGAGAACATATAAACATTGCCAACTTTACAGAAAGAAAATAATCTTCTTTTGCTGAGCTGGTCTTCAAAGAGTTGACAACAGTATCTGGTAGCCAAATGGATATGGAATTCCTCCTGCGCGAGGAAGAGTTGAAGAGCTTCAGAGATTTGTTGTTATATGACACTAGGTGGGTCACAGAATATATATCTGGAACAGACTCACACAAAATATAAGAAACCTGAACTCCTAAGAGAGAACAGAAGATCACTGTTGGTGTCTGACAAAAAGGAAGGAAAGAACGTGCAAAAGCATTCAAAATTATAATCTCAGGTACCGTGCATTCCAAGAATGCACCATACTGGGAGGGCCAGACACCAACAGCGAGCAAGAAAAACAAGTACAGTAATGAACAATTGTCGAAAAGTAGTCTTGTGATCTGACCATTAGTAGTCAAGACTCTGAATACCCTGACTCTCCTATCTCTTCCAGGGTAACACTTAGTCACTTCTCCAAAGGGCCAGACTAGGGGGGGTGGAACATCCCTAACCAAGACCAAGTCTCCCACTTGAATGTCGGGACTGGAAAGAAACCACTTCTGCCTCCGTTGCAAGGAAGTTAAATATTCCAAGTTCCATCTTTTCCAAAAAGAATTACGGAGGGCTTCAAGTTTACACCAAACAATAGGTAAATCAGAATCCCTGAAAGAATTAGGAAGGGAAGGAAGAGCAGAGAGAGAAGTGAGTGTAAAGAAGCGACCAGGTGTAAGTGGAAGGAGGTTATCAGGGTCATTGGAAAGCGGAGTTAAAAGGCGAGAATTATCGACACTTTCAATCACGAAATAGCTGGAAGCTGAGAGAAATAAAGCACTAGTAAAGATTGCGATACGATGAGAAAGAAGAATTGGCAAGTTTAAACAAAGCGTATGGAAACAAGTACATCTATTCAGGACAAGAATATACCAAATAAACAAAGGAACTATGCGAGTAGAGAGCAAGAACGCCATAGGTAACAAACGAGTAGCCATAAACAATGACCTCAAGTTATAATGAGTATCAAGGGGGTTACTCAGAAAAATACTTAAGTCAGCGAAAAACGTGACATAACAAGTATGATTACAAAAACACATCGAATGTGACGTCGAGAAAAAACAAGTTTGTTCATCAATGAACATTAAGATCGCAAAATATGCAAGCAAATTGCAATACATAAGCAAAGTGGAATACATGAACGCGTGAGAAATACGCAACGAAGTTTTGAAACAGGGATCGAAACAATTGTAAGATACGAGCGTGAGTAAGTGAGCGACGTAAACAAGCACGGCCTTGACACACATAGTACAACGAGATAAGACATATAAATAGCTGACCGAGTCCTTAAGCGGAACGAGTTTATTTTGGGAAGTAGGTAAACGGCTTCCGTACTTGTAGTAGCAACTCGCCAAACAATGCTTGGCAATCAGCCAAAGTTGAGATAAGAGAAACTTGCTTTGAACTGTGTCAAGCGTACAGGAAATAAACAACAACTGGGCATTCCTCAGACTGGTATACACACGAGTCTGAAAAACAAGCAGTTCAAAGTGCACACACACTAATTGAGTCAGCTGTAACTTAAAGCAGATATTCAGTTTGAACGGAATGCAGTCAATCGTAACTTGGACGTGAACAAACAATTTAAAGCTATATGAAATAAAGTAGGAAATCAATTTCGCATAATTGAGAGGATCACGAAATCGGACAATTTTCAACAAAAAGAAGCTTAATTCTTCCGAGCAAAGAAGACAAGCTGGGACATTGAGAAGAAGGTTATGCATAAGAATAGTTATTCTAGATGCTATAGAATTCAGAGTTTCAATCGGTTTCATGAGCGACTTCCAATTGCGAGGAAGGGGGGGAGGAGCCGGCCGTGGCCATCCTTCTACATAACGAAAGAAGTGAAACATAGCGTATAGCAAAGTGATGGTGACTGATAGCCATGGTTTTACACAAGGGGAAGATAGTTTTCGAGGAATAGTTTAAGCAATTAACTGCTATAAAAATGACGTAAGAAGATAGACGAAATAACACAAAGCAAGGCGAACTTGAATGGCCATCTTGTGCGGGAAGAAGGAAAAACCATTTAAACAACTTACAGGGTTAGCGCAGTTGTTCACGATAAGACATCGTTTCGACAAGTGGTTTTCAAAAATATTGAGATTTGAAACATGAGCGTTCTTTTTTTCAGAAATGGGATTTTTGTCAGCCGTAACGAAATGACATTGCGTTTTGGTTTGAACACTGGTATGTTTGATTTCACCAGTAATAACCCAACCAAAATCGGTGTCTCTAGCGACCACGGTTGAAGATAACTTGCGTGTTTGTTTGCGAATGCAATTCCAAAAAACATTGGCACTGAAAAGTACATCAATGGGACCTTGAGCATTAAACTGAGGATCGGCTAACCTTAAGTGCGAAGGAATCTTTAATCCGGAAGTATTAATGGAGTGACTTGGAGTGTCTTTGCCAATACTGGTAAGAATGAGACAGTTTAAATTAAGATTGGTGTTTCTTTGACAAACGTCTCTGATTTTCAATTTTGAAGACTGCAAAACTTGAGTTTTCAAATTGTCAATGCCGGTCACATTGATAGAAGTAGGCGATGACGAAAGACCTAGTTTTTTAATCAACGATTGCGAAACAAAGTTGTGCGTTGAAGTGGAATCGAGAAGACCACGGGTTTTGAACCAATTTCCAAATCTATCTTGGATTTCAAATTGTACAGTGGTCAACAGGGTTTGCGCACTGTGAAAAGTGTCGGCGTTGGAAATGCAGGAAGAAGCATTAGTTTGTTCGGAGCGGCTCTGCAAGGAGCTTAAAGAGGCAGGTGCTGATGACCTCGATTTATCGTGAACGTGCAATAAAGAATGATGCGGTTTTTTGCAATGAAAACAAAGATTTGATGACGTACAGTTCGAAGAAGAATGCTTAGGTGATAAGCAGTTGAAACAATGCTTGCTGTTTAAGACAAACTTTCTTCGATCTTCGACAGACAATTCTTTAAAGGATTTGCACAAATACAAGGTGTGAAGCTTTTTACAGAGCGTGCATTTTAACGATTTGTTAAGCGGCCTGATATCTTCTCTTGAATGATTGAAAGAAGAACGGGTTTGTTTGTTTTCGACAAATGGGGGCTGATGTCCCTTTGAAGAAGCAAGTTTTTTTTCAAAAATTTGACACTGAGGATTCGTTTCGACTTTTTCGCACTGAAATGCGAGTGCTGTAAGGAATTGACATCGACTGTTGAGAAACGAGATGAGGTGTTCGAACGAATGTTCCTTGTTGCAGGCGAGTTCGATCTCCCAGGCTTTCAGTGTCGAAAAATCGAATCTTGATGTAGCTAGGTGAATAAGTATGGTGTCCCATGTTTGGACAGGCTGTTTTAGCTGGTATAACACTCTGACATTTAACTGCATAGAATCTAAGAGGTCTCTTAAAGATGTGACGTCATTAGGTTTTACGGCAGGTAAGTTGAAGAGACAGCGGATGTGTCGAGCGACACTCAAACGTAAATTGCCATATCTCTCTTTAAGGAGATTAAAGGCGATGTGGTAGTTGTCTGCGCTTAAAGGCAGTGACTCTACCAAGGTCAAGGCCTCTGATTCCAAAGAAGTGCGGAGGTAGTAAAATTTATGTATGTCTGGGATCTCGATATTTTCATGAATTAGGGAGCAGTAAAGTTCGTAAAAAGAATACCATTCACCTTCCTTGCCTGAGAAGTGCGGTAGGCTTATCTTGGGAAGTAACGGTTTCGGTTTGTTCTTGTGAACTGAAGCGGGTGCTAACTGGGCCGGATTGATGACCCTAGTGTCCGGTTCTGAGATATTGCGGATCAGTTGGTGGGCCTTTGCAATTCCTTCAAAGTACAAGGGTTCAACCTCGTCCCGATCCGATTGCAGTTCTGGACAAGCGGATTCGATCTCGGTTTGAATTTGGTCATAATAATCATAAGACCGTTCGTACAACTTAAGACGATGTGTTAAGATATCTAAATCACACTCGGCGGGATCTAATTTGTTGATAAAATTTCGGAATCTAGTGAGTTGCCCTTTATAGGAAGAACGTCTAGCAATGAGAGTTTCATCTTTTTCAGCAGGAGCCATATTAAAAAAGATAAATTGAAATACAACTCACGAAACTGTAGAACCTTGGAGATGCTGTCAGGTTGGCAACAGCGAGAGAGTAGAAAGAACAGGACACCCCAAAGGAGACAGGAGCGGCCTCTTTCCCGTTCACAGGCTTTGCATAACGTAGATATAGCTGAAAGATCCAAAGGAGATGTTAATACTTTGCCAAGTATTGTCAAATGACACTTGACAAACAATAGAAATAAAAAATGGACTCTCCCGGGTTTCTGGTACCAAATTTTGGGTAGATTATAGGTTAGGGAATAACCCACCCACCAAGGGAAGATGATGAAGAGAAGGAAGTAGATTTTGGAATTGGAAAAGAAGGATAGAAGAATAGGAGGAGAGTCCCACAAAAGTAATAAGTTTAGTGTAAAACACACTTAAAGGTAGTTGCCACCGCAAGTTAACACCTTGATACCTAAAATAGGAACGAGCTTGGTCGAGGCTGACGGGAGCCGCAGCTAAGGCTTGGGCAGTTTGCCAGAGAGAACCTGTAGTGTATTTCCTCCCAAGCACGAATGAAAGTACTATAGGGAAGGGTGATGGTCGAGCCAGACAAATAGTAAAAGATTTATTGTATGTGAACGAGGGCATAAACCTAGGAAGAGCTAGGAAAGCCAGGATCCTGCCTAACTGTATTATCAAAGAAATGATGAATCCAAAAACAAATATTTAATTTATTTAACAATGCAGGAAGTTTGAGGAAATTAACAATTATGCAATATAAATTTAATAAACATAGTTCATTTGAACTTTTTAACAAATAGGGTCGCAGACCTCTTAACATTAAACGGTTGCTCCAGGCAATTAACAATTTACAAGGTTTCAAACCTTACATGTTTCTGAAATCTTTATGAGATTTAAACAAATGAACAATAAAATAATTAAAGCTTAAACGTGAATTGAAGTACAAAAAGTGCACCTTAAGAAATTCTGGAGAGAATGTTCTAGAGAAAGTGACAACTTTGAAAATAACAATAATAACAACGTAAAAATAAGATAGAAGTTCCTACAACTTCTTATATTTATACAGAGTTAATATATGGGAATTATACAAAGAGGACAGGTCACTTACTGTGAAACCTGGAGAAAGTGAAAAGGAAGTTTCTAGGCTTCCTATGTTTAATTAAGAATCACGAGTAAAATGGGACAGTTTCCATTTCGTGAAACCTGAACATGACTCGCTCAAGAGTTTAAAGCATTGTTTTCCCTAATTATGGGAAAGGAACAACGTGAATTTAAAACTTGTATCACACAAGCAATTATGCAGAATTTACTTAATGTTAAACTAGCAAAGTTGGAAGGGCACCTCGTGAGTGACACCTTATAGAGAAGTTTCAATTTTATAAATAATGGTTGTTAGTAGAAGGTTAAGGAAAGATCATTGGGATATAGGATCAATGTCCATGGCCGTATTTAATATAACCGGACGATCGCGACGCGGTAGAAACGTGGAGAAAGCACTGTTTATCACTGTAGTCTATGAAGATGGATTCAAAGTTCACTATAGAAACACTAAAGTTCATGAAAAAGAAAGTTATTGCAATTATGGAAAGAACTGATTGCACTATATAGATGAGAGTCTATTACTTAAAAAAGTTGTAATTTACAATTAAATGCGCCATAGAATTTTCCAGAGGTTCCAGCGGAGGACGAAAATTCACTATTGTAGTAATTTAGTTTTAAACAGAATTCTCCCAAGTACGTGAGAAATACATGACGGCAGGACTCGCAGATAGAGAACAAGTTCTAGAAGGTTCCAGAACGACCTTAGCAGAAAATGGGGTTGAGAAAATCCAACGGAGGAAATAGTTTTAAAATTATAGGCAGCGGGTATTAGATAATATCCCACGTAGCGAGAGGATTTCTCGTTTGAATCGCTTAAGAAAAGCTCTTTTATAGTAAGGTTGGCTTATACAAGTAAAAGCTCAACATGGCAAAACCCACGAAGAATGATTATTGCCCCAAGTAAATAATTTCACACTGCCTATAATTAAAAGCACTTGGAAGTTAAAACCATGAAGATGAGGTTAAAACTTTTTAAAAATGGTACTTATCTCGATTTCATGTTGAAGTCGGAGTTCCTTAGGAAGACTATCTAGCCAACATGGCGTAGGAGAGTGTGTGCCTCTTAGTTTGCGGCTAGCTCGAGAGGAGCTTTGACTGATCGAGTCAACTGCAGACGGAGAAGTGAGTGCTGCTCAACAGAGCACGGAGAGACCACGGAAGGGGAAAGAGTGGGGGTAGGAAACAAAAGGAGAACATATAAACATTGCCAACTTTACAGAAAGAAAATAATCTTCTTTTGCTGAGCTGGTCTTCAAAGAGTTGACAACAGTATCTGGTAGCCAAATGGATATGGAATTCCTCCTGCGCGAGGAAGAGTTGAAGAGCTTCAGAGATTTGTTGTTATATGACGCTAGGTGGGTCACAGAATATATATCTGGAACAGACTCACACAAAATATAAGAAACCTGAACTCCTAAGAGAGAACAGAAGATCACTGTTGGTGTCTGACAAAAAGGAAGGAAAGAACGTGCAAAAGCATTCAAAATTATAATCTCAGGTACCGTGCATTCCAAGAATGCACCAACACCCTTGATGGTAGCACGCGACACCCTGTTTGGAAAGCACTGACGTAGGTCATAGAGGTCCGTGTGTGTGTCCCCTTAATAAAATCTAAAAACGGCAGAAGCAATTTCAATGAAGCGCGTTAAGATCATAGTAGTCTACTATTATTTCTTCCGACCCCGACCATGCCCTTCAGATACGTCTCACCAATCAAACATGGAGGCTGTGCGAAATATATTACCGTCATTCTACATCTTCGAAACTACTAGACTACTGATATCACCATGAATTTTTACGGTGATAAAGAGCACTAGTAGTAGTTTACCTATGTGACTTTCGTAAACCTGTTAAGTACAAAACTAACATGGCGCCCACGCGAAGTTAAACCATTTAAATAGAGGTTTCTCGCAATTTAACCATCCGAGCGCAGTGAAACTTGGTACAGCAAATGTTTATAGACATTGTAATGCACTGGCATCTAATTTAGTTCAATTGTTTCCATAACTTTAAGATGGTGGCCGTGTGAAATTTTAAAATTAAGTTCTTATTTATTGTGTCCCAATCATGCAATCGAAGTATACGTTTGAATAATGAACCTACACAATAATCTTCACCTAATAGTACATAACTATATGGCCTACATATATAAAAATCAAACATGGTGACCATCCAAAATATTTAGACGGTTCTCAATATTTACGAATCTATAACAGCAATCAAACTGAAATTTTGTATGTTAATAGAGGCAATGTACCATTAGATATTACAGAAGTTTATTATTCATGCGTTCACTTAAATCGCATGATTAGAAAACAAGAAATAAAAATAATAAATTCGCACAACCACCATCTTGTTATGAAACAAGTAGTTCCGTGAAGAACTAAAGCCTATTTTCATATATCCCACTTATGTTAATTGCCTCTATCAACATACAAAATTTCAGTTTGATTGTAAAAGATTCGCAGATATTGAGAACCGTTTAATAATTCGGATGATCGCCATGTTGGATTTTTTTATATATAGGCCTTAGAGTTATGTACTGTTACATGAAGATTATTGTCTACGTGTAGTAATCAAACTTCAATCACATGATTAGTACACAAGAAGGGAAAAAACGAGATTTTTAAATTTCGCACAGCTGCCATCTTCTGGTTATGAATAGAATGGAAATAAATTATATGCCAGTGGATTAACATTTGTATAGCCTAAGCATTTACCGTACCGAGTTTCACTGCACTCGGATAGTTAAACCGCGAGAAACGTCCGTTTAAATATTACTAGTTCGCGTCGCCACCATGTTGGATTAGTGCTCACCAGGTTATTGAAAGTCCTATAGGTAAACTTATGTTCATAGCCTCTATGAACATAAAGAATTTCAGTTTGATTGCTGCAAAAGATTCGTAGATATTGAGAATCGTCTAAATATTTCGGATGGTCGCCATTTTGGATTGTTATATGTATGGGCCATAGAGTTATGTACCATTAAAGGAAAACTATTGCGTACGTTCATCATTCTAACTTTCACTTCCATCGCATGATTACGACTCAAGAAATAAAAACTTGATTTTAAAATTTCCTTCATCCGCCATCTTGAGGTTATGTAAACAATTGAACTAAATTAGATGCCAGTGCATTACAATATGTATAAACATTTAATGTACCATATTTCACTCCGCTCAGATGGTTAAATCGCGAGAAAAGTCTATTGAAATGTTTCAACTTCGCTTAGCACCATGTTCGTTTTGTACTCGGCAGGTTTTTGAAACTTACAAATATAAACTTGTAGTAGTGCGCTGTATCACCGTACAAAAACTCAGGGTGATATCGGAAATAGTTTCGGAGATATAGAATGACGGTAAATGATTTCGCATAGCCGCTATCTTGAGATTATGTAAACAATTGAACTAAATTAAATGCCAGTGCATTACAATGTGTATAAACGTTTGCTATAGGTACTGTCCCCGTTATCAGGATAGTAGGCTGTCAGATATCCGCCCCCTCAATCGGATTGCCAATAATCAATCGCACCGGCACAGCTACATCAATGAAAATGGCACTGACAGATACTATCGAGATTAGAGCACAATAGTTAACAAGAAAATTATTGTGGAACACACCAAAATATACGGGGGTTCATACTTACCTTTACTTACCTCTTAAATTTATCTCGGGGACTGGGTTGTCAACTGGATCACTTAAAGTATGCACTCACAATAACCTCCACCATGATATTTAAAATGAACCAAAACGAAGACGAGAAACTTTAAACTTCACAATAATTTATTTCACAAAAAGAATGAATTAACAAAAATAAAATAACAAAATCCACGTGGCAATCAGAAGCCATCGACCACATAACCATGTCCTCCTGTAGGACTGGTATACTCTACATACAATGTTTCAGCTTTCTCAAGCTCAAAATAACGTAATTAATAATGCACTTGGAATGGAAACGGGATTTGGGACGAGACACATATAGCAATTGTTTTGCGTGTTTATACACATCACATTTTATTTATAGCCACAAGGCTATTATGTAAACGTCCTTGGCCTCTATCATACAGTTGTCCGGGCCAGCTGCAATGCACCTGCATCGTCAAAGTGGATTCACCCCTCCGTTCAACCCTAGCATAAGCGAGTTACATCAGAGCCTAGCTCTCCTTTTCAAAACACGTTAAATGTCCACTTCTCAACTAAAATATTATCACGCAAATCTTTTAAATGCTCCATTCAAACACCAGTGGATTACTCCAACAATCCCAAATCATATTTAATTGTTCAATCCACTTGCTTAATTAGCGTTGTTTAGAGTATAATAACAAAACTCTTGTTGTTAATAACAAAAGTTCATTAATCATTTATAACAATAATAAATTGTTTATAACAATGTCAAACGACAATTAAAAATTTTATACACGCCTCTATTAATCCCTTTCATTTCAAATTGTTTAACAAAGATATTTACATAATTATTTACAATATTAAATATAGTTTATATTATTTTTACAAGAAATACATTAAACCACACGTTTATCCGGTTGATAATTACTCAAATTGTGTTGATATAATCGACCAATGAAGGTTAGTTATATTTAAATGTCAAATTCAGGTTTAATAAGGTTTAATAATAATTATTAATATTTGTGACGGTAACCTCCATTCAAAATCTTCATCTCAAATTATTTAACACTCTTGTTAACTTTAACAGTATCTTCACATAAATAACTTTCAAAGAACCAGGACAATACATTCAGCGGAAAAATACTTCGCTCAAAACGCACAAAATTCCTCAATAATAGGCCCAGAATTCATCATATATCTCAATATATATGGCATAAAAATCTTCCAAATTACATACAAAAACCTCCACTCATAAATTCAACAACTTCATTTATTACTGTGGGAACCTCCTTCATTATTCAAGGGCATTACTCATCAGCGACTTTTACAGGTCCACTGAACTAACGATTATACATCCATTGTTCCTCTTCAAAAATTCTTATATTCATCAATTGTATTAATGTCTGTTATTATTTAACCTTCGTGGGTTTCATTCATGAATCGATATGAAGTAAAAATTTGCCAATCACAAATAAATTTAATAGCAAATACGATTAGACACTCCTCCCTGGTCTATCAAAATTGAGATTAATATCTTCAAAGTAACGCAGTATAAAAATACTATCTTCAATCAAAGTTCATCTAAACTGCATAAATAGTCGAATAGAATACAATTAGATTGTGGAATGCAAACATTATTGTTCCAATCTATAATTGAGAAAAATTCCTATCAAATGTTCATTACTATAGTGTATTCAATAAATCGTAATCAAAGTTCATATTTCATAAAATTGTCTATAATGCAATGATAAATGTCTATGTTGCAATCATGTTCATAAGACGACTAGTATTTCAAAGATCGTCGATAACGTAATAGATTTTAACGCTCTAAAATCATTTAATTATTCTTCTTTCTTGAGGATGACAGAAAATTGGTCAAAGTAATTTACTGAATAGAATTACTTTAATAAAATTGACACGCTGTCTGAATTCAAATCTGCCATAGCAAATCGTTAACTTTACAGTCAAATCGTGACTACAAAAATATGCAAATTATTGAAAGAATCTAAATTATCAGTCTCAACTGATCCAAAATTATTTAACTATGCCAATGACATAACAATGTCTCAATAAAACGAAGAAAAAGGCATAAATCAACGAAGTGTACTGAGTACAGAAATGTCAATCAAGAAAATGGGGCAAAAGATAGGACAAAAAATATGGGAAAATGGTTGCTCAGATATCGCTACATGACTCAAATAATACAAGAAACGTTCACGACTACCTTATCTGTTGATTGAAGTTCTAGAGGAAAGTTTTCAAAGAAAACTGCTGTTGGTTCCATTTCACCAGCGTGAAGATGTGCTCCGACCTCGAACCTGGAATCAGCGTCCTCGGAGAATCGAACTGCTTCCTTCTCCGGAAATTGCACTGCTCCATGTATACGAAAGACATCCTTCTGGCAAAACTCTTCTTTATGAGCCGGGTCCACCCTGGCCTCTCTTGAAAGTTCCCTGAAGTTCCAGTCGTAATTCGCCATGAAGTTTATTGCAGTTATTTCCGCAGAAATATTCATAATCGTGGAGTATGAAAATATTTCCACTGTCATTTGATATAATTCAGCGATGGATTCACGATGCATGAGTGTAGTTGGATGTTCACTACATGCTCGCTTTTGTAGAATGACCATTAACGAAGTTCCATGCTGCTACTTCACTCCATCGATATATGTCCCAATTGCATTAAAGCCTTAGCCTTCCATCTCAACTTCTGTTATAATCATTGAAAGCACTGCAAGATTATAATGTTCCATAATAGAATGTATCGTTGTAACACCAAACGTATGCTCCAATATCACGGTTGCGATGCACGTGTCAGCCGTAGTGTAAAATGTAGAATTTTAAAAGTGCTTCTCAGGTGGCGAGAAAATCACTTTTGTCTGCAGCCTTAAAGTGTCAATATCTTTCAAAGTATAACTGTGAAATTGTTCAAATGTTCTACACACCTCAATGTTGTACTGCCCAATTGAATTATAATAAAGGCAGAAGTTAACTCTTTATATCTTATCTGATAGAAACGTTAATGTGAGCGTTACAACTTCACCTAGTTTCAAACAGCGTAAAATGGAACTGCTCCGTGTTCGTTCGATGCGCCGGGCTTTAACCACACGCTAAAGACAACTTGCTTCACTTATTCACTCGAAAATGACTATATAACATCTGAAATATATATGCGGTATCAGCGGTATGAGAGATATAAGAGATTTGAGAGCTCCTCTATCCTGTGCACGACCTTTTATCAACTTCTTAAGGGGCGTATCCATCCCTTCCATAGCCTGTTGCTCCGTCATTGCTAGAAGTTTTAACTTTGGCTATACTTGACGGATTTTCAAATTTCAAAAACTCAAAATTAATTTCTTCAAAATTCCAAATCAATGCCATAACTGAAAATAGATTTCCACAAATCTGCATGCCAAAAGCAATCAAATATCGTAGTTTCAGCAATCTCCGTCTTCCTTCCAAACTATCGTTCATTGGTTCGAGTCTCTCCTCCAATAGCGTAACTTCTTCCTTAGCACGATACCTTGTTTCCTGCGACTGCGTCGTAAATCTAAGATCTTTCTCGAACAAAATCATGACGTCACCAAGAATCTCAGCTCAACCAGCCTACTTGCATGAAATCTGCGTCATCCGTGCCTACGTCATGAATATCCACGTCACAACTATGACATTCATAACTTTATTCATTTATGCCAATACAGCCATCGTGGTCTCAATATAATTCAATTTATGGGGGCAGTACCAAGTTTCATTGCGATTGGATGGTTAAATCGTGAGTAAAGTATATTTAGAAGTCTCAAATTCGCCTGGCGGCCATGTTGGTTTTGTAGTTAACAGGGTTTTGAAAGTCTCATTCGTGAGCTTGTAGTAGTGCCCTTTATCACCGTACAAAATTTCATGGTGATATCAGTAATAGTTTCGGGGATATTGAATGCTGGTGAAATATTTCGCTCAGCCGTCATGTTGGATTGGTGAGACGTAATAAAATTTGAAGGCCTCGGTCGGGGTCGGCCAAAATGTTGCTATGACCTTACCGAGTTTCATTGAAATCGCCCGAGCCGTTTAAAGGTTATTAGGGAGACACACACAGACAGACACACGGCCAGACACACAGACACACACACCTACAGTACGCACACACACACGGACACAAGGTGATCTCATCAGCCTATTTTTTCATAAAATTAAAAAAAGGCTAAAAATTGAATTGAATCAATGCCAGTAGATTAAAATAATCTTGTATATAAGTTACATTTATCATGCCAAGTTTCCCTGCGCTCGGTTGATTAAATCACGAAAACAAGATGTTCGGTAAAGAACATATAGCCTACTTTCTCCTAAATGCATGGGTATTGTTATAACTCTTTGTCCTTTTCAAGGAGTGTAATTAAATATTGGTTGTAGTACCTTTTGAATTACACCGTGTTATACGGATATTAAACATGAATATGAGGTGCCCTTGCTAGTGCTACCTCTGTACAAAATTTCATTCAATTCGGTTTCGCTGTGTTTGAATTGATATGGTGAATCAATTTGCACACATACATAGCCGCTATCTGCAAACTATTGGGCTGATGACCTTGTAGATCAGTCAAAAGATGCTTCCCACAAAAAGGTATGTAGTTGCAAAATTTGGTAGAGAAAAAATAATTAGGTTGGTCGTAATTTGATTTAATCTTTTAACATTTGGGTGGCCATCGTTACGTTTCCGTCAAGATGGCGGCGATATAATACATGACCCTGAGGTTTCCTTTGCTAGTGCTACCTCTGTACCAAATTTCGTTCAATTCGGTTTTACCGTGTTTGAATCGATTTGCACACATGCATGGCCGCCATATGCAAACTATTGGACTGATGACCTTGTAGCTTGGTCAAAGCACGCTTCTCACAATAAGGTATGTTGTTGCAAAATTTGGTAGAGATCAGATGATTAGGTTGGTCGTAATGTGATTTAAGCTTTGAACATTTGTGTGGCCGCCATTACGTTTCCGTCAAGATGGCGACGATATAAACCATGACACTGAGTTGCCTTTTGCAAGTGGTACCTCTGTACCAAATTTTGTTAAATTCGGTTTCACTGTGTTCGAATTGATAGGGGGAATAGATTTACACACATACATGACCGCTATCTGCAATTTATTAGGCTGATGACCTTGTCGTTTGGTTAATAGATGCTTCCCACATAAAGGTATGTTGTTGCAAACTTTAGTGGAGATCATATGATTAAGTTGGTCGTAATTTGATTTAAGCTTTTGACATTTGAGTGGCCACCATTACGTTTCCGTCAAGATGACGGCGATATAAAACATGACACTGAGGTGCCCTTTGCTAGTGCTACCTATGTACCAAATTTCGTTCAATTCTGTTTCACCGTGTTTGAATAGATAGGGGGAATCGATTTGCACACATACATGGCCGCCATCCGTAAATTATTGGGCTGATGACCTTGTAGTTTGGTTAAAAGATGCTTCCCACATAAAGGTATGTTGTTGCAAACTTTAGTATAGATCAGATGATTAGGTTGGTCATAATTTGATTTAAGCTTTTAACATTTGGGTGGCCGCCATGACGTTTTCGTCAAGATGGCGGCGATATAAAACATGGCACTGAGGTGCCCTTTGTTAGTGCTACTTCTGTAGCAAATTTCGTTCAATTTGGTTTCACCGTGTTTGAATTGATAGGGGGAATCAATTTGCACACATACATGGCCACCATCTGTAAACTATTGGGCTGGTGACCTTGTAGTTTAGTCAAAAGATGCTTGCCATGTAAATATATGTTGTTGCAAAATTTGGTATAGATCGTATGATTAGGTTAGTCGTAATTTGATTTAAGCCTTGAACATTTAGGTGGCCGCCATTACGTTTCCGTCAAGATGGCGGCGATATAAAACATGACACGGAGGTGCCCTTTGCTACTACCTCTGTACCAAATTTCGTTCAATACGGTTTCACCGTGTTCGAATTGATAGGGGGGGACCGACATTCAGAGTACACACACTCACACACACACACACAAACACATAGACACACAATTTTTCGCCCTGTGTTGATCTCATGAGTCTACTTTCATTTTTTGCAAAAATCGAAAGTAGGCTAAAATACCCTTTATGCCTAAAAATTTTAACTTCGCTTGGCCACCACATTGGTTTTGTTCTTAGGCCTACCATGTCTCTAAGCATCACATAGCTGAAAGTAACTAAGTATTCCCTATCACCGTACATATTATCAGGGTGATATCAGTAATAGACTCGGAGATATAGAATGCCGGTGAAATATTTGCACAGCCGCCATGTTGGATTGGTGGGACATATTAAAATTTGAAGGACACGGTCGGGGTTGGACCAAATAGTACTATGATTATACTGAGTTTCATTAAAATAGCTCCAGCCGTTTAGAGTTTATTAGGGACACACACAAACATAACTTACGCTCACACACACAGACAAAAGGTGATCTCATAAAACTATTTCCTCGTAAATGGAAATAGGCTAGAAATAGTAGAAAACGACAACAAACACAAAATCGAAAACGCAATTAGATCTGATTGGACTCTGCTCATCCCCGTCTAGAAGCAAATCCTAATTACGCCCCTGCGTACAACTTACTAAAATTTGAAGGCAACATCAAGGTAGGACGAGGTGGTAGTAAGTCCTTATCGAGTTACATTTAAATCGCTCCAGCCGTTTAGATTTTATGAGGACACTCATACTGTACCCACACACAGACAAGGAGATCTCATTAGCTTATACAATATGTCATATGATGAAAATAGTCTAAAAACAAGTAGTTCCGTGAAGAACTATACAGCCTACTTTCATATATCCTACTCATGTTAATTGTCTCTATCAACATACAAAATTTCAGTTTGATTGTTGTGATAGATTCGTAGATATTGAGAACCGTCTAAATATTTCAGATGGTCGCCAGGTTGGATTTTTATTTTTGTGCTAATATATGAAGATTATTGTGTACGTGTGGTATTCAGACTTCAATCGAATGATTAGGACACGAGAAGTAGAAACGAGTTTTTAAAATTTCGCACAGCTGCCATCTTGTGGTTATGTAAACAATTGAACTAAATTAGATGCCAATGCATCATTTACTGCACCACATTTCACTGCGCTCAGATGGTTAAATCACGAGAAAAGTCAGTTAAAATGTTTCAACTTCGCCTTGCCGCCATGTTCGTTTTGTACTTAACAAGTTTTTGAAAGTTACATATATACACTTGTAGCAGTGCCGTTTATCACCGTACATAATTTCAGGATGATATCATAAATAGTTTCGGAGATATTGAATACCAGTGAAATAATTCGCACAGCCGCCATTTTGAGGTTATGTAAATAATTGAACTAAATTAGACGCCAGTGCATTACAATGTGTATAAACATTTACTGTACCATGTTTCATTACTTTTGGATGGTTAAATCGCGAGAAATGTCTAATTAAAAGTCTCAAATTCGCTTGGCCGCCATGTTGGTTTTTTAGTTACCAGGTTTTTGAAAGTCTCATAGGTGAACTTCTAGTAGTTCCCTTTATCACCGTACAACATTTCAGGGTGATATCGGTAATAGTTTCGGAGATACTGAATGCTGGTGAGATATTTCGCACAGCCGCCATGTTGAATTGACGAGAGACAATAAAATTTTAAGGGCACGGTCGGGGTCGGCCCGAATGTTGCTATGACCTTACCGAGTTTCATTGAAATCGCTCCTGCTGTTTAGAATTTATTAGGGACACACACACACACACACACACGCACGCACACACAGACACACGGGTAAAAGGTGATCTCATAAGCTTATTTTTAGCCTATTTTCAATTTTGAAAAAAAAAAAAAAAAGGTTTATGAGATCACCTTTTGTCCGTGTGTGTGTGTGTGTGTGTCCCCTAATAATTTCTTAACGGCTGGAGCGATTTCAATGAAACTCGGTAAGTTCATAGCACTATTCTGGGCGACCCCGACCGTGCCCTTCAAATTTCGTTACGTCTCACCAATCCCACATGGTGGCTGTGCGAAATATTTCACCAGCATTCAATATCTCCGAAACTATTACCGATATCACCCTGGGATTCTTTACGGTGATAAAGGGATCTACTAGAAGTTCGTCTATGTGACTTTTGAAAAACTGGTTACTACAAAACCAACATGACGGCCAAGCGAAATCGCGACTTTTAAATAGACGTTTCTCGCGATTTAACCAATCAAACGCAATAAAACTTGGTACAGTATATGTTTATACACTTGTAATGCACCGACGTCTATCTTCGTTCATCTTTTACATAACCACAAGATGGCGGCTGTGCGAAATATTTCACCGGCATTCTATATCTCTGAAACTATTAGCGGTATCACCCTGAAATTTTGTACGGAGATAAAGGGCACTACTGGAAGTTCATTTATAAGACTTTTAAAAACCGGTTAACTACAAAACGAACATGGCGGCCAAGCGAATTTGAAAGTTTTAAATCGATCTTTCTCGCTATTTAATGTTCCAAACGCAATGAAACTTGGTACAGCCCAAGGTTCGTATATAAGAGGTTGTCTCGTTCCGCGCGCATGCGCTCTACACCCCCGGCTGATGACGTATTGCTCAGACCCGGCAACAGCCAACACCACAGTCTCCAGTAAGCTGGCAGCTTCAGCTATTCTTTATGGTGTTGTGTTGATGTGTTTATCTATTCTCGTTACGTGTCATTATTTAGTGGTGTTTGATAGTGCTTCATTAAGTACAGCTCTACACGTTTCCCCTAGTAATAGGTAAGTGCTCGGTAAATGAGAGAGCCATTTGTGTATCATTAGCTTCGTGGTACGACCTGATAGTTTTGATGTTTTTTTATATCTTTCAGTTTTCTACGATGCCTGGAATGAGATGCACGGTGACTTTGTGTACAAACAGTCTTATTAAAACGAAGCGGGATCCCGGGAGTGCGCATATAATGTATCATTCATTCTCTAAAGACAATTTAATTATGCAAAAATGGGTGCTGTGTACTAGAAGAGACGGGAAGTGGAATCCGAATACTTCACAAATATGCTCTGAACATTTTACGGAGGATGACTATGAGAGGGACCTGAAAGCAGAATTATTGAATTTAATTCCTAAGAGAGGAAGCCTCCGTGGCTCAGGCGGCAGAACGCCGGCCTCTCACCGCTGGGTCCGTGGTTCAAATCCCGGTCACTCCATGTGAGATCTGTGCTGGACAAAACGGAGGCAGACAGGTTTTTCTCCGGGTACTCCGGTTTTCCCTGTCACAATTTAATTCCAGCAACACTCTCCACTATCATTTCATTTCATCTGTCATTCATTTAATCATTGCCCCAGAGGAGTGCGTCAGGCCTCGGCAGCCGGCACAGTCCATATCCTCGCCGCTAGATGGGGGCTTCATTCATTCCATTCCTGACCCAGTCGGAGACTGGAAGCAGGCTGTGGATTTTCATTTCAATTCCTAAGAGAAAACTAAAACAGACTGCTGTGCCTTCACTTAAATTAGGAACTGATATACCCGAAGAAACCCAGGTGCAGATACGTGAACGTGAAATACGTAGTGAGAAGAGAGAAAATAAAAGAACTGTGAATCAAATTTTAGAAAGCTCGTACTCTGTTCAAGAAGTGTGTGATGACGTCCAAACTACAACGGAAGAAAATCAAATAGATGTTTTGAAGATGGAAAATGAAAAGTTGCGACAAAAAAACGCAGAGCTGGAGGAGAAAATCGTACTGAAAAGCCAAGAAATTGGCAGGCTTAAAAGAGAACTTTGTAACATGAAGAGAAAAAGGATTGATGAAACCAGAGTGCGTAAAAAGGCCCGGGAAATACTCGGTTCAGTTTTCACCGAAAATCAAATAGACATCCTTTTAAGTAAGAAAAAGAAAGTTAAATGGACAGACGATGAAATATCTCTTGCATTTTCCCTGAGATATATTAGTAAGCGTTCATATCTTTTTCTGAAGAAGAAAATGAACATTCCTTTGCCTGGACTGTCTACACTGCAAAAATGGGCATCAGCAGTCGATATGAACAATGGTGTTCTCCAAGATGTTTTCCGCTTTCTGTGCGTTGCTGGTTCATCTCTGAGCAAGAAAGAAAAAAAATACGGTTTTTCTTTTTGATGAAATGAAAGTTAAAAGCGTCATGGAATATGACCGGAAAGGAGATGAAGTTATCGGGCCACACTCCAATGTGCAAATAATAATGGCTCGGGGACTTTTTGCTCAATGGAAGGTGCCTCTCTTTGTTGATTTTGACGTGAAAATAACCTGCGAGATTTTAAACTGTATTATTTTAAAACTTTCCGATATAGGGTACATTGTAAAAGCATGTGTTAGCGACATGGGGGGTGGAAATGTTGGACTTTGGAAGGAACTAGGAATTAGTACTGAAAAAAACCTGGTTCACTCATCCCTCTACGGAAGAAAAAATATACATGTTTGCTGACGCGCCACATCTTCTGAAACTAGTGCAGAACTGGTTTTTAGACACTGGGTTCCAGCTAAAGAGCGGACAGATTGTAAATAGAAATCCTATCGTAGCATTATTAAATGATCAGAAGAAAAGTGATCTCAAAATGTTGCATAATCTGAACGAAAGTCACATCACTGTGGAAAAGACTCGGATACATAATGTGAGGAAAGCGTGTCAGTTATTGTCGCACAAGACAGCTACTGCTCTGCAATTTATGAAACCGGGAGCTGATCCTCAGCTGGCCGAAGAAACTGGAAAATGTATTGAAATAATTGATAGGTGGTACGATGTGATGAATACATACACTCCCAAACCTTCAGGTAGACCTTCCAAGAACCCATATGGAAAAGATCTGGAATCTCAAGACGCAATTCTCAACGACATGCTTGAATTAATTGAAACAATGAGATGCTGTGGCAAGAAAAATATACAGCTTTTTCAAAGAGGAATCATCACATCAATTAAATCTTTGAAGTATCTTCTATTAGATTTGAAGAGTGTCCATGTTATTGAGTACATACTCACCCACCGTCTCAACCAGGACGCTTTAGAAAATCTGTTTTCTCAGATTAGGACGAAAGGGGGTCTGAATGATCATCCTTCTCCTTTAGACACATTATATCGTTTAAGAATGATTATTTTAGGGCGAAATCAAGGACTCCTTCAAAATAATTCTAATACAGGAACCGAAAATGATTCCGAATATATTCCAGCCAAAGTGCTTCGAATGTCTGGTGTATTATGCAAGAAGGAAGAGGATAATCCGGAGAAAGATAGCGAAATAGATGTCACCAAAGAAATTATTGCATCTTCGATTCCTGAAAACGAATTGAGCACCCCCCTAACTGAAATGGAAGCCAATGCACTGTTTTACCTTTCTGGGTGGGTAGCAAAAAAGCTTAGATCGACATGTCCAAACCTTGGTAGCTATACATTTACTAGCTCTGAATCGCAGACTATGAATCCACAAAATGCATGGATCAAAAGTTTGTCGTTCGGTGGACTCGTAGAGCCTTCTGAAAGCTGGAAAAAAGAGGCAAAATTGCTAGAAGATGAATTTAAGAAGTACCATGGTCTCAAGAGCATAAAAAGGGGTAAATTGTGCATTACCAATTTGGTTGAATCTCTTTACAAGAAATATCCTGAAATAAATCGTGTAGTGGTAGAGACATTCGTTCGACAGAGGACCTTCATACGAATGAAGTTCATGAATGCACTGAAGACAACACAGGGGAGCTACAAGAGGAGTAATGAATGATCAGTCTCTCATGGCAAAATATCCAAGAAGATGAAAAAATACACCAGGTGAATATATTTTCAGGCTTGAACGCTCGATTGCGTTCGTGAACAGTGAGCAAATGTACCGGTAATAGTTTTCCCTACTTAATCTCAAAAGTATAATTGAGCATGAATTTTAATAGAATTAAAACGGCGCTGTGTATTGTACATTATGTTGAACTTTATCAATTATGACTCAATTTTGAAGCTTCAGAATTCTCGTTCTTTGTCGATTCGAATAACTTTTATATTTAATTATTCATGATGATGATGATGATAATTGTTGTTTTAAGTGGCCTAACTCTAGGTTATCGGACCCTAATGGTTTGGGTGATAATGAAAATGAAAGATGATCAAATGAAACCTACAACTAAAACTAACTACTCTCTTACAAACTAGAAGAGGAAATGGTAAACAAAAAGTGTATTTACACGCTCTGATTATTTAAAGCTCTATTATATTAAACTGCATTTATAGCTACAAGTATCACGAGTTCTTATGTTGTACATCAACCCCGTGGTTACCTTCTGCAGTAGTGCAAGGCTAGCCGTAACAGTAGTCCCTCCCGCTCAGCGCGGGTCGGCTGATGACGTCACGCAGCAGGGTAGCGCTGTTACCACAGACCTTATGAGAACGAGGCAACCTGTTCTCTACAAGCCTTGGGTACAGCCAATGTTTATACACATTGCAATGCACTGGTATCTAATTTAGTTCAATTTGAATTTGAAAGTTTTAAATAGATCTTTCTCGCGATTTAATGTTCCAAACGCAATGAAACTTGGTACAGGCAATGTTTATACACATTGCAATGCACTGGTATCGAATTAGTTCAATTGTTTACATCACCTCAAGATGGCGGCTGTGCGAATTTTAAAATTAAGTTTTTATTTCTTGTGTCGTAATCATGCGATCAAAGTGAAAATTTGAATAATGACCCTTCGAAATAATTTTGCTTTAATCGTACATGACTCTATGGCCTATAGTCTACATTTTACAATCCAACATGGCGATCATCCGAAATATTTAGATGGTTCTCAATATCTACGAATCTATTATAGCAATCAAACTGAATTTTTTATGTTCATAGGGGCTATGAACATAAGTTCACCTATAGGACTTTCAATAACCTGGGGATTACAAATCCAACATGGTGGCGACGCGAAATATAAATATTCACATGGACGTTTCTCGCAATTTAACCATCAGAGTGCAGTGAAACTTGGTACAGTAAATCCTTATACAAATGGTACTCCACTGGCATCCGATTTATTTCAATTGTTTCTATAACCACAAAATGTCAGCTGTGCGAAATTTTAAAAACTCGGTTTTACTTCTTGTGACCTAATCATGCGATTGAAGTTTGAATACTACACGTACACAATAATCTTCATGTAACAGTACATAACTCTAGGACCTACTTATATTGAAATCCAACATGGCGACCATCCGAAATATTTAGTCGGTTCTCAATGTCCACGAATCTATTACAGCAATCAAACTGAAATTTTGTATGTTGATAGTGGCAATTAACATAAGTAGGATATATGAAAATAGGCTAATAAGCTATTCCCTGAAATCCACTGTCCAATAGGCCTAACACATGCTACGTATCTCCGGCCTGTTCCCCATTCGAGCTATACTCGTTTAATTGAAAAGGAGGTCCACATGTCTTAACTTGACATTTTCTCTTGGTCTCTCCGGATAAGTTTGATCATCACCAGCCAAGCGTGAAGTACGAGGAACAATAAGAAGTTAATGATAAACTAATGTAGATATACAGTTTATCTTGAGCCAGATCTGAGGCCGGCTGTCGGCGTCAAACCAAGTCAAATGTGACAAGTAACTGGGAGTGGAGACATCGGCCCACTCAGCTACATACTCTTATTAGACAGGCTACAGTCTGTCTTGTAAGACCAGCTCCGTGTCTCGCCACAGAAATATGCCCTAACGTTGTTTTTAGCCTACTTTTCACATTTTGCAAAAATGAGGAAAAAATAGACTTATGAGATCAATCCGGGGAAAGGTTTGTCCTTCTGTCTGTCCTTCTGTCCGTCTGTCTGTCCGTCCTTCTCTCTGTCTTTCTGTCTGTCTGGCTGTGTGTGTGTTCCCCCCCCCCCCTATTAACTCCTAAGCGGCAGCAGCTATCGAAACGCAATTTGGTAAGAATAAAGATCTATATCTGAATATCTCACAGCCATATTTGAAATTGACGTCAGTGCTACCAACTGCTGAAAAATCACAATTGAAATTTGAGCTCTATGTTGGATATCTCAGAAGTTATTCATGCGAACTGTTAATAAATGCTCTCCCTATGTTTTAACCCTAATGTCGATATATTAGAAAGTATGCAAGCCAACAGCTGTAAACTTTGCACACGTACAGTATAGTACCTGACATTCTATCTTAGTCTGGTGTAAATCATATACATCAGTGCTGCCAACACGATTCTAAGCCTGCCGACAGGTCACGTTTTAAATGCATATAACATCTATACTAACAAATGGATCTCAACCAAATTTTGCATGTGCTTTGTATATCATAACAATTATGACTATGCATATTCGCAAGTACCAGCAGGGCTGCCAACTGTTAATAAATGCTCTCTCTCTATTTGTTTAATCGTAATATCAATATATCAGAAATATATGCAAGCCATCATCTCTAAACTTTGCACACGTATAGTAGGCTACCTGACTTTCTAGATTAATTTGGAGTATCTAATATACATCAGAGCTGCCAACATGATTCGAAGCTTTCGGATAGTTTCAATTTGCAATTACAAGTAACTTCTATACAAGCAATTATTACCAATTGGCACTATGGTTGGTTGGTTGGTTCTTAAGTTTAGGGGCTGCGACAACGCGGTCATGTAGCCCCGTGTACTTTGGGTGTGTGTAGAATCTGTCTGATAACCGGTGTTAATTGTGATGACTGTATTAGTGTGTGTTATCTGGTTTTTAATTTAAATACTGCAACTTAGAATTTTTCAAATAGTTCCTACTTTTGCCACCAAGCGCCACCGTCAACGACTACTAGGCCAAGTTCAGAACTCAGCTACTAGACACCACCGCAGTCGGCTCTTGGCAACGAACTTAGAAACCTAAGAGCGTTGTTTACATTCTTAACCTATCCAATTTAGCTTCAAACAGGTGTAATTAGTGGAAGGTTCTTTAACATGCCATAAATCTATGACATGGGACCACTGGCTTTACTTCCTCTCCGAAGGAAGGCATATTGAGGGATTTTTAACGCTCTTAAAAATCCGACGGCTTCGGCCGGGTTTGAACCCGCTATCTTGGGCCTAGAAGCTCAGCATGCTACCGACTATGCCACCGAAGCCGCCTCAATTGGCACTATAATAGATCGTAATATGTCATATTAATTCTGAGCATCACATACATGCCATTGTTCCCAATATGATTTTACGCGCACTTATAAATCCAATATCAAACAGCATGTAACGTCCATACTATCCATTAGACTTCAACCAAGTTTTGTATGTGCATGCTATACCGTAAGAGATGGAACTAAGAATAAATTCAGAGTCACTAGGGCTGCCAAGTGTAGTAAGTTACTGTATTAGGCTACACTATTTTAGGTGTATTTCAAACTGCAGTACTTAGAAATGTTGGTATTACCAACTTGATATCGTCATTATTGTAGATAGGTCTATATTGAACCCTTTATCCTCAGGCTATATAAAGGATTCTAATATTTATTCATCATCTTTTGATACATTTCTACAGACAACAGATATGAGAGCCAGACGGTGTTGGGATATATTGAGAAATCAGTGGCCGAGAGGACACAATGGTTTAAGCTCCTGTGGTATTTTAGGAGGATGCGTATATATTCTTGAGACATAGAACAGGTGCAACTTTTAGCGCGAATGTTGGCTTGGGGACGCACACTATGGCTTGTTGCTATGAAGATTGGCGCCAAGGAAGAAATCGAATGCTACAAGGTAATTGGTCTATCATCATGTGAACCACTCCCTACGGCAGAAATGTTTGTAAAAACGCGCAAAGACATACAAGAGTCTAGGCCAATAGTATCAAGACGCCTTGTCTTAGCGGGAACTCGGCTTGGGAACGCGCACGGGTAGATTAACGCGGGAGTTATCTACAGATAAATTCCACGATCGATTCAAGCTGGCTACAGCAAAATCGTAACCTCCACACTGCTACGAACTCAATGATACCGATCGCATGCTAGTCTGATAGTTAATATGGAATATTTTTTAATAGATCCCCTTCCACACCTACCCTAGTCTGTGTCATTTATAAGGATCCAAGATGCTTCGAGGAGGACCACTTGTTTTGTACGTCTGAGGGCGTAACGTCGACCACTAATTTTCGTTCGTCTGAGGACGGAACTCATTACTTATTTATTATAGTATAACTTCAGTGATTTATTTGTAGTCCCAGTACTACCAGATAGGACCAGTTCATCGAAGTAATTCACCAAATAGACTGTCAAGGAATATAGTACTTGATAGGTGAATATAGTAGGAATTATATCGTGTGTGTATCTGACAAAACTTTATTTAATTCAGCACGTGATGACGTCCAAGAACGAGGGCGGATCTGGGAACCAGCAGGACATTTGCCTGAAGATGTCAATGACCAGATAAACATCTTAAAGGAGATGGCTGCAGACGTAATTCCTGGCGCTGTTTTAAAGGATTGAGTACCAAATAAATTGTATTTATTTATTAAGTCAGCTACGGTGTTATGGGATATTTTTGTAAATATTTGTTTGCTTGCTTGGTAATGTAGTTTTTAGTTTTTGTTTTACTGACACATTAAACATGGGACTAGCCGAGCGTTGCGTAATTTTTATATTTTGTGATTGTATTTGGTTTAACTGTACGGGGCGAGACGCGCAGCCGATGCCCGATCTCGCTTGCGTAAATCGCGGTCAAGCATTATTATTCGGAGATTTGCCTTACAACAAAAATGGAACTGAATTAATTTTGAGATTAAAAAAAAAATAGAATTTGGAGGGTAAAAGATTATTTGTGAGTAGAATCTTATGACGGATCAGGATTGTTTTTCGATAGTTGCTTTCCAGCTGATTTGAACGGGATGGCACTTTGCACCCGAGTTTCTGTTGTGTATTTTTGTTAATGTGTCAATGGATGCAGTAGTATTGTTGATCTGTTTGAGCCGACCCAGAGATTGAGTGTGTATGAGATTTTGTCCAAGCTATGGGTGCGTATGTGATTTTATGATGTGCTAGCGAGAATATATCATGGTGATTATTCTGACTTGCTCCATGTCAACCCAGTTCATGACCTCGCGGGGCTGAACTCGTGGTATATATTTGTTTCTCGCCATCCAGGGGATGCGTGAGATATGTTGATGTTCCCAGAGGGAACTGCACGTAGCTTGCCAGACAGAGAGAGGTATTTGTAGGACAGCGTGACTCATACAAGAAGGGGGAGCTCAATCAGATAACGTGTCTAGTCATTAGTAACAGATCTGCTTTCTTATACTGCAATTTATGATGTTGTTTTAAATTCACAAAACCTGATCGGTTATAACGAGTATTGCTTGATTAATTGGGAGCTGTCCATACTGTAAGGTAGCCACCGAAATTCGTGTTTGTCTGGCGTTTCATATAAATGTAAACGTTGTTTTTTTTCAGCCGTTAGGCACGTATTTTGTTGTTGTTGTTGGTTCAATATTTTTGGTGTGTTTATTTTGATGCGTTCTTGACCCGTGTCAAGTTAGGGTGCGCGGAGCTATGTCCCCAAGTTGATGAGAGCGGTTTTTGGCCTATTTCTGGCATGCTCTTTTTATTCCGTGTGCTCCTGCACCAGTAAGAATCTCTGGGAGATTCTTCATTTTGTTTAGATTATTAGATCTTGCATGTGTCAGTAGTAGTTGTAGTGTATTAATTAATGATGGGTCCCACAGCCGTAGTGTGATTTAAAAGATGCACTCCGTAAGCAACATGTCTGTTTCAGTTGTAAACGGATCCGCATCAGTACTCAGTTTCTTATTAACGAACAGGACACCACACATTATATAACTTCTTGACCAGAGAAAAATGGACTTGTATCCATATGTTGTGACGAGTGGGTTCTTACCGCTCAAATGCTTATGTTATGATTTTATCATTAATGTGAAGCTGCTTTCACATTGTCTTGTTGTGACGAGCGAGTTCCTACCGCTGAGTGTTATTATTATTATTTATTAAGGGGGTAAAAGTCAGGGAGGATTTGTTTTTTTAGTATTATTATTATTATGCACATATTTTCAGTCATTAAATTTATTTTATTCTACTTGTTATTCATTTTATTTCTAGTATAGCCTCTGTCATGAACCTTTCTATTCATTAGAGCATGTTGTATTAAGCGAACTTTGCTGTGTAACGCAGTCAGGACTGAACACGACCCCGTAGACGACTCTCGACAAAACCATGCTTTATTGAAGGGTGCAATATAGATTGGCATGAATCTTAAATTTTAAGAAAAGTAGGCTCTTTAGTTCGTCACGGAACTACTTGTTATTAACCAAATAGCTCATGGTCCTTTTGAAACATTCAGCTAGCTACAAATTAAAATTCACAAATATAAAAAAGTTTTGCATATTCCGATTCAGTGACTTGTTTATTTTTCTATGTGTATCTCACATTATACAAAATATAGGGTACATACAAAAAACTATACACAACACAACGAATAACGAAAGTGATAATGTGGGACTAAGCACACAAACGTCCTTTTCATGTTGGGACATATCAATGCCGTGTATGGCCACCACGAGCTCTAAGGCATGCTTGCAGATGACGAGGCATACTGAGCACCAACGAATCCAACGTGGTTTGGGGCAGATTATCCCACTCGCTGACAGCAGCTTCAATCAGTTGCTGTTTGTTTGTTGGTTGGAGGACTGGGACGGTGCCCTCTTGAGCTCTTTCCATGCATGTCCTATACAGTTCATGTCCGCAGAATAGGCAGGCCACTCCATTCTCTATATGATATGCATCTGAAGGAACTGATTGACCAGCCTAGCTCGATGGCACGAGCATTATCGTCCACTAGTGTGAAGTCCTCACCCATTGTGGCAGCAAACCCTGTAACGACAGGTCCAAGGATGTTGTCTCTGTACACCAGACCAGTCATGTTACCGTGGATAGGAATTAGAGGTGTACGCGATAAAACATCCACCCCAAAACATAACGGAACCTCCTTGCTGTTGGTGGCGTTTCTGGATGAATGGCTCGTGAAATCTCACCCACTCGTCGCCACAATAGAATGCTCCTATTGTATAGGTGCAAACATAGCCGTCTACATTTCTCAAGCCGTGTAATAAGGTTTGGCAACATCATCCATCTGTCATCTGGGAGGCCTAGCGCAAGCACATGGTAATTGCGGTCGATCATCAATTCCCCTTGATTTTCCTTAATTTCACTCGGTCCTCGAAGGGACCCAAAAATGAGTTCCTCAACTCCGCTCAGGCTTTGGCAAGGGGTCGGCAAAGGGGTTATCCCCAATGACGTAAACAAATGTCATAACCCTCCTCTCGCATACTAAGGGCCAGGTCAAACACCTTCTGCAGCGCATGAGTGGATTCTTGAATGCAGCTGATGTTTCCGTTCTAGGATCGGAAACAGTATTTTCAGCATCCGCAGCTGATATCGAAAGTATCTTTTTAGGTAAGTTACAAATTATACATCTATTATTATCTAAATTTAATTTTATAATGTCTGACTAGGTAAAATAAAACACACAAACATTTAATTATGCACATGTTAAAAACAATTCGTAAAATTTGTAGAAAAAAAATTGACTTCAGAGCGCTTGACCGATGGCGTGGTGGTGTTCGCAAGACATTGTTGTGCTATTGGTCAGCCGCTCTGGTGTCAAGTCCGCCCATTCGTTAAATCAGGTATAAAGTGTTTGTACCTTAAAAAAAATCCTTTTGATATCAGCTGCGGATGCTGAAAAGTGTTTTCTAGCCTACAACGAAAAAATCAGCTGCATTCCCACACAACAAATTAGTTATGAATTCTAACCCTTATAGAGCTTGGCTTGTTTACCGTAACCGCTATTCGGATTTAAGATATCGTCTGCACACCACTTTTTCTATGCAATCATCTTGTCTGTTCTTATCAGTTTACAAGTGATTAGAAATTGTTAAATGAGGGGTGGACTAAGTAACAACGAAAAGTTGTGCAATTCTACTCTATGTTTTAAATTAGATGTTCCACTTATTATAAGTAAACTTAAAAATGTAAACACTGAAGCACTGC
This sequence comes from Meconema thalassinum, assembly GCA_946902985.2. NCBI lineage: Eukaryota > Metazoa > Arthropoda > Insecta > Orthoptera > Tettigoniidae > Meconema > Meconema thalassinum. Next base: position 92,761,683 of record OX336390.1, read on the forward strand.
TGAAATATAACTGACCACACTAGGTTATTTTGAGAAGTTATACTTAATTTGTTATCATTATTAGAAGTTATATTAGTTATCTTAGAAGCATTGATTATAATCAATGGTAGACGTGAGCATGGAAGACTTGTGTCGTTCTAAGAATGCATAAGGATAAAGAGACCACGACCGAACGGAGTTGAGGGACTCCTCTGGCGACTACCTGGAGTGTCGAGTGGAATTGAGGTAACCCTGGCTACCTGACTCAGGTACCCGAGTGGAATTGATGCCCTCCCGTAATTGCTAACACGGCGTAAACAACTAGATTTTGACGCAAAATGTTACCGAGAATACAACAGAACATAACGTCCGCTGAATCTAGACACAAATATCACAAATAAAGGATACATATTATCATCCTGTCGCCTCCGTAGCGTAACGGTCAGCATGGTAAGCTGCCGTCCCGGAGGTCCTGGGTTCGATTCCCGGCTCTGCCACGAAATTTGAAAAGTGGTATGAGGACTGGAACGGGGTCTACTCAGCCTCGGGTGACCCAAATGAGTAGAGTGGGTTCGATTCCCACCTCAGCCATCCTCGAAGTGGTTTTCCGTGGTTTCCCACTTCGTCTTCGGGCAAATGCCGGGATGGTGCCTACTGTAAGGCCACGGCTGCCTCCTTCCCACTTCCTTGCCTATTCATCCCAATCTTCTCCTCCCTTCCAATCCCTCATAAGGCCCCTGTTCGCTTTGCAGGTGAGGCCGCCTGGGCGAGGTGCTGAACACACCTCCTCAATTGCATCCCCTCCGACCAGATGTTCCCAGCACTAGGAGACTGCCCGTAGAGGCGGTAGTGGTGAGTTCCCTCGCTGAGTCCGTGGGTTCCACCAACCTAGAGCGTAAACCGACAAAAAAATCATCCTATGTACTGTCGATTCCCGATGAGGTAATAATAAAAGACTGTAGTATTCCTCAATGTCCCAATGTCTGAAGTTTTCTTTTCTTGCTGTTATGCTCACTGGCGTCATTGACGCGCTCAGAAAATATATTTAAGACTATTCTTACGAACTTGGAAGCCTCCGTGGCTTAGGCGGCAGCACGCCGGCCTCTCACCGCTGGGTTCGTGGTTCAAATCCCGGTCACTCCATGTGAGATCTGTGCTGGACAAAACGGAGGCAGACAGGTTTTTCTCCGGGTACTCCGGTTTTCCCTGTCAAAATTTCATTCCAGCAACACTCTCCACTGTCATTTCATTTCATCTGTCATTAATTTAATCATTGCCCCAGAGGAGTGCGTCAGGTCTCGACAGCCGGCACAGTTCATATCCTCGCCGCTAGATGGGGGCTTCATTCATTCCATTACCTGACCCGGTCGGAGACTGGAAGCAGGCTGTGGATTTTCATTTTTCTTACGAACTTGGAGACTGCCTTTGATAATGAATCCTACACTTTTTGTCCACAGATGCACTCATAATAGTCACAATAGGCCTCCCAGCTTAATGTTGACAGTCTAAAATTATGTTCCACTGGTCACTTAATTTAAAAATAGGTAGCCGAAATAAATCACAAACCTCTATGGACATCAAATTGGCAGGTGAAAAGCTGAAGGAAGTAGGAGACTTCTGTTACTTAGGAAGCAAAATAACCATTGATGGACGAAGCAAAGAGGATATAAAAAGTAGGTTGGCTCAGGCAAGGAAAGCATTTCTAAAAAGAAAAAAGGAATCTGTTGACATCGAATATAGATTTAGGTATTAGGAAGTCCTTTTTGAAAGCCTTTGTCTGGAGCGTTGCGCTCTATGGAAGTGAAACTTGGAATATTGGTGCAGCAGAAAAGAGGAGAATTGAAGCATTTGAAATGTGGCGTTACAGGAGAATGATGAAGATCAGATGGGTAGATAGGGTTACAAACAAAGAAGTATTAAGACGAGTGGGGGAGGAGAGATGTTCCTGGCGACTGCTAATGAGAGAAGAGATAGGTTAGTAGGACGCATCCTAAGACACCCAGGAATAGCATGCTTAGTGATGGAAGGAAGGGTTGAGGACAAGAACTGTAGGGGTAGGCCAAGGTTAGAATATGTTAAACAGATTGCCTCGGATGTAGGGTGTGGTAGCTATGTAGAGATGAAACGATTAACACAGGACAGGGAGGCGTGGAGAGCTGCCTCAAATCAGTCAAAAGACTGGAGATTCAAACAACAACAGCTTTCTAATGAAATCTACCTAAAAGCACTTGCCAACTGAATACAGTTCATAATGTACTGGAAAATAGAGAGCACATGAAGATAATGTACACACATCAAAAAAAGTTTTGCATCACCTCGGTTCCAAGAGTTCCGGAACCGTTAAATACAAAGGGAATAGAGATCAACACAAACAACATTTCAGCTCGTTTTATTGCTCATGAGACCCACACATTGCATGTTGTACCATCATACAGCTAGACTTTCAGCATTTGTGGTCCAGATTGCAGTACACACCACTACCTCTAATACCCAGTAGCACGTCCTCTTGCATTGATGCATGCCTGTATTCGCCGTGGCATACTATCCACAAGTTCATCAAGACACTGTTGGTCCAAATTGTCCCACTCCTCAACGACAATTCGGCGTAAATCTCTCAGAGTGGTTGGTGGGTCAAGACGTCCATAAACAGCCCTTTTCAACATATCCCAGGCATGTTCGATAGGGTTCATGTCTGGCGAACATGCTGGCCACTGTAGTCGAGCGATGTCGTTATCTTGAAGGAACGCATTCACAAGATGTGCACGATGAGGTCGAGAATTGTCGTCCATGAAGACAAATGCCTCTCCAATATTCTGCCGATATGGTTGCACTATGGGTCGGAGGTTGTCATTCAGGTATCGTAAAGCCGTTTCGGAGCCTTCCATGACCACCAGTGGCGTACGTCAGCCCCACATAATGCCACCCCAAAACATCAGGGAACCACCACCTTGCTGCACTCGCTGGACAGTGTGTCTAAGACGTTCAGCCTGACCAGGGTGCCTCCAAACACGTCTCCGACGATTGTCTGGTTGAAGGCATATGCGACACTGATCAGTGAAGAGAACGTGATGCCAATTCCGTGGGGTCCATTCAGCATGTTGTTGGGCCCATCTGTACCGCGCTGCATGGTGTCGGGGTTGCAAAGCTGGACCTCGCCATGGACGTCGGGAGTGAAGTTGCGCATCATGCAGCCTATTGCGCACAGTTTGAGTTGAAACACGACGTCCTGTGGCTGAACGAAACGCATTATTCAACATGGTGGCATTGCTGTCAGGGTTCCTCCGAGCGGCAATCCGTAAGTAGCGGTCATCCACTACAGTAGTAGCCCTTGGGCGGCCTGAGCGAGGCCTGTCATCGACAGTTCCTGTATCTCTGTACCTCCTCCATGTCCGAACAACATCGCTTTGGTTCACTCTGAGACGCCTGGAAACTTCCCTTGTTGAGAGCCCTTCTTGACACAAAGTAACAATGCGGACGCGATCGAACTGCGGTATTGACCTTCTAGGCATGGTAGAACTACAGACAACATGAGCAGCGTACCTTCGTCCTGGTGGAATGACTGGAACTGATCGGCTGTCGTACCCCCTCCGTCTAATAGGCCCTGCTCATGCATGGTTGTTTACATCTTTGAGCAGTTTTAGTGACATCTATGAACAGTCAAAGGGACTGTATCTTGGATACAATATACACAGTCAACGTCTATATGCCGGAGATCTGGGAACCGAGGTGATGCAAAACTTTTTTTGATGTGTGTATATACCTAAACTAAATTAGGCCTACTAGACACAGAAAGTCCACCTTGGTGTAGTGAACAAAACGTTGTGATATAACCAGTTATTTTAATAGTGCTGCCATAATTTGGCTTACAGCCAGGCTCACAACACTTCCTAGGCATCTGAAATAGTTTAATGAAATATTAGGGAAGAATTTGTTGGTTAAATTCATTACAAGACATTGGTTACACAAACAACTTAATACGGGAAATACTCACTTCTACAACTTTCAGCAGGTCTGATTTACAACGAAGAATTTCACGGGTGTTGAAATAGTTAGTACGAACTGGTTTTAGATGCTGTCATATCAAAACAAACGATATTTATGAATAAAACTTAGCATGTGGTCTTACGTGTTTATAAAATTTACGGACTCAACCAAACGTTGCCAATTCTACCAACAGCACGGCTTGAGAATTAAAGACGGCGATGGTGCAAACCAATGGAGACCTCATGTGACATTATGTGTGTAGAATAGAATACCCGATTGTCAGAGATTGGGGCGAGAATAACTTTTATTGCAAACATCACTTGTGATTATTAATACAGTACGGTTATTCCCTAATAGTCTAATACAAAAGTTTTCAAAAAGAGCTTACTTTTCTTAAAATTTAAGATTCACGCCATCCTATATAGACCTATCTAGAATAATGACGAAATCAAGTTGGTAATACACCTGAAATAGTGTAGCCTAATAGAGTAACTTACTACAGTTGGCAGCAGTTATCAATATATTCGTAGTTACATCTCTTAAGGTATAGAATGCACATACAAAAATTTGGTTGAAGTCTAAGGGATAGTATGGACGTTACACGCTGTTTAATATTGGATTTATCAGTGCGCGTAAAATCATGTTGGTAAAAATGTCATGTATGTGATGCTCAGAATTAATCTGAAATATTACGATCTATTATAGAGCTCATTTTGGATAAAATCCATTTGCTTGTAGAGAAGTTTCTTTTTAGGGGTAGATGAGCTCGTAGTTCCGCCCCTTAAAACAACTATAACTAACTAGTAGTCATGTTACATGTAATTAAAAATTGAAACTATCAGAAAGCTTAGACTCATGTTGGCAGCACTGAGGTATATGGGTTACTCCAAATTAATCTAGAATGTCAGGTACTATACGTGTGTAAAGTGTAGAGCTGATGGCTTGCATACTTTCTGATATATTTATATTATGATTAAACAAGTAGAGAGAGCATCTATTAACAGTTGGCAGCCCTGATGGTTCTTACGAATACACATAGTTATAACTGTTATGGTGCACAAAGCACGTACGAAATATGGTTGTAATCCATTTGTTAGTATAGACGTTATATGCATTTTAAAAACTTGACCTATCAGCAGGCTTAGAATTGTGTTGGCAGCACTGATGTATATAAGTTACACCAAACTAAGGTAGAATGTCAGGCACTATACGTGTGCAAGGTTTAGAGCTGTTGGCTTGCATACTTTCTGATATATTGATATGAGGGTTACAACATAGAGAGAGCATTTATTAACAGTTGGCAGCCCTGGTGGCTCTTTAGAATACGCACAGTCATATCTGTTGTAGTACACATAATAAAAACGAAATTTGGTTGAAATCCACTCGATAGTATAGAAGTTACATGCATTTAAAAATTTGAGTTATCGGCAGGCTTAGAATCATGTTGGCAACACTGGCATGTATGGACTTCTGAAAATAATCTGGAATATGTGTGCCAATTTTGGAAAAGTTCGCATGCATAACCTCTGAGATATCCAACATAGAGCTCAAATTTCAATTTCTATTTTTCAGCAATTGGTAGCATTGACGTCAATTTCAAATATGGCCGTGAGATATTCAGGTATAGATCTTAACAAATTTGGTTTCGATAGCAGCAGCCGTTTAGGAGTTGATAGGGGAGACACTGACTGACAGAAGGACAGACTGACTGACAGACAGATACACATTTTCCCGGATCGATCTCGTAAGTCTACCTTTTCCTCATTTTTGCAAAATGTGAAAAGTAGGCTAAAAAACCCTAGTACTAATAATAACAGAATCATGACCTTAAAAAGAAGACTGGTTAGAATCGTCTGAAACATAATTCAACTGGCCATGACCTAACAAAGATATATATACTCATGTAGAGCGCAAATCATTATGAATCATCTGTATTTATTTTTTCCCTGGCATCTTTGGTAACAAATTAACTTTGACCAACTGAAAAGTTATCAATTAGCAACACTGTAAATGGCCTCAAAGCTTGTTATCTCACATTGTGTTGTCACACTGCCCATGTTTTCATTCAATACTGAGCAGCTATCCCTTCTTGGAATTTCCTAATTGCCACCAGTAGGCTACACATTACTCTAATAGGGTTACTTCATTATTAAACACAGGTCATCTGTGAGTTGGTATAAACCCCAACCTCATAATCTTCCGGGTTACTATATTTATTGGAACACTAATTACCCAGATGTTATCTTACACAACACGAAAATGGAACTGTAATGTAGCTACAAATAATTGGGAAGGAGTTAGTTGTTGTTTTGAGGGGCGGAACTACGAGGTCATCTGCCCCTCTTAACTCATATTAAAGTATACAAATTTGGAATGGAATTTAAAATTTAGAGGTGGACACCTAAATTTGAAAAGACCGAAAATTAATAAAATCAAAATAAAAATAAAACGAATAATAATAATAATATTAATAATATCGCATGGCCTCGGGTACCGGGTGCAAGCTTTGTTATTTGACACCCAGAGGGTAGCTTGCATGTCGAAATTCGTTGTTCCTTGAATCACGTTGAAAGTCAAGGAGGTTAGATATCTAAGCTCCTTGAACACTATAGCGCTTTCTAGTAGAGAAATGAGGAACTTTGTGTTGGCGGAAACTCCCGAGATTAATTTTGTCATTATGAACACGGCCTACTGAATTCAAATGGGTTCTTTGACATGCCAACATCGTATGACATGCGTGTCGTATTTTTTCCGCCTTTCAAAAAAAAATCACTTACCACGGCCAGGAGCGAACCTGCAATCTTGGGGTTAGTAGACCGACACGTTAACCACTCACCCACCGTGGCAAGCTAATAAAACTAATAGGCCTAATTATAATATAAACGAAAATTACGGGAAAACAAGAATTCAGCATTCAAATACGAACAAGTCGTCGAGTCAATGTAGGCCTACACTGGAAAATTTAGAATGCTGGCCCTAACCCACTCTCACTTATAAAGCGGATGACGGGATTAGCAGCCATCGCGTCATCGGCTAATGCACGTTTGAGTGTCATCTGCAAACTAAAGTTTCTTCGTAAGTCAGCAAGATCCACACACTCGGTTAAAATGTGGGCCACGGTGAAAAAAGCTCCACAGGTACAAAGTGGGGGTCTTCCCTTCTCATAAGCTACGAGTGGGTGGATCTTGTATGACCTTCCCTTAGCCTACACAAAAAAATGGACTCCCTCCGTGACCGGAAAGAGCTCCACCACTAATTGGGAGGGACGATCCAGCGTCAATATTTATTAAATATGAAACTTTGTTGTTAGTGAGAGCAGTTTTCAGTTGATTTACGTTAGGCAAATCTCCCGGTGTTACTTTTTTGTTGGTTTAATTTATTCCCCGTGCTCATTTCATTAGGCACTAAATGATTTTAAATAAGTTAGTTATTTAATTGATTTTAAACAGAATCATTTTAGAATGTAAGGCAATTAAAGCAGAAGCAAACAAATCAGCCCCCAAAATATGAAAAAAATATAAGCTTGATTTCTGTTTTTGCCTTAAATAATTTACCGATTAATTTGAGATATAATATAGTATAATACTAGCAACCAGCCCCAGCTTCGCGCGGTATCTTTAACGGTTTACCCTGCGTAAGCTGAAATAGGCGCAGGGACGGCAGGTCCCAGACGCAATTCAGAAAAGCCGAGGTGAACAGTGAAATTCCAAACACATATAGGTTACTCTTCTCTGAAGTCATAACTGGACACGACTCGACAGTTTGATGCTGGCAGAAGCAGGGGTGATAGGCTAGCTCGTAAACTCGCTCCAAAACTAGTAATTTAAATTTCTACTGAATGGAGATTGTTGGAAGAAATGAAAACCTAAAAGTACTTATAGTGGACGATGTATTAAAGATAGAGATAGACTTTCTTTGTAAAAATTTTCAGGCTGAACAATTCTTAAACTCATACTAGGATATATAGATATTTTAACGGTTTATCCAGCGTAAGCTTAAGAGGCGCACGCATGCCAGGTTTATCTTTGACTCGATTCACTGAAATCGTTACTGCTGGGATTCCTTTGGTAACTTATTAAATGAATGATTTTCTACCGAAACATTCCTCGAGAAATCCTTTTCAGAACGGTGAAAACCACATCAAGATCCACCCAGTGGTTCTCGAGATTACCCGTTACATCCAATAATCGGGGACTTAGTTTTATAGGCTACTATGTAGAGATAGGCTAACATACGAAATTAATTTTTAAACTCATGTTCATGGAAGATTCAAGTTTCTAGTACCTTAAATAAGGGCAGATAACCGAGTGAGTTAGCCGTGGTCGTTACGGCATGACTAATGGCAGTCGCTCACATCCGGGAGGCGAGGAGGTTGGAATCCCCCCGCCGGCAACCTTGAAGATGGTCTTCTGCGGTTTCCCATCTTCCTTCCAGGCAAATGCCGGGGTTGGTCCCTCACTATAGGCCACAGCCGCTACCTTCCAACTCCTCGCCCTTCCCTTCCAACTTTCCTCCACAACGGTACTTGTAGCTCACCCATTGGGTGTCCGTCTCGAAGCAGCTACAAAACTGGCAAGCCGAAAATGTCCTCGGACACTCCCGGCAATAAAAGCCATACGCTAAAAAAAAGGGCAGATAACCTCGATGTTCCACCCCTTGTAACAACATACCCCCAGAGTTGGGCAGTATCGAAAATACATGTATTTAAAATACGTATTTTCGATACTTTTGTATCTTGTATTTTGTATCGAAAATACATTTTGAAACATGTATTTTGTATCTGTATCGAAAATACTTTTCATGAGTATTTTGTATTTTCAAAATACACAAAATATAATCAAAATACAATCACTGCATTAGGCAATTTTCAGTTTAATACTCCATTATCTTCCCTTTTCATAACTCAAGTTAATTGGTAGATATGACACAGGTAAGTTTGAGATCAATACAACTGTGCCAGCAATACGCCAACCTTGTAAGACCATGTGCAATGCTATTTACTTAGGATGCATTTAGAACAAAGTCTTCAGAGGAATGTCTCCCGGATGTTGTGTTATCAGCTTGGTTAATCTTGGAAGCCTTTACAAGCAGTACCCTCAATCTACCTTGTATGAAATTCCCAAACGCATGAGGCTGTCTGAACCTGTTAACTAGAGTGTTCACACAAGGGCTGTACAAAATGCGGCAATTATATCCCGTAAGAGTAGTGTAGGCCTAACAGTCGTATACAACTTTGAATTGAAAAATAAGTTGCTGCTGTTTCATTTGACGGGCTTTGATATCGTGATCATTTAGTCCCGTGTACTTGGGTGTGTGTATATAGCCTACTGTATATAAGTTATATAATTGTGGGTGTTATTGTGGTTCAATGTAGTAGTAGTGTGTTTATTTTTAATTTAGGTAATAATAATATCGTATGGCCTCGGTGCCGGGTGCAAGCTTTGTTATTTGACACCCAAAGGGTAGCTTGCTTGTCGAATTTCGTTGTTCCTCGAAGCACTATGAAAGTCAAGGACATTATATATCTAAGCTCCTTGAACACTATAGCGCTTTCTAGTAGAGAATTGAGGAACTTCGTGTTGGCGGAAACTCCCGAGATTAATTTTGCCATTATGAACATGGCCTACTGAAATCAAATGGGTTCATTGACATGCCAACATCGTATGACATGGTCTCGTAATTTTTGCCGCCTTTCAAAAATTTAGGTGAGGATTGGGAAGCAGATGACCGTGGCCTTAAGTTAGGAACCATCAAGGCATTTGCCTGAAGTAAAAGGGGAAAACCACGGAAAACCACTTCCAGGATGGCTAAGGTACGAATCGAAACCTCGCTCTTCGCAGGTTTTCTAGCCACTGCGACACGAGGCACACGAAAATAAATATGGTGGGGGTTGTTAGTAAATCTTGACCAGCTCGATGTATTTAGGTGTGTGTTAAATTTGTCTGGTAACTTGTGTTTGTGAGGTTTCTGTAGTAGTATTCATTATGGTCTGGGATTGATCAGATGCCCTTGGACTTGGAATATGGTGCTATTCCGGCATGTGCCTAAATGGATAGTGGGAAAATATGAGCAAACTTCACAACGAGGATGCCGCTGTCAATGCCAGAAAAAGAATCTTCGATCTCATTAATTGTCTTGGATAGTTGCATACGTTAAAGATGGATGACGATAATGTATGAATTTCGCCCCCGTATTATTCCCGTTTTAACGGGGTCGGGGACAAGATACGATGAAAGTCTATGTGGGGGGGGGGGAGGGTTACGACCTTCCTGACACCAACCTCATGAGAGGAGTTAATGAGAGATGAAATAAAGTTCAATGAAACTGGGAAAGGATGTGGAAGGAAGCGGCCATGGCCTGTCAGAAGATACCGTCCCAGGATTTGCCTGAAGTTGAAAATGGGGAAACCACAGAAAGCCATTTCAAGGACGGCCGACGGTGGGGATCGAACCCTCGCGTCTACGTAGTCCACAGATAGCTTGGCCCCATGACCTAGCTCTGCGCGTTAGCGAGCGTAGCAACCGCTGTCGGTAAAGACGATCATGATAAAATGATAACTTTAATGTATATTATTCCCATGTCAACTGGGACGGAAATGAGAATTGGTGACTTTTCCCTTTCTTGTGGTGGGTTGATTATACGGCAGGATGCCCTTCTTGTCGCCAACCTCATGAGAGGAGTTAATGCGATATGAATTAAGGTGAATGAAACTATGCAAGATATTGAAAAGAAGCGGCCGTGGCTTATTCAAAGATGCCGTCCCAGCATTTGTCCGAAGTTGAAAATGGGGAAACCACGGAAAACCATTTCAAGGATGTCCAACGGTGAGGTTCGAACGTACGTTTACCGAGACTGCAGATAACTGGGCCGCAGCTACCGCTCATTGTTGGTGGTAATAATAGTCTAATAATAACAATAATAATATGAGACCCAGCTTTTCCAGGTTTGGATAACCAGAAACCTAAGGGAAGGGGGTATTATTATTTTAATTTTATTTGTGGCATATTATTTACAAAGGAGAATTTACAATCGAATATATAAATTAAACATGTTTAATCAATTGTCTATTGTGATCCTTAGTGAAAATTTCATACATCACCACTTTAGGATCTCAGAGGGTAGTGTGTATAATATGCCTCACTGTTTGCTTGACAGCGCTAATATCGCAGCAAGAAGGCATTTCTTGCGCTTGTAGGGAAGGTGGTGTGTTCGGACCCGATTTAATTTGGTCCAGGAGACGTGGTGGCGCAGTGGTTAAGCTGTTTGCCTCTCACCAAGGTAGACCGGGCTCGATTCCCGGTCAATATATGCGAGATTTTCGAAGCGAAATGCCATGGTTCGGATTCCACGTAAAAAGGAGGTCCCGTGGCTCATGATCGCGAGATTAACGTCACGTAAAAATTCAAGCTTCCTCTTAATTTGGCCCAGATCCCTCTTTAATTGTTCAATTCCAGGAGGCCTTCCTTTGATGCGTGGCAATTCACAACAGGGATGGTCGAACTGCGTTAATTGGGTTAAGCCCCGAGAGTCCAGTCAGCTTACGCTAATGGGTTTGGGAAGAGAGTGGGGGTGGGCAACCTCTCCTGAAATATTGGTTAAACCATGAGTTAACTGACAGCTGCATACACCTGGGCCCTAGGAGTTTCCTAGATAATAATCAGTACAGCCAACATGTTAACTATGTACAGCCAGAGAAGTGGAGAATGTTCAGTTATGGGAAACTATACATTTTATAAGTGTGAGTTGTCACAACAAGGCCAAACGTTGAGGTGTTCGAAAAATAATATTCTGCCTATTTATTTACGAATGCACCTTGTTTTGTAGCAGAATACATATAACCATTTTGGTTCCCCCCATATTGTTTCAAAGCACAAAGTGCAAGTTATAACTTGCATTCGAGCTACAACATAAAAATTAAAATGTGCAGATCTGAATAGAAACTGTGAAACACAAATAAAACAGCTGTACTTTATTTTTAGGTGCAAGGCTACAGAAATCCAGGTCTCTGGAATAATGGCAAAACTTGCAAATGAATCTTTGAGATAACAAGAGTAGATAATGAAGAACACCGTAAAGATCGGGATGGTCGAACTCCGCTGATTAGGTTAAACCCAAACAGTCCTGTCAGCTCACGCTAATGGGTTTGGGAAGAGAGTGGGGGTAGGCAACCTCTCCTGAAATGTTTGTAAGTCATGAGTTGACTGACAGCTACATATACCTGGACCCCCTGGGGTTTCTGTAGATATAATCAGTGCAGCGAACATGTTATACATATACAGTCAAAGAGTTGGAGAATTGCGAATTATAGGAAACTATAAATTTCATAAGTGTGAGTTGTCAAAATGGGGCCAACAGTGGAGGTGTCAAGGAATGTTCTGCCCATTTATTTACAAATGGTGGTAACTTTCTGTTATGTGGGTCTCACAATCACGAACCATGTACGACGAATAATCAAGAATTTATTTCAAACTGTGTAAAAAGAAATGTACGTGACAATATATGTGAACGGCCATCGAAGTTAATGAGAAAGGATATACTTGCTACCCCTAAGCACTTGTCTGATAATTTACTATCAAATGGCATAGAGAGGATTTAAAATAATATTGCGACTGAGAAACTTACCACCTCTGCCTCAAAATAAGCAAGAAGTTCATGATACTCTAGCCATTATGGACATTCGATCGAACTTAGACGAAAATATATTAATAACCCCTGGCACTACAGCCCGTGAAGGGCCTAGGCTTACGAAGAGACCGCTGCCCTGCTGATATAGGGGTGACGCGTGATCAGCGCATCGGGTCCCCTCGGCCGTTAATATTGGCTGAGTGAACCCCGTTCCAGCCCTAACGTCAGTTTCTAAAATCCCTGACGGAGCCGGGAATCGAACCCGGGGCGTCCGGGTGAGAGACAGACGCGCTATCCCAACACCACGGGGCCGACTAAAAGAAAATATGCTTCTGGTAAAAGACAGAGAGAATAACATTATTATGTTTTCTTCTGCATCAAATTTGAAATACTTGTGTAAAAGAGAAACTATTTTTATAGACGGAACATTTAAGTATTGTTGTATGTAAATGAAGAGAAACTGGATAAGTTTGAAATAAACACGCCAGATGTTCGTATGAGCCGACTCAGATGGAGGGGTCATGTGAAGAGAAAGGGGGAGGAGAGATTACCTAAGAGGTTAATGAGTTCGGCTGTAGAGCATAAGAGAAGTAGAGGTAGACCTAGGAGGCGATGGTTAGATTCAGTGTTGAACGATTTCAATGTAGAGGTGTAGAAGCAGAGGAGGCCGCGGTGCTAACTGCTAATAGGGGATCATGGAGGTGACTTGTTCACAAACAGAGGCTTGCAGACTAGACTGGAGGATTGGGAAGGAGGTGGCCGTGACCTTAAGTTAGGAACCTTCCAGCATTTGCCTGGAGTAGAAGTGGGGAAACCACAGAAAACAACTTCCTGGATGGCTGAGGTGGGAATTGAACCCATCTCTTCTCAGTGTTTCCTCGCGAGGCTGAGTGTACCCCGTTCCAACCCATAGACCAGAATTAAATTTCTTGGCAGAGCCGGGAATAAAACATGGACCTCCGTCAAGAAAAAAAAACCAAAAAAAACGGAGAGCTCTCAGTATTAACATTGTAACCTGTTTTATAAGCTTTAAAATGATATAGACTATGCATTAACATTTTGGTTTTCATTATATTAATCTCAAATTATAATAGCCGCCTTGTCAAACACTTAAAAGTCGTTTAATATTTAAATTAATACGTACATGCTTCGGTATACAATGATAATCGTCAGCGTAGATTGAAATAATAAAACAATCTTAAAAACTATGTTAACAATTAAAGCCATACTGAAAATGGATATCTTTACAAAGTACACATTAAAATTTAAATAAAATGAAAGGTCACAAAAAACAAGAAAAATACATAAACGAAACAAGACTAAAGTTAATATAAATCTACCTTAATAGATTGTCTACATTATACTTCTTCACTATGGTTCAATATAATGAATCGGATCTCCTGTTGATTGCAAAAAGGTGTTGTTTCCACGTATAAAGAATTGGTGAAATGCGTAACAATTTTTGACTGATAAAGTCCTCTGACCTTGAAAAACGTTCCAGTTGAACCCAAACTTTCTATATTAGGCCTATATTAGACTGGATTTATTCAATACGGCTAAATAATAACATATTGCTTGCCACGGTGGGTGAGTGGTTATAGTGTCGGATTACTAACCCCCAAGCTCGCAGGTTCACTCCTGGCCGGGGTAAGTGATTTTTGAAATTGCGACATGTCATACGATGTTGGCATGTCAAAGAACCCATTTGAATTCAGTAGGCCGTGTTCATAATGACAAAATTAATCTCGGGATTTTCCGCCAACACAAAGTTCCTCATTTCTCTACTAGAAAGCGCTATAGTGTCAAGGAGCTTAGATATTTAACCTCCTTGGCTTTCATCAAGGAACAACAAAATTCGACATGCAAGCTACCCTCTGGGTGTCAAATAACAAAGCTTGCACCCGGCACCCGAGGCCATATGATATTATTATTATTATTATTATTATTATTATTATTATTATTATATATTGAAACGGATGTCGCTGATGGATGCTATGGGATGTTGTTTCCAGCCAGGCATACTGATATGGAACAATGCGTAAGATTTTTGAAGTCATCTAACCTTATAAAGAGTCCTGTTGAAATATATTTGTGGTTCCAATATGTTGTTTCCAGATGGTCGAACACCGTAAATATGCTTTATAAATGACAAAAACCATCTAACTAACTAACTATCCTCGAATAAAACCAGAGGATCCTACTTCTAGGTTAGCTCTGTAGAACTAGCTGTCCAAACGGGTGATTTATTTCATATCATAATTCAATTTGCCAAGTATATTTATAGGTTGAATGAAATACTTGGACATTGATGGGCCAAAATATGTGGATAAGTCGAGAATAAACTCAACTAAGTATCTTCAAGGAACAGTGTGCACCAACAAGGAATATGCAAATGAAATGTAATGCAATGTGACAATAACAAGGTTTCGTTTAGGTATTGCCACTTTAATGTAGTTTAGTGGGGCTACCAGTGCGGTGACAAATTTCACACCCCACCAAAAAAAAAAGAAAAAAGAATAGTGGTTGTTATATTAAATATTAGTAGAATGAGTATTTTGGTTAGTTATTGGACAAATACAGGAGGTACATTTAAACACAATCGCCCCCACCATGATCGTTTCACTTTGATCCCCCAATTTACACATTTGCAGACTTTAAGAAATCACCGTGTGGTAAAGGTTATTTTTATTCTCTTAAGACTTAAACGATGTGCCATAAAATTTCTACATTCAATTTTGTTCGTATACCAGTACTTCGTCTTGATTGAAAATACTAAGAAGATGAATTATTTTCATACCGTCAAAGTTTTAATGTTAACTCCACGAACTGTCAGAGGAAGTAAAGCTTTTGTCTGTAGTTTTGCACCTTGTAGCAGAATATCGTTGTAATGCTCATACTGCTGGTTATAACTTTCATATGATAACATTTTTCCAAAGCTACAACATACAAATTAAAATGTGCATATTGATTTGTATAGTACGCCTAGAATTTCTAATGAGTGGTATGGACTACGTGTTTGAGATAACAAGGGTAGATAGTGAAGATCATCGCAGGTTGACACATTCCGTTAATATTACTACCTTCACGTCCAGTTTGGAGGGGGGGGGGGGGGCATAAAACACGCCTGAGGCAACTTCCCCTGTTAGGATTCTCCTAATTAACCACCTTCATATGACCATGTCTCCAGAATGTAGAAGTTGGTCAGGGGCGGTCACAGCCAGTACTTTGGGAAGAGGAGGGGGGGGGGGGGGTCATCCGTCCTATTTTTAGCCTACTTTTCACATTTTGCAAAAATGAGGAAAATGTAGACTTATGAGATCGGGCAAATGTGTGTCTGTCTGTCCTTCTCTCTGTCTGTCTGTCTGTCTGTCTGTCTGTCCTTCTGTCTGTCCTTCTGTCTGTCTGTCTGTCTGTCTGGCTGTGTGTGTGTGTCCCCCCCCCCCTATCAACTCCTAAACGGCTGCAGCAATCGAAACAAAATTTGGTAGGAGTAAAGATCTATACCTGAATATCTAACGCCCATATTTGAAAATGATGTCAGTGCTACCAACTGCTGAAAAATCGCAATTGAAATTTGAGCTCCATGTTGGATATCTTGGAAGGTATGAATAGGAGCTATTTCAAAATTGGCACACGTATAGATAATAATATTGCAGTTTAATTTCCAGGAGGCCATACATCGCAGTGTTGCCAAAATGAATATACGCCTGCTGATAGGTCCAAATTTTAAATACATATAACTTCTACACTATCAATTGGATTTCAACCAAATTTCGTATGTGCTATGTGTACATAAACAGACATGACTGAACGTATTCGTAAGATCCACCAGGGCTGCCAACTGTTAATAAAAGCTCTCAATTTATTTTATCCAAATAACAATATATCAGAACGTATGCAAGCCGACAGCTTTAAACTATGCACACGTATAGTACCTGCCATTCTATATTAATTTGGAGTAACTTATATACGTCAGTGCTACCAACATGATTCTAAGCCTGCTGAGAGGTCCAACTTTAAATACATGTAACTTCTATACTATCATTTGGATTTCAACCAAATTTCGTGTGTGCTATGTGTACCGTAACAGATATGTATATGCCGATTCTTAAGAGTAACCAGGGCTGCCAACTGTTAATAAATACTGTCTCTATTTTTGTTACCCTAATATCAATATATCAGAAAGTATGCAAGCCAATAGCTTTAAACTTTGCACACGTATAGTACCTGGCATTCTAGATTAATTTGGAGTAACTAATATAGGCCTACGCCAGTGCTGCCAACATGATTCTAAGCCTCTTGATAGGCCCAATTTTAAAATTCATGTACCTTCTATACTAACTAATGGATTTTATTAAAAATTGACACAACAATAGATCATATTATTTCAGATTATTTTTGACCAACACATGTTTGTCATTGGTGCCAACATGATTTTACCCACGCTGTTAGATTAACTGCTTGTAACGTCCATGCTATCCATTGGACTTCAACCAAATTTTGTATTCTGTACCTTAAGAGATGGAACTAAGAATATATTCAGTCACCAGGGCTGCCAACTGTAGTTCTCTATTAGGCTACATTATGCCAGGTATACAGTATTTCGAACTAATTAGAAATTTCGATATTGCCAACTTAATTTCGGCATTATTCTAGATAGATCCATATAGATTAATCATTGGCATAGATCTTAAATTTTAAGAAAAGTAGGCTCTTTAGTTCGTCACGGAACTTCTTGTTATATATATATATTTAATTTTTACTGGTAGCATGTCGCATAATATCATAAGGACTGAAATTCGTATAATGACCTATTAGTTTTATAAAAACCGAGGAGAGGGTCGATTAGACTCTAGAAAGAAAACACACATAATACAATTTAAATCGATTTTTTGTAGGTATATGATCGAACAAAATCCAATCGCCTTGTCTTCATTTTGGCAAACCGATCAATTACTTTCACTTTGACCGATGGCAATGTAACAGAGCCAGCCTTTCTTCCGACATTCGGGACCGTAGCCAGTACTTCAGCCTTCGCAATGTCGAAAACGAGCGCTCGGGAGCGGCGATACTCACAGGCAACACAAGACACCCGAAAGCACCTGATGCTGATAAGGGCTGGTCGGCCGGGCGCCGGGGCCGGGCTCGGGCTCCGTCATAGGAGAAACATTTTTGGTACACTGGATGGATGTGTCATCGCGTCAACGCGTCGCTTCTCTCCCGCAAGTATACACTATAAGCGTTTGATGGAAAAACGTCAAAATTGGAACTGTCAAAACAAACCTTTGTACTCTTCCCTCTCTCTCCTCTGTATTTCTCTTTCTCATTTTTTTCTATGTATGAAGACCGTTAGGGGGGGGGGGGGATTTCTCGAGATCAGACACAGTGATATTAAGTGTTATTATCTCGAGATCAGACACAGTGATATTAAGTGTTATTATCTCGACATGAGAGATCGTGACGCAGTGGTTAGTATTGTTGGCTGTCCCCCCTGAGGTCCGGGTTCTATTCCCGAATCTGTCAAGATATTTAATTCTCGTCTGAAACAAAACATACAAGAGGGGCTTTCAGTTCCCAACTCAATCATCCTGGAAGTGGTTTTCCGTAGTTTCTCACTTCTACTTCAGGCAAATGCAGGAATGGTACCTAAATTAAGGGCATGACCGATTCCTTCAACGATCCTTTTCTCAATACAAGTACACACACTAATACAGCCATCACAATAACACAAGTCATCAGACAAATTCCACACACGTCCTAGTACACGGGGATACATGAACACGATGTCGCAAAGCCCCTAAATGATTAGACGACAACAATCTCTTTATCCAAACTAGGGCACAGTATTCAGTGACAGATTAGACGAAGTCAACAGCTGAACAGCAGAGAGTATTGGTGTTGGACCCTAAGTGGAACCACAAAGTTTCCACAAAATGATGTTCTGCGTTTTGCGGTTGTCAGTAGATTTGTTAGATAATCTTTGAAAGATAGCGTTCTCTCAAGAGTTTCAGCCAGTGTAAACAGTACATATATAAAAAGAAATTTACAAATGTATAAAAACTATTATTGTCTTACTCTGGTGAATTAGTGGTAGTTTGATTCACGACCAATGAAGTCGGATTTTGAAGGTTGGCAAAACCCCATGGCACTCCTAGCAGATTACCTAAAGGTTCCACCAGGTGGCTTATGTCATACGATGATATTAATAATAACAGTGATATTAATAACAATTTCTACATTCCCCATTTTATGGGTTCGGGGACGAGGTGAGGTAAGTTTCTATGTGGCAATGGTTTTCACGGCTGGATGACATTCCTGATGCCATCCTCACCACAGGGCTTGATGGCAAACGAAATGAAATAAGGCAAGGGGTTGGAAGATAGCGACCATGGCCTATCAGGAAGTACCGTCCTGGAAAACCATTCCATAGAGGCTGACTGTGGGATTTGAACCCTCTGGCATTGCACGTTAATGCACGCACCCATCCAGGTTACGATAGCAATAATATATACAGTATACAATAATAATGATAATAATAATGATATTTTGAAAGGTTTGAATTGAAGATAAGCAATTTTTTTGAAAAGTATTTTGTATTTTGAAATGTATTTTAAAATACTATTTTGTATTTTGTATTTTCAGGAAATTTATAAGTGTATTTTGTATTTTGTATCTAAAATACTTTTGAGTGTGTATTTTGTATTTAGTATCGAAAATACATTTTGGGAGTATTTTGCCCAACTCTGCATACCCCACACCAGTGCGATAATGATGTACCTTAATCTTCCTTGTACAGCTTCCTATAAGTGTGAACCATCGTATACAAAGGCACACATAACTGGTGTGGGACGGGACACCGTTTTCTTTCAACTTAATTCCCCGAACGTTTGTTTTTCTGAAATTCAGAGCAACATTTCGCAGAAAGTATTACGGCAAGAAACTTTTACCACTATAGGCTGCATTTTTACTTGTGCTTTTTTTAAAATTATTATTAGTGATTTAAGCCCACTAAGGGCATTTCTACATTGAGTATTAATATCAAAATGTAATTCTTAAAACTAGGAAGTTCACACAAATCAAAATGCATAGTATTAAAAATCTTAATCTAAATATAATACAGCCTAAAAATTAAATCTAAATTTTATCTAATGTCAAATATAAACACAGGTTTTGACCATTCACAACAACCCCATAGTCACTCCAAACAGACAAATTCCGGAGTTCTATCACCACTTTTAGCATCTCACCAAAGCATCATATAGATTACAACTAACAAATGCCGATGAGTTGCATGTCCAGTGTAGGCTACATAGTGTAAATAGATTCACCCGTATTTTCAAACATAGATTGTATAGCCTAAGTGTGATGGATCTGATGATGATCGCTTGACGATCGAAACTGGTCATCCTAGTGTATTTATTCATCTCATGTAATTTTTTTCAGGATTGAGGCATAACCCAGCTCTTTTGGGTACATTGGTGTTGACCGACTGAAAAGCACTAAACTTTTGTTTACTAAGGCAACACTGAAAAAATGGCTTCAAACACCATAATGTGCTTTTGTCGATTAATCTAACAGATTAAAATAAGTAGTGTGGTGTAAGAAATGTAATTGTTTTGCGTAGCACAAAACCTGTGTGTTGTATCATTATTTACCATTTGGCGTGCTAGCATCAGCTATTGTAAGATTCACAGGTCATTAAAGTTAGCGGATGCTCATGCCTTCAGAAAGATAAAAGCGATAGTATCTCCTTAATTGCTTTCTTCTAATTAAATGCTTTTGAATTTATTCTTTTACTTGCACACCACCATTACAATTAAAATTTAAAATTATTATCTTCCTGGTTGGTTCTTAAGTTTAGGGGCTGCGACGACGCGGTAATGTAGTCCCGTGTACTTTGGGTGTGTGTAGAATCTGTCAGATAACCGGAGTTAATTGTGATGACTGTATTAGTGTGTGTTATCTGTTTTTAGCCAACTTTTCGCATTTTGCAAAAATGAGGAAAAAGTAGACTTATGAGATCGGGCAAATGTCTGTCTGTCTGTCTGTCTGTCTGTCCTTCTGTCTGTCTGTCTGGCTGTGTGTGTCCCCCCCCCCCCCCCCCTATCAACTCCTAAACGGCAGGAGCAATCGAAACAAAATTTGGTGGGAGGAAAGATCTATACCTGAATATCTCAGGGCCATATTTGAAAATGATGTCAGTGCTACCAACTGCTAAAATATCGCAATTGAAATTTGAGCTCCATGTTGGATATCTTGGAAGGTATGAATGGTCTCTATTTCAAAATTGGCTCACGTATAGATAATAATATTGCAGTTTAATTTCCAGGAGGCCATACATGGCAGTGTTGCCAAAATGATTATAAGCCTGCTCATAGGTCCAATTTTTAAATGCATATAACTTCTACACTATCAATTGGATTTCAACCAAATTTCGTATGTTCTATGTGTACATAAACAGATATGACTATGCGTATTCTTAAGAGCAACCAGGGCAGCCTACTGTTAATATGTGCTGTCTCTATTTTTGTTACCCTAATATCGATATATCAGAAAGTATGCAAGCCAATAGCTCTAAACTTTGCACACGTATACTACCAGGCATTCTAGATGAATTTGGAGTAACTAATATACGTCAGTGCTGCCAACATGATTCTAAGCCTGCTGATAGGTCCAATTTTAAAATGCATGTAACTTCTATACTAACTAATGGATTTCATTCAAAATTGGCACAACAATAGATCATATTATTTCAGATTATTTCTGACCATTAAAGGCATGACATTGTTGCCAACATGATAATACGTGCGCTGTTAAATCCAATGTTTAACTGCATGTAACGTCCATGCTATTCATTGGACTTCAACCAAATTTTGTATTCTGTATCTTAAGAGATGGAACTAAGAATATATTAAGTCACCAGGACTGCCAAATGTAGTGCACTATTAGGCTACATTATGCCAGGTATACAGCATTTCGAACTAATTAGAAATTTCGATATTTGCAACTTAATTTCGTCATTATTCTAGACGGATCCATATAGATTAATCATTGGCATGAATCTTAAATTTTAAGAAAAGTAGGCTCTTTAGTTCGTCACGGAACTTCTTGTTTAATTCAAGTAAGGACTGCAGACTTTTGAATTTTTCAAATAGTTCCCACTTTCGCCGCCAAACGCCACCGTTGACGACTTGTAGTTCAGAACTTAGCTACCAGACGCCACCACAGTCGGCTCTTGGCAACGAACGTAGGAACCTAAGAGCGTTGTTTACATTCTTAACCTATACAATTTAGCTTCACACATGTGTAATTAGTGGAAGGTTCTTTAACATGCTATAAATCTATGACATGGGACCGCCGGCTTTACTTCCCCTCCGAAGGAAGGCATACTGAGGGATTTTTAACGCTCTTAAAAATCCGATGACTTGAGCTGGATTTGAACCGCGATCTTGGGCATAGAAGCTCAGCATGCTACCAACTACGCGACCGAAGGCGCCGAATACTATCTTCCTCTTATTAAAGGAATTGTAAACATTTTAAAATATATTATTAAAAGATTTTTTTTCTCGAACTGATAGGCTACTGTGTGAAATCGACTAACATTTGATTAATCGACAGATTAAAAAGGAATTTGGTTAACCGATCAAAATTTGTAATCGATCGACAGCTCTAATAATAATAATAATAATAATAATAATAATAATAATAATAATAATAATAATAATAACAACAACAAAAATCACCTGACGAAAAATCTCTATATTAAGAAATCACTGAGCAATGGAGCCATATTAAGACACTACAGCACGGTTGTCAAACTTGAAGCATTATATGCTTCGGAGACTTTGGCTATAAACAGGCGGGGACTAGTCGACCAGTTAGTCAAAAGAGAACGCAGGGTTTTGAGGAACATTTTAGGCAACAGATGGGTTGACGAGCACTTACGTTTGAAGTCAAACGAAGAGTTATGTAGAAAGATAGAATCAGTCACGTCAACAATAAAAAGGAAAAGATTGTTGTTCTATTGACACATTTTCATAATGTCCAACGATCGTCTAACAAAGAAAATTTGGAATTTCATGAAACCAAAGAGGAAAAAATTGGCATGGTTCGAAGAATGTAACAAAGATCTTATAGAAATTGGTATTCCGGACTGCAAAATTATGAACAGGTGAGAATTCATACACCTAATCAAAAATTACCGGGGATTTAAGGTAGGGGCAGAACCCAAAAGACGGAGGGGACCTCTTTCAGAAGATCGGAAAAAGGCGCTGAGTGATGGGCTCAAGAGATACTGGCAGGACATCAAGGCTGGCAGACGATCTAGAACGAAATATTGATTTTGATCGTTACTCCGTAGTCCTTAATGGCTAAATTCGAATGTAAAAATAAATAAATAATAATAACGTACTTACCAGACGCCTAATACGCTTCAGAAACGATAGCAATCAAGGAACGAACAAAAATCAAGGAATTAGAAGAACAATTGAGAAAAATTCTGAAAAAGATCTACGGGCCAGTTCAAAAAGAGGGAATATGGATAAAGAGACCGGCAATAGAACTGTACAAACCGACAGAGACGATTACAAACAACATAAGGAAAAGAAGGGCAACATTTTATGGGCATATAGGCTACATAGGATGACCGAAGACAGACTGACCAAGACAATTTTTAATATAGTTACGAATAGTACACTAAAAACCAATTGGGTAAAGTAAACCGTGGAAGACCTCAAGAAACTAAACATCTCTACAGAAGACATGGCAGACAGGAGCACATACAGAGAAAATCTTAGACTACAGAAGTTTGAGCAAACTCCCAAAGAGAGACAAGAAGTGGACGGAGGAGAGAAAGAGGAATCATAGTGTGTATATGAGAGGCTTTTGGAAAAAAAGAATAAAGGGCCAGAATAAAACATGAAAATTGATTGTGTAGTAACGCTTTCCTTATGGGGAATTAACGAATAAATACTGTAATAACTTATTAGTCGCCTCCGTAGCGTAGCGGTCAGCATGGTTAGCTGCCGCCCAGGAGGTCCTGGGTTCGATTCCCGGCTCTGCCACGAAATTTGAAAAGTGGTACGTGGACTGGAACGGGGTCTACTCAGCCTCGGGTGGCCCAAATGAGTAGAGGGGGTTCGATTCCCCCTCAGCCATCCTCGAAGTGGTTTTCCGTGGTTTCCCACTTCGTCTTCGGGCAAATGCCGGGATGGTACTGCCCCCGTAAATTGAATTATATAGAGACCACGGTGGCTATTTTGGAAATTATGAAGAAAGTTATGGCTGTCATAGTTATGACGTGGGTAGTCATGACGTAAGCACGGATGACGCAGACGTTATGCAAGCAGGCTACATGAGCTGAGATTCTCAGTGACGTCAGCATTTATTCGAGAAAGATCCGAGATTTACGACGCAGTCGCAGGAAACGTGGAATTGTGCTGAGGAAGAAATTATGTTATTGGAGGGGAGGCTCGATCCAATGAACGATTGTTTGAAGGAAGACGGAGATTGCTGAAACTATGGTATTTTTAATACTTTTTGGAATGAAGAATTGTGGAAATCAATTTGCAGTAGAGGCATTGATCTGGAATTTTGGTGAAATTTATTTCCAGTTTTTGAATTTTGAAAATCCGTCAAGTATTGACGAAGTTAGAACTTCTAGCGATGACGCAGTAACACGCTATGGAAGGGATGGATACGCCCCTTATGAAGTTTATAAAAGGCCTTGCGCAGAAGAGAGGAGTCTCAAATGGTCATAGCTCAAATCGTCATAGCTGATACCTCTGATATTCAAATCGTCAGATCTTCAGTGCTTATATAGTCGTTTTGGTGAGACGTCGAGTGATATTAGTAGAAAGAGTCGTCTTTATAACGCGTGGTGAAGCCACCGCATTAAACGAGATTCGAGCAGACAAGCAGTGCAAGTTTACAGTGAGTGAAAACTAGGTGAAGTTAAAACGCACATTATAACGCGTCTACAAGATTAGCTATGAACAGTTAGCGGTTGCCTATAAGCTAATCCTATTGTGCAGTGCTACATTAAGGAGTGTAGGAAATTTGAACAATTTCAAGGAGTTATTTTAGAAGATATTAGCATTTTTAGACGTCTGACAAAAGTGATTTTCTCGCCACCTGAGAAGCACTTTATAGCGTCAGATTCTACGACACGGCTGACACTGCTAGTGCAACAGGGAGACTTCTGATTGCTTTTGTGACACAACGCTACAGTATTATGAAGCAGTTTAATATGGCAGTTTGTTCTTCTATTACCATAACCGAAGAGAAGATGGAAGGCTAAAGGACTTTAATGCGATTGGGACATATATCGTTGGAGTAAGATAGCAGCATGGAACTTCGCTAATCGCCATTCCATACAAGCGAACATGTGGTGAACAACCATCTACACCCATGTTTCGTGGTTCAACGCTGAATACTATCCAACAGCAATGGAAATGATTTCATACTCACTAAATATGAATATTTCTTCGGAAATTACTACAAAAACTTCATGGCGATTTTCTACAAGATCTTCAGGGATTTTTCAAGAGAGGTCAGGGTAGTCCCGACTCACAAAGAAGAGTTTTGCCGGAAGGATGTCTTTCGTCTTCACGGAGCAGTGCAATTTCAAGAGGAGGAAGCAGTTCGATTCTCCGAGGGTGCTGTTTCCTGTTTCGAGGATGGAGCTCAGCTTTAACTTGGTGAAATGGATCCATCAGCAGTCTTCTTTGGGGAATTTTCCTCTGGAACTTCAATCGGCAGATAAGGTAGTCGTGAACGTTTATTGTATTTGAGTTTTTTTTAGCGATATCTGAGCAACCATTTTCCCATATTTTCTGACCTCATGTATTTTGCCCTATATTCTTGTGTGAGATTCCTATTCTCAGTACACCTTGATGAGTTATGCCTTTTTCGACGATTTATTAAGACATTGTTATTTCATGGGCATAGTTAAATGATTTTGGATCAGTTGAGACTGATATTTAGATATTTCAGTAATTTGCTTACTTTTGTAGTCACGATTTGACTATAAGTTAATGATTTTCATGGCAGATTTAAATTCAGACAGCGTGTCACTTTATTAAAGTAATTTCTACCCAGTTTAATTACTTTGACCAATTTTCTGTCATCATCAAGAAGGAAGAACATTTAAATGATTTTAGAGCGTTAAAATCCATTACGTTGTCGACGATCTTGGAAATACTAGTCGTTATTTGAAATTGATTGCAACACAGACATTTATCGTCAGTTATTAACGACCATTGCATCATAGACAATTTTGTGAAAGATGAACTTTAATTATGAATTATTGAATGCATTAAAGTCATGAACTTTTGTTAGGAGTTTTTTCTCAATTAGAGATTTATATAATGATGTTTGCATTCCCCAGACTAATTGGATTCTATTCGACTTTTTTGCAGTTTAGTCGCACTTTGTTTGATGATAGTATTTTTATACTACAATACTTTGAAGATGATAATCTTAAATTTTGATAGACCAGAGAGGCGTATATAAGCGTATTCACTATTAAATTTGTTTGTGATTGGCAAATTTTTACTTAATTTCGATTCATGAATGAAATCCACGAAGGTTAAATGACAACAGTTTTGAAACAATTAATGATTATAAGAATTTTTGAAGTGGAACTATGAATGTATAATCGCTAGTGCAGCGGACGTGTTGAAAGTCGCTGATGTATAATGCCCTTGAGTTAATGAAGGAGGTTCCCACAGTAATTAATGATGTTGAAGAATTTGTTAGTGGAGATTTTTGTAAGTTCTGTGGAAGATTTTGATGCCATATTTATTAATATATGATGAATTTTGGGCCTATTTTAATGCAGTTTTGTGCATTATTTTGTAAGCGAAGTATTTTCCGATGGAGTGTATTGTCGTAGTCCTTTGAAAATTAATCAAGTGAATTTACTGTTATAATTAACAAGAGTATTGAAAGAATTTGAGATAAGATTTTGAATGAAGATTACCGTCACAAATAATAATAATAATTATTAAAACTTTATTAAACCAGATTGTGACATTAACATGTATAACTAACCTTCATTGGTCGATTATATTGACACGATTATGAAATTACCAACCGGATGAACATGTGGTTAAATGTATTTCTCAAATTAATGATTTGAATAATTTAAATGTTAATATTGTAAATAATGATGTAAATATCTTTGACAATGATGTGGAACGAAAGTAATGTTAGAGGCGTGTTTAAAATTCTTTTTGTCTTTAACAATATTATAAACAATTTCTAATTGTTATAAACATTTAAGAGTTTGTTTTATACTCTAAACAATGCTTATTAAACATTTGGATGATAATTTAACAAGCTTAGGGATTGTCAGAATAATCCAGTGGTATGTGAGTGAAGCATTTGAAAGATTTGCGTAACAATATTTGTGTTGTCTTGCGGACATTTAAAGCTTTTGAGAGGGAGCTGAATTCTTACGCAACGTAGCATGACAAGTGAGCCCATTTGACAGGTGTGCATCAGGTTGAAGGGTAGACCGCAGCTGGCCAGACAACTGGTTATCAGCGGGCAAGGTCGTCTACATTCTGGCCTTGTGCCTATAAATAATTGTCATGTTTATTAAAAGAAAACAAATGCTCTATATATATGTCTCGTCCTGACTTCCTTTTCCAGTCCAAGTGTGCTATGAATGTTACGTTATTTTGAGCTCGTGGGAGCTAAAATGTTGTATGATAACTTTGCAAGTCCTAAAGGAGGACATAGTCAGATTGACATGGGCTACTGATAGCCACATTTATTTTGTTGAGTGTGTTAAAATCATACCCTTTATTTGAAATAAAGCTTTTGTACAGTTCAAAGTTCTCGTCTTCGTTCTGGTTCATTTTTAAATGTCATGGTGAAGGTTATTGTGGGAGCATACTTTAGAGATCCTGTTGACAACCCAATCCCCGAGATATTTTTAAGAGGTGAGTAGAGGTAAGTATGAACCCCCGTCTATTTTGGTGTGTTCCACAATAATTTCTTGTTAACTTCTGTGCTCAAATCTCGGTAGTATCTGTCAGTGCCATTTTCATTGGTGTAGCTGAGCCGGTGCGGTTGATTTTTGGCAATCCGATTGAGGGGGCGGATATCTGACAGCCTACTATCCGGGTAAACGGGGACAGAAGGATTGGCGCAGTCAACGTATGGGGCTTGTTCAACATAAGTGGATCACCAGGTTGAACGCCAGTAGGATTGGCAAACCTAAAACGTGTGGCTCGATTAGACTCAAATAAAGAGGTTGATTCTTTGTTAGATGTCTTGGCCAATTGTAGTATTTAAGAGTGTGATTATATAGGAATTAAATGTTGTATTGCATTAGAAAAATTACACTCAGAAAAGATCAGATCTTATACAACTTGAGAAAGGTTAAATAGGCTGGAGACTTAGAAAAATCGCCTATGATCTGGAATCTTATTTTATTTGACCGGCTTATGACATTTTAGTCATATTAAAGATAAAATTAAATTATTTGGATTGTAAATGTAAATTATTTGTGTTAGGATATTTTAAAATGAGCCGGGGAAATTTGAACATGTGCTTGAGTTTGTTTCAACATGAAGTGTCTTCGAAGGTTAATTATAAGGTAGTTATAAGTTAGATTTAAGACAGAAAATTGATCAAATTTATATATGGTGAAAAGTGTTGCTCAGATGTTGTTATTTTGCTCTTTTGATGTATGTCCCTACAGCAGTCTATTTTTGAATAATATTGTAATGGCAGATGAAAGTCTGAGAATGATGTTAGAGGAGATGTCTGCTAATTTGAAAGCAAGCATGAATAGCAGTATGAAGCAGATGCTGAATGAAAGTATAAAGGAGATGGAAGATAGGAATACTAGTCGAATGGAGGAGAATATGAAGGTTCTCCAGACCAGTTCTGCTAACTTAGAGGATAATATGTCGCGTTTACAGATTAATACCCAAGGAATCGAGAATACTGTAACTGACATCCGCACAGACGTGTCCAATGTGCATAAAAATGTTTCTGATGTTAAAATTGATGTTTCTAAGGTACAGAAAGATCTTACAATGTTGAATCTAGATGTGGCTAATGTCCGAGGTGATATTTCTTGTGCTAGGGCTGAAGTAGTTGTTGTTAAAAATGATGTTGCGACTGTCCAAGACAAGGTTGAGGAAGTCCAAAGAGAAATCCAAAATGTTAGAACTGATGTGTCCAATGTTCAGGTTGATATTAATAACATTCATTCGGATGTAAATGAGATGCAAACTGATATAAATAAGATTCAAGTAGAAGTCAACACAGTTTTCGTAGATATTGCTAAAGTCCAAACTGATGTAAATAAAGTCAGGGAAGAAATAGAAAATTCGAAAACCCTTTGTACGCGTAATATGAGTGCATTAACGACTAGATTAGTTGATGAGTCAGTTAGAACGACAGCGTCTTTAGCAGGTTTAAAGTATGATGTAGAGGTCATGAGAACCCAGGTATTAGACCATAATAGATTACTTAAAGAAGATGTCGAAGTAGACATAGCAGAAATGTTAACGGCAAATGTAGCAGTATGGAAAGACGAGTGGAATAGGTCAAGTGGGGAACATGTAACCCAAATTCAGGAACGTATTGAAAGAAAACTTGCCAGTACTCAAATAGATATTAACAATGAAGTAGTACAGATTAGGAAAGATTTAAGCGTCAGGATGGATTCGCTATCCGAGAGACAAGTAGAAGATAGAACACAATTAGGTCAGGATGTGCAAGCATTAAAATCTGCATTAGAGGAACAGATTCATAAAGTTGTCTCTGATGTGAATGAAACGACGAGCAAGCTGCAAAATTTGAAGCTAGGAGAAGCTAGTTTGATGGAGACCTACAAAGAAGAGTTAATCAGGAAAGTCTTAACGGAAATTACTGACAAGGATACAGAAGGCTTGGCTTGCGAAACCAATAGGAATTATGCCAGAAGATATAACCTAGCTCCAGAAGAGAGAGACGTGACTCCTGAAGAACGTATATCCAGATTCAGGGAGGAAGATGACGAGAGGAATATGGAACCTGAGTGGAACTATCGAGATAGTGGGAAAAACTACCCGGATTTATATCCGAGGAACGTGACGGTCATCAGGAATTTTGAAGACAAACCGCAAAAATTCAGCAACACTGATAGTTTGACGCCTATAGAATATGTCAGGAACCTCAAAGATTATTTCATCGAAGCTCACATTCCCAGAGAGAGAGAGATGAAGATTGTGGAGAGATTTTTGATTGGAGGACCCCTCGAATGGTTTTGCGCTTTTAGATACACATTCAGTAACTTTGACGAGTTTGCAGAGGCGCTAATCAAACGATTTTGGTCCATAGAAGCGCAGAATTCGTTAAGAGCGTAGGTTTATTCAAGAAAATACTCAGGTACTCTTCCAACGCGGTACGCTGATTTCTTTACGAGCCAACTGTCCCGCTTGAGATTTTTGCAACCCCCATTGTCAACGGAGCAATTAATTGATGCGATTTCTCGTATGCTGCCTGTGGAGGTGAGGAGACTAATCATTTCGTCAAACATCAGGGATTTGACCAGCATGGATGAATTACTGAGGAGGTTAGACTACACAAGTCCAATGCCTAACGTGGTACAGAAAGGTCAAAGGCATGACTTCAAAGAAATAAATACTGTATATATGGACCAAGTCCAACAAACTGACAAGCCAGATGAAGAGAAAACTGACAATGTAGGTCCTCACAGGAATAATCAGTTTAGAAATAACAGATCGCAAGGTTACCGTCCGTATCAACAGAGAAGAGGCTGGAACTATAATCGAGGCAATTACAACAATGGAAGAGGCAGATACTACAACAATAATGGTTATAACAGAAATTATAATAGAAATAACCAGAACCAAAATAGAAATCAGGATCCTCAAGGTCAGGTTATGACACCCGATCAGTATCAGGAAAGAGAGAGGGAAAGCCAGCAATACCTGAAGGAGTTACGGGAAAAAGAAGCCGAAAATCAAAAGAAAAGGCAGGATGTTGTGATTGATCCTGGGCCTTCTACGAGCCAGCAGAATTTTGCGGTCGGTAACAAAAAAATAACGCCGATTTCTCAACGACAGTGAGAACTTGTAAATACATTGCCACACCACACCTGATTACAATTAATGAGATATATGAAGTTACCGATGAAGATTTGCTAGAAGAGAGGGGCATCGTTAAAGAGGAAAGACCATGTGCAATACCTATTATTTCTGTACGGATAGATGGCCAACAATACAAAGCCCTGATGGATACTGGTGCAATTATTTCCATCATTTCAGAAGATTGTTATCAAAGTCTGCTAAGAGGAGAGAACATGACAGTTCTACCTGTTTCTACCGTCAAAGTGAGAGGGATATTCCAAGATAAGGCAGTGAAGTGCAAGATTCAAGTGTTATTGAACTTTGAGATCAATGGAAGGAATTATGAACAGATCTTCATTGTGGTGAGCAAGATCAATTTTGATATGGTGCTTGGAATCGATTTTATATCGAAGGTCGGAGCTATTATTGACATGAAGAACAGAAGTATTAGCTTTAATGATGGGTACATGATCACAGAAGAGATAGAAAAACAGGACGTGAAAAACAGTCTGGAAATAGACCTTAGGGAAGAAATTTTGAATACCATAATTAATGAAGTGGAAAATTTAGCAGAAATACCCAGTAGAAAAACTGAAGGATTTGAAGAAATTCAGGGGGAATTTGAGGATCTGATAAAGGAATTCCAAGATATTTTTGATGAAAAGCCTGGATTGATTAAGGATTATAAGTACAAGATAAGGCTGACAGACGAAACCCCTTACCAGAAGAGAATATACCCCATTCCTGAGAAATTCTATCAAGAAGTACGAGGGTTAATCAGAAAAATGGAGGTAGACGGGATTATTAAAAAACAGGCGTCGTCTTATATAAACCCCATCACAGTAGTGAAGAAAATTAATGGTCAGATACGTCTTTGTCTCGATGCCAGGACCATCAACTTGATGATTCTTCCAGAAAATGACCGACCACCCAAGATTAGAGATCTGCTTCGAAAATTCAAAGGGAGAGCATGTTTCAGCGTTCTTGACTTGACGTCTTCATTTTATCAAGTTCAACTAGAAGAAGAGAGTATGCAGTACACTGGATTCCTATTTGACCAGACGTCATGGGTCTTTGTCAGAATGCCTTTTGGAATGGTTAACAGTGGACCAGCACTTATTCGAGCACTTGATAGTAAGCTCACTGACGAAGTGAAAGAAAATGTAATCTGCTACATTGACGATTTAATCGTATCTTCACCCAGCGCCGCAGAACATTTAGTGCACTTGAGAAAGTTGTTCGAGAATTTAAGGGAGGCCAATATCAAAGTCAATTTTGGAAAATGTCAATTCTTGAAGAAGGAGATAAATTATTTGGGGCATACTATTGATAAAGATGGATATCATCCAAACATGCAAAAAGTAGAGGCGATCACGAGATTTCCAAAGCCAACTAAGGTGAAACAAGTCAGAGAATTTGTAGGCGCATGCCAATTTATTAGTAGCCACTGTCCGAGATACTCTGAAATTATGGCTCCTCTGTATGACTTACTCAAGAAGAATAATAGATGGAAATGGAGTACCGCTGCAGACGAGGCTTTTGAGAAAGCAAAAGAGATGCTCAGGAATAACGTGAAACTGGAGTACCCAGATTTCGAGAAGGTGTTTTATATTGAGTCTGATGCATCAAGAATAGGCATTAGTGCAGTCTTATACCAGAAAGACGAGGCAGGCAACAAGCACTACATTGCATTCACTAGTCGGAAGTTGAAGAAACACGAGGAAAACTACTTCACGACTGAACTTGAAGCGTTAGCTTTTGTGACAGCTTTGCAAGCGCGGAAGAAAATCCTGCTGGGACATAAGGTCATCATTATTACAGACCATAAAGCACTACAGTTTATGTTGCAAACTGACATGTCGAGTGACAGATTGACACGTTGGACTTTGTTCGCCCAACAGTTTAACGCCACTATCGTCCACCAGCCTGGGAAAGATAACTTACTGGCTGATGCTTTATCACGTAACCCTATTAAAAATGTGCAGATACACCATGTACAATTGGAGCAAGAAGATCAAGAAACCGTTAGGAGATTAGCCCGAATCGGTGTGTCACAGAAGAGACACGCTCCAATAAGGAAAATGTACAGGTTCCTCAAGGGTTACATGGACAATACGGATGTTGACTATGCAGCTACACGGAGAAATTCACGACACTTTGTCTTGAGTGGAGACATCGTGTGCAAGTATGCTGACTCTGCGCATACAAAACTCCGAATAGTCGTGCCACCTAAACTTGTTGTCAATTTAGTGTGGGTAGCTCATCACGCAACTGGACATGCCGGTTTAGATAAAACTCTTGATACTCTTAAAGAGAGATTTATTTGGACTAACATGCGTTCCAGCATTGCCAAGGTCATTCGATCATGTGACAAATGTCAAAGAGCAAAGTATGCTTCTGCTTTATTGAAAGGAAAACCGAAGGCTATGATTCCTTCTAAGCCAAATGAACTCATGGCGACAGACATATTTGGCCCCTGTCCGAAGGGATATCAGGGCAACCAGTACCTGTTGGTGACCGTGGATGTTTTCTCAAAATTTGTAACAATGAGTCCCATGCAGAAAGCTAACACGAGGAACGTTGTAAGCAGACTGGAAAATGCTGTATTTCCTAAAGCTGGAAAACCAGAATATCTACTGTCAGATCATGGAACGCAGTTTACATCCGTGGAATTTGCAGCGGATATGGAAAGGCTTGGCATTGAGCACTTATTTTCAAGCGTGCGTTACCCAGAGTCGAATTCCTCAGAAAGATATATGGCTGAATTTTCGAAATTCTGTCGAATTTTCTGTCCAAATGATCATTCTGGTTGGGTGAGATTTGTACCCCTTATTGAGGAATGTCTGAATTCTACAGTGCAGGAGAGCACAGGAGAAGTGCCAATGCGACTTCATCTAGGAAGAAACCCAGAAAGGCCGTGGGATAATCTTTTCAACCACGTTCCTAGAGATCCCGACCTAGGAAGGCAGCAGAGGATTGACAAGGCGAAGGAACAACTCCAGAAAGCAGCAGAGAAACGATTGAAAAGAGTAGCTGGAAAACGTTTTGGTGCACCCTTACAAGTTGGAAATCTTGTATTACTACGCAGACCTGTCAAGGCTGATATGAGCAAGAAAATCTATCCCAAGTTTGGAATTGTATTTATGGGTCCGTTTAGAATTACGAATGCCTATGGAAACAACTGTTATGAGCTCTACGATGATGAGAATAATGTCGTTTACGGCAAGTTCAATGCTGGAAATTTGAAAAGATACTATCCTAGAGTAAGCCAGTAATAATTCAATTTCGTGTTCAAGAGAGTTGAGGTACTTGTAACACTGAGTTTAAAAACAATTTGCAACTGTTTTTAAAACGTGGTGAGGGGAGAATGCCCCCGTAAATTGAATTATATAGAGACCACGGTGGCTATTTTGGAAATTATGAAGAAAGTTATGGCTGTCATAGTTATGACGTGGGTAGTCATGACGTAAGCACGGATGACGCAGACGTTATGCAAGCAGGCTACATGAGCTGAGATTCTCAGTGACGTCAGCATTTATTCGAGAAAGATCCGAGATTTACGACGCAGTCGCAGGAAACGTGGAATTGTGCTGAGGAAGAAATTATGCTATTGGAGGGGAGGCTCGATCCAATGAACGATTGTTTGAAGGAAGACGG
Organism: Meconema thalassinum; assembly: GCA_946902985.2. NCBI lineage: Eukaryota > Metazoa > Arthropoda > Insecta > Orthoptera > Tettigoniidae > Meconema > Meconema thalassinum. Next base: position 92,796,023 of record OX336390.1, read on the forward strand.
AGATTGCTGAAACTATGGTATTTTTAATACTTTTTGGAATGAAGAATTGTGGAAATCAATTTGCAGTAGAGGCATTGATCTGGAATTTTGGTGAAATTTATTTCCAGTTTTTGAATTTTGAAAATCCGTCAAGTATTGACGAAGTTAGAACTTCTAGCGATGACGCAGTAACACGCTATGGAAGGGATGGATACGCCCCTTATGAAGTTTATAAAAGGCCTTGCGCAGAAGAGAGGAGTCTCAAATGGTCATAGCTCAAATCGTCATAGCTGATACCTCTGATATTCAAATCGTCAGATCTTCAGTGCTTATATAGTCGTTTTGGTGAGACGTCGAGTGATATTAGTAGAAAGAGTCGTCTTTATAACGCGTGGTGAAGCCACCGCATTAAACGAGATTCGAGCAGACAAGCAGTGCAAGTTTACAGTGAGTGAAAACTAGGTGAAGTTAAAACGCACATTATAACGCGTCTACAAGATTAGCTATGAACAGTTAGCGGTTGCCTATAAGCTAATCCTATTGTGCAGTGCTACATTAAGGAGTGTAGGAAATTTGAACAATTTCAAGGAGTTATTTTAGAAGATATTAGCATTTTTAGACGTCTGACAAAAGTGATTTTCTCGCCACCTGAGAAGCACTTTATAGCGTCAGATTCTACGACACGGCTGACACTGCTAGTGCAACAGGGAGACTTCTGATTGCTTTTGTGACACAACGCTACAGTATTATGGAGCAGTTTAATATGGCAGTTTGTTCTACTATTACCATAACCGAAGAGAAGATGGAAGGCTAAAGGACTTTAATGCAATTGGGACATATATCGTTGGAGTAAGATAGCAGCATGGAACTTCGCTAATCGCCATTCCATACAAGCGAACATGTGGTGAACAACCATCTACACCCATGTTTCGTGGTTCAACGCTGAATACTATCATACAGCAATGGAAATGATTTCATACTCACTAAATATGAATATTTCTTCGGAAATTACTACAAAAACTTCATGGCGATTTTCTACAAGATCTTCAGGGATTTTTCAAGAGAGGTCAGGGTAGTCCCGACTCACAAAGAAGAGTTTTGCCGGAAGGATGTCTTTCGTCTTCACGGAGCAGTGCAATTTCCGGAGGAGGAAGCAGTTCGATTCTCCGAGGGTGCTGTTTCCTGTTTCGAGGATGGAGCTCAGCTTTAACTTGTTGAAATGGATCCATCAGCAGTCTTCTTTGGGGAATTTTCCTCTGGAACTTCAATCGGCAGATAAGGTAGTCGTGAACGTTTATTGTATTTGAGTTTTTTTAGCGATATCTGAGCAACCATTTTCCCATATTTTCTGTCCTCATGTATTTTGCCCTATATTCTTGTGTGAGATTCCTATTCTCAGTACACCTTGATGAGTTATGCCTTTTTTGACGATTTATTAAGACATTGTTATTTCATGGGCATAGTTAAATGATTTTGGATCAGTTGAGACTGATATTTAGATATTTCAGTAATTTGCTTACTTTTGTAGTCACGATTTGACTATAAGTTAATGATTTTCATGGCAGATTTAAATTCAGACAGCGTGTCACTTTATTAAAGTAATTTCTACCCAGTTTAATTACTTTGACCAATTTTCTGTCATCATCAAGAAGGAAGAACATTTAAATGATTTTAGAGCGTTAAAATCCATTACGTTGTCGACGATCTTGGAAATACTAGTCGTTATTTGAAATTGATTGCAACACAGACATTTATCGTCAGTTATTAACGACCATTGCATCATAGACAATTTTGTGAAAGATGAACTTTAATTATGAATTATTGAATGCATTAAAGTCATGAACTTTTGTTAGGAGTTTTTTCTCAATTAGAGATTTATATAATGATGTTTGCATTCCCCAGACTAATTGGATTCTATTCGACTTTTTTGCAGTTTAGTCGCACTTTGTTTGATGATAGTATTTTTATACTACAATACTTTGAAGATGATAATCTTAAATTTTGATAGACCAGAGAGGCGTATATAAGCGTATTCACTATTAAATTTGTTTGTGATTGGCAAATTTTTACTTAATTTCGATTCATGAATGAAATCCACGAAGGTTAAATGACAACAGTTTTGAAACAATTAATGATTATAAGAATTTTTGAAATGGAACTATGAATGTATAATCGCTAGTGCAGCGGACGTGTTGAAAGTCGCTGATGTATAATGCCCTTGAGTTAATGAAGGAGGTTCCCACAGTAATTAATGATGTTGAAGAATTTGTTAGTGGAGATTTTTGTAAGTTCTGTGGAAGATTTTGATGCCATATATATTAATATATGATGAATTTTGGGCCTATTTTAATGCAGTTTTGTGCATTATTTTGTAAGCGAAGTATTTTCCGATGGAGTGTATTGTCGTAGTCCTTTGAAAATTAATCAAGTGAATTTACTGTTATAATTAACAAGAGTATTGAAAGAATTTGAGATAAGATTTTGAATGAAGATTACCGTCACAAATAATAATAATAATTATTAAAACTTTATTAAACCAGATTGTGACATTAACATGTATAACTAACCTTCATTGGTCGATTATATTGACACGATTATGAAATTACCAACCGGATGAACATGTGGTTAAATGTATTTCTCAAATTAATGATTTGAATAATTTAAATGTTAATATTGTAAATAATGATGTAAATATCTTTGACAATGATGTGGAACGAAAGTAATGTTAGAGGCGTGTTTAAAATTCTTTTTGTCTTTAACAATATTATAAACAATTTCTAATTGTTATAAACATTTAAGAGTTTGTTTTATACTCTAAACAATGCTTATTAAACATTTGGATGATAATTTAACAAGCTTAGGGATTGTCAGAATAATCCAGTGGTATGTGAGTGAAGCATTTGAAAGATTTGCGTAACAATATTTGTGTTGTCTTGCGGACATTTAAAGCTTTTGAGAGGGAGCTGAATTCTTACGCAACGTAGCATGACAAGTGAGCCCATTTGACAGGTGTGCATCAGGTTGAAGGGTAGACCGCAGCTGGCCAGACAACTGGTTATCAGCGGGCAAGGTCGTCTACATTCTGGCCTTGTGCCTATAAATAATTGTCATGTTTATTAAAAGAAAACAAATGCTCTATATATATGTCTCTTCCTGACTTCCTTTTCCAGTCCAAGTGTGCTATGAATGTTACGTTATTTTGAGCTCGTGGGAGCTAACATGTTGTATGATAACTTTGCAAGTCCTACAGGAGGACATAGTCAGATTGACATGGGCTACTGATAGCCACATTTATTTTGTTGAGTGTGTTAAAATCATACCCTTTATTTGAAATAAAGTTTTTGTACAGTTCAAAGTTCTCGTCTTCGTTCTGGTTCATTTTTAAATGTCATGGTGAAGGTTATTGTGGGAGCATACTTTAGAGATCCTGTTGACAACCCAATCCCCGAGATATTTTTAAGAGGTAAGTAGAGGTAAGTATGAACCCCCGTCTATTTTGGTGTGTTCCACAATAATTTCTTGTTAACTTCTGTGCTCAAATCTCGGTAGTATCTGTCAGTGCCATTTTCATTGGTGTAGCTGAGCCGGTGCGGTTGATTTTTGGCAATCCGATTGAGGGGGCGGATATCTGACAGCCTACTATCCGGGTAAACGGGGACAGTACCTTCTTCAAGGCCACGGCCGCCTCCTTCCTTCTTCCTTGTCTAACCATCCCTTACCTTCCCTCATGAGGCCCCTGTTCGCTTTGCAGGTGAGGCCGCCTGGGCGAGGTGCCAATCCCACCTCACCAGTTGTATCACTTTCGATTCGATGTTCCCAGCTCTAGGACACTGCCCGTAGGGGCGGTAGTGGTGAGTTCCCTCGCTGAGTCCGTGGATTCCACCAACCTGGAGGGTAAACGACTAAAAACAAACGTATTATCTAAATCTATAGAAATTGAAAAGCATGAACGGAAAATTCTCCGTAAAATGGTCCCTCGAGCGTTAATGGATTGTGGATTAAGAGGAGACCAGCGGGCCTCTACTCCTTAACTGACAGGTTCATCTATGCAGGTGATCTTGCTTTAGTCACACAGAGATTTTGAGGCAGTAGAAAACCAGTTGACTGTTGCTCTGAAGGACCTCTCTGAGTACTATAGAGTCAATAATTTAAGACCGAACCCTGCTAAAACTCAAATGTGTGCTTTCCACCTACGCAATTGAGAAGCCTATAGAAAGCTTACAGTGTTATGGGAAGATAAAGAGCTTGAACATTGTTTCCACCCCAAATATCTGGGTGTTACCTTACCTTAGATCGAACGTTGACCTACAGTAAACACTGCATTTACACCAAGCAGAAAGTTGCTACTCGTAACAACATCTTGCGGAAGCTTACTGGCAGTATATGGGGTGCAGATCCCAATTTACTAAGAACATCAGCCTTGGCTTTGTGTTATTCTGCAGCTGAATATGCATGCCCTATGTGGCGCAAATCATCTCATGCAAAGCAAGTTGATGTGGCTCTAAATGAAACCTGCAGGATAGTAACGGGATGTCTCAAAGCTTCACCTATTGATAAATTCCACAAGCTAGCGGGGATTGCTACTCCCAATGTAAGGCGTGAAGTTGCAGCCAAACTTGAGAGATATAAAGCAGAACATAACACTGATCATCTGTTACATGGTTACCAGCCACCACTTAGTAGGCTCAAATCTAGGAAGAGCTTCATGAGAACTACTACTCCCCTCACCGGTCAGCCTGGAGCAGCCAGATTATCTCAGTGGATAGCAAGATCTGATTGTAATGATTGGATGGCTCCTTCTGAGAACCTTCGCCCTGGTGAAAATCAAGTCTGGAGAGTGTGGAAGTCCTTAAATCGGCTCAAGAGTGGCGTCGACGAACTAAGGACAACCTGATCAAATGGGGCTTTTTGATGGAATCTTCCACATTGTGTGACTGCTGGGAGGAACAGACAACTAAACACTTAATTAACTGTCCTAGTTGTCTGTCGTGACCTACCTGGCCTGTGAGACGTTCTGGCAGGTTGACAGCTCCTCCGACGATTTTCCCTACTAGCCGAGCGGTTTACTAGATAAAGGAACTTGAGGTCTCATAGACTAGTCCCGGAACTACCGGAATAAAATATGATATTCCCTTGGACTACTGCCGATTTATTAAGCCCTTGGCAGTCGAAGTATATATACACTATATACAAATTATGTGAAGTTACTGCTGGAAGTGCACGCAGGTCTGTAATAGCGCTACTAAGTCTTACTGATACTTGACATCTAGTATGTCTCCGCGAGGCTGAATTCTGCTCGCGCGTGTTACGACGTTACTCTGGCAAGAACTGAGGCGTGAGAACTACTGCTACTCTGCCGCTCCACTACTCTGCAATCACTCTGAGACAACTCTCCTGTGACAACTACTTTGCTACTACTCTGTCGCTCGCCATTTGGGATACCATTATATTCAACTAGAGATGACCCCGAGTCCATCTCTCCCTTCCACTGAGACCTGTGGTCCATTCTACTCCCAGTGTCTAGCAAGTGCTGCTCTCTAAGCTAGCGGCGAAATGCCCATGCTCGCGTCTACGTGACATCCAAGGTTCAATTTCTGGCCTAGCTTGTGACAATGAATCACTCTCTCTACAGTACAGAGTGCTCGACCAACGTACTGTTGTACTATCAATATTTACAGACCTCGGTACACATCCTGGCTCCAGGAATCCTATCCCCTCTTTTAATACATCTCTGGCTTACAAAAGCTCACATCCAACTTAGTAATAATAATAATAATTCTATTGCCCTTATGTATAATGTTCCTTCGAACCGCAGTCCTGGGTTCTGAATCATAGAGGTTCACAGTCACGACACCTCCCTCCCCAGGGAAGAAATGGGTGCAATCTTCCTTGCATTCATTTCTGTCCCAACATTACACTCGGTTACTGTCGAGTCGTAATGATCTGCGACTTTGCGTTGAGGGTGAAGGCTGTAGTGCGACCTGACTCGCACTCATATCTGAATCTACAATGGCCCTCGTGGGCGTACTGAAGCGTCCTTCAGCAGGCCTAGAGTGTAATTCCAGGATTTCCTCAGACATCTCCGGGCGTCCCCGAAGTTGCCTGGGACGTTGGAATATCGTAATATCCTCATCTGAAGTCTTAGCCTTACCTTCCCTCGTAATTACTGTTTGCCTTATGCAAATATTTGGGCAATGTGACCTTGCATCATCAAATCATTCTTTGGCTGGAAACCCTAATTTAGGGCAATCACAACAACAACTGCAACAATAGCACCATAAAATTATCCCAATTGTACCTGCTATAGTTAGTACAATATACTTATATACATTGAAATGTTTATACATCATCTGACTTTGTATGTCTTCTTCTTGTTTTCTTACCAAGTCCTCCACCTCTTCTGTTTTGTGCGTGGCCCACTTTAAATCATTCACATGATTTAACAAATTATTCAGTGGCAGTTTATTAACCTCCGGTACTTGCTCTAACTTAATCTCGCTACCAATTTGCTCGCAGCAGTCATAATTAAGTATCAAATCTGGCACTAAGTCCTTACCTCGAGTAGTGTTTATTTTACCTACCCCTTGTACCTTACAATGTGGGCTGTACAACGTACACCCTGGACTTAACACAACAATACCTGTGCCAGTTAATCCCATATCACTTGTAGTGTCCTTACACATGTAGGTGACCCTTGTCTCACCTGGAGACACATAAATATACCTGTTTCCCTTATAGGTATCCACAGCAATCGCTGTACTGGTAGTACTCTCTTATCACAATTCTCCGGTACCTGGTTAACTCCACTGAGTATCTTCACTGCGCAACTGTCTTGCGAGTGAACCATATTAACAGGGAACTGAGCATGACACAACCTCCACGTGGCAGACACTACCTTACACTGCCTCACCTGTTCCCTATCTAATTGCGCAAATGTCTGCTTTTCCTTGTCCATCAATATATAGTCCTTGGCCTCTTGAATGTACACAAAATGGTGGGGATTACTCTTCATGTAGGTGGGGAATGGGATCATATGATACACACTATAAACCACTCTGTCTGTAAGGGGTGTCCTTATAACATACACAAGATAATTTTCACTTGTAAACACTTCCACTGTGGCCACCTTGTAGACTAGGTAACCGTAAGCTGACCTTAATTCAAATGGCAAGGATAACCCCTTTGGAAAATCCTCCTGGGCTTTCTTATAACTTTCTATGATGTCATCCGGTGATATTATCTGTACCTGGATGACTCCTACCTGTGCATTCATGATGCCTGACAGTACCACACTGTACTGCTCATACAGCTGTACAAGTAAGCCTTCTATCTCAATTAAATGCCTGTTTAATGAGATTTCTAACTCTGCTTGCTCAAATGCTTCTGTAATCCGAAGCGTACTATTGGACAAATATGTCCTGATTTCATTTAAACCCTGAGTCAACCTCTGCTCGTTTGCAGTTACATCGTAGATGGTGCTGTTCATTGTTTGTAACGTGGACTTAACCACTAACATCTGTTCTTTAGTGACCTTAATCATTGAGAGTTGCTCTCTCTCTAACTCACTTATTTGTGACTCATACTTATCTGCATCATCCTGACTTAATGTTCCAAATAACGCTTTGGCTATTGAACCTACAGCATTTATCAATCCCCTTTTCGGTCTGGTATTATCCGTCTCCCCACTTGGGCTAGTGATTTTGGCTATCGTTTCTTTAGATTCCTTAATTCGTTGCAAATGATTACTTAACATCTTAACGTCATGCTGACATGTCAAATTTGTTTTCTGCTCTAACAATATACATGCCAATTGTGTCCAGTGTATGTGCTCCCTGATATTCGAAAATACCTCACTTAGCTGATTCAAATTCACATAGGTAACTAATGTCCATTCCATGTTATACAACTGTATCTCACCCTGGTTGTCGAAGTATAGTCCAGGTGTATTCTCGTATGGTGTCACTTGTACATCTAGTACTTCTCCGGTTATGCCGTGGGGTGATGACGTCACTGTTAACACCGCCACCATGGTGTAGAACCATTCTAGCATTCGTGCCATTGCCTTCTGCCTTACCTGCAAGGTAAAGACAGGTTATTCGTTACCTATTTTACTGATTTTCCACCAAAATTTTATCTACTTCAATAACTTAAGTCTCAAAAGACTTTGCTTCGCATCCTGGCTTAGGCATGCGGCTACAAAACTATCAGCAGTGTCATACACTAAATTCGAAAACTTGCTCGCTTAACTTCGAGTCCTGTTACATAGAGACTCGGCTTCACAAATCGCCTCGGGGATGGCTACACCAATGCCGTTTGCATTTTACTGAATGCTCTCAAATGTGCCTTTCATGGCTCTGTTTCTGTTTCATTTCATCTAAGCTAAGCTCCGGTTTTCCCTACCCCTGTCCTAACGGGTGCGTATCCGCGACTACCCTAGGGGTGACGAGTCACATATAGGCTACACGCTCGCCATCGTGCAACCCTTTACTTACGAGCACCTCAGTGCCACCCGTCGAACCTCTGTTCGTCTGACTGTTAAAATTTCTAATACGGCCCAATTTTGTTTTCCGTAGCTTGGCGGGGTATTAAAGAACCCTACCAGCAGCTGTCGCTATCGTCCTAGTTGCCATTGAGACGAAGGGGTGTGTAACTTCGTCGTGGCCGAAATTTGAGGTTCTGACTCTTCGCTTTTCTCAAATGTGCCTCTTAGAGCACTTCTTCTCTATTTGCTATACACACGTATGTGTCCCTAAATAATTTGTACCTTTAACACAGGTGTCTCTAATTCACCCTTATGCCATTGATTAGTTTCCATATATTATCATAGGCAGGCCTTCGCATACCTGGGGCTGCCAGTAATAACATATGGCTCAATTACACAGAGCTACTCACCGGGATTCGCGCCTGCCTGACCAGTAGGTCATCGAGGTCATCAGGCGACGCCTCTTTTCTGTCGCCTCTTACGACACAGCAGGCTCACTGTTGGGGGTATTCTAACACCAATGATCACGTGTCTAAACGTTCCAATGGTTCCCGCCACCCACACGGGGGGAGGTTAGCTTCCTCAGGATGGCCGCTCTGGGGCCACTATGGACATCCCTGTATTTCATCTTACATAACTCATGTTACCCGGTGCATTATCTAGGCTGCTCGCCTCTGTTGTCCGCTGTTCAAATATTATTGTGTGCCTACTGATAAACTACATTGACTCCATGCGCACACAATCTCTTACAGCTGTGTCACCCTTAGCTGTTGCTGTATCTGCTGACTGTTATACATCCGTACCCCTTAATCCGTTCTGTGCTGCTTCTGCACCCACCCGGGTTCTAAACCCGTTGGAGTCCTTTTACAAGTACATTTTCAACCGATTCTTATGCACCTTGACTCTTCCGCCTTTCTTACTAAGCAGTAGGGTACAATTTACCCCTGAAACGTCCACTACCTCATAAGGTCCTACAAATGGCGGACTCAGCTTTTTAGATCGTCCTCTTCGCAATGCATCATTACGCAAGAGTACCTTGTCACCAATTCGAAATGTGACTTCGTTCTGTTTTTTTTATCGTAATTAGCCTTTTCCAGTTCTTTACGCTCAACTAGCGTCCTCCTAGCGGCTTCATGATTCCTCCTGAGCTGTGACGTAAGCTCCTCAACCACATTCTTATGTTCATTATAATCCACCTCAGGTGGCTTTTGCAATACACCTGGTATATTTGCCTTCTTTCCAAAAATAAGTTCATAGGGCGTGAACCCTGTACTAGTACTCTTGGTGGTATTATATACAAAACTCGCTGTGGGCAGATATTTGTCCCAGTCATTTTGTCCGCCTGAGCAAACATAATGCCTCAGGTACTCTGCTAGTACCTTGTGAGATCTCTCTACGCTACCGTTGGACTGTGGTCTGAAAGCACTTGTGTTTGTTTTCCTAATTCGCAGTTTCTTACAAAGTGCCTTGAAAACTTCGCTCATGAAGTTACTACCCTGGTCAGTGAGAATCTGCCCCGGTAACCCGTAAATGCTTATAACATTATTAATTAGCGTCCGTGCCACTGTTTCAGCCTCCTGATTCGGCATGGCACTAGCTACCAAGTACTTCGACAGTTGGTCCTGGCATGTCAAAATATACTTATTGCCAAGCTCTGTCACCGGAAGTGGACCCACCACATCCAGAGATACCTTCTCAAAGACCGTGCTAGGGGTGTCCGTAATTACCATTGGCGCTCTGACGTCTGGTCTAGTCCCCTTATTCTTTTGGCATGAAGGACACGAGCGTATATAACGCTCAATGTCACTTTTCATTCCCTTCCACTGTAATCGTTCGCGTACCCTGGCGTACGTGCGGGCTATTCCCTGGTGTCCTCCAACCAAGGAATCATGACACTCCTTCAGGATGGCCAATTTCTCAGCCTCCTGCAACTCGGTTACCTCGGGTAAGCTGTCTTCGGGCGTGGACTCCTCTGCGTTAGCGTCCTCGGAGACCTCACTACCGTCTGCTTCAATTCCCTCTACCGTAGCGTCCTCGGGTTTTGAGGTCGTTGCTACCCTCCTACGAGTTTCCATATGAGTGGCCACGGCCGCCCCCTGCCATAACTCGTGCCCAGCCGAGTTGATCACTCGCGCTTGACATTGTGCATCAGTGGGATTCCTGCTAAGGGCATCAGCATTGCAGTTCTGCTTGCCCTGCTTGTAAATGATTTCAAAATCATACTCTGCCAATTTCAATCGGAACTTTAGCAGGCGTGACGATGGGTCTTGGACATTGAACACCCACTTCAGCGGCTTGTGATCTGTCACCACTGTGAAATGCCGTCCGAACAAATACGGCCTGAAATACTTTACATCCCAAACAATGCCTAATAATTCCTTTTCTGTGACGCTGTAATTTCTTTCTGCCTTATTAAGCGTCCTGCTTGCATACGCTACGGGGAGATCTTTACCCACGGGCCCTTGTGACAATACGGCCCCCACTGCTTCGTTGCTAGCATCTGTGGTAAGAACGAATGGCTTTTCAAAATCTGGGTACTGCAGAATAGGTTCTTCAATGAGTTTTTGCTTTAGCGTTTCGAACGCTTGTTCCTGTGCATCTCCCCACACGAAGGGAACTTCCTTCTTCACTAATTCATATAGTGGCTTCGCGATCTTACTATAATTGGGTATAAACTTCCTATAATACCCACTGAGTCCACAGAATTGTTTAATCTGGCGGCTCGTGGTAGGCCTCGGAAAATCCTTCACGGCCTGCACCTTTCGTGAGTCTGGTAAGACTCCCCCTTCAGTAATTACATGCCCTAAGAACGTCACTTCAGTCCTCAGGAACTCACACATATCTGGCTGGAGCTTCAACGTATTTTCTCTCAGCCTTTGAAAAACATCCCTTAACTTAGCATTGTGCTCCTCTATTGAGCTACCATACACTATTATATCATCTAGATAGCACAGACACTGAATACCTGTCAATCCGGTAAGCACTGTATTCATCAGCCTTGTGAATGTGGCTGGCGCATCCTTCAACCCCATGGGCATCTTTGCAAATTCGTACTTGCGCCCTAATGCTGAAAAAGCTGTCTTGGGCCTGTCTTCAGGTTTTAATAACACCTGATAATAACCGCTGCAAAGGTCAAGTGTACTGAAATACCTGGCCTTACCTAGAGCATCTAATAGCTCTGAGATGAGTGGGAGGGGATAACTAACCCCTATCGTTACTTCGTTCAATTTTCGGTAGTCAATCACAACTCTCCACTTTTGTTTACCTGATGCATCCATTTTCTTCGGTACTAACAATAATGGTGCATTCCAAGGGGATGTACTAGGTACAATAATTTCATCACCTAGCATCTTATCTATCTGCGCTTGTATTTCTCCCTTTTGTGCCTCCGGCAGCCTATACGGCCGCACATTAATCGGGGGTTGATCCCGGGGCGTTGGGATCTCGTGACGTATAACTTCCGTGCATGTGAGCTTATCTCCCTCAAGGTGGAAGATGTCATTGTATTCCGCACAGATGGCGTATATACCTTCCTTAACTACCTGCGTGAGATGGTCTACTCGCAAGCAGTCTATCACTTGGCGTGATCTGGGCTTCCGAGCAGCCGGTTCTCCGGTTACCGCCTTACTGCCTTGCTGTACCTTGCGTACTTCTGCCAGGCAGGTGTCATCCACCTCCTGCATTCGCACTCGAGGGCTGTACAGAGTCACTTCTTCCTCAGTAGTATTCATCATGCTGACTACTGCCTCATTGTGCTCTGACCTAGTTAGACACTCTGCGAGGTAAACCCCTGGTGCCACCTCGGCCCTCTCAATAATTCCCACTGGTAGATTCTTATCGACTTCAATAGCTACTACCTTCTGGGTTCGAGGCTCGAGGCTGATTATCTTCGCCTCCCTCGCTCCCAGCGGGTATCTTTTACCGTGGATCGTAACATGACCCTCCCGGTAGTCGATCACGCTGTCAGCTAGGATGTCTCTCCCTATTATACCATCCTGGCTCAGTTGGAAATCACTGCCCACCACATGCACTGTGTGTTTAGTACCTCCAATAACAAACTGAACGGTCCCTTGGGTGTAAATCGTTCCCTCGCTTACACCCGTTAATTCGATCGTGGTGCCTCTACTGATTGTGACTGTTTTAGGCACTGATTGCCTCTTCACTAGGCTGACATCGGAGCCAGTGTCAATTAAAAACCTCAGAGGCCCCCCACAATGCATTAATATAGTGCCCTCCATGTCACGTGCCTTGGGACTCCTTAAATTACGGGATTCCATAGCTGTCCCTGTGTTATGGACCCGTTCCAGTTTGTCGCCCCTGTCTGAGTGATATTTCTCTTATTACCTTTCCCACTCTTGAACCAACAGTCCTTGGTTCCATGTGACCACCGGTCACAAACATCGCACTGTCGTCGGCCTTTCATGGCCTTGCCTCCCGTGCGCCTACTCTGGCCCTGGCCTTTCTTGGCCTCCGGACAATTTCGTTTTAGGTGACCCTGCTGGCCACATTTATAACACTTCCGCCGGTCCACTTCTACTTGTGGTACCCGGGCTGTCTGTCGGCAGTTGTTTTGTACGTGCCCTTTCTTCCCACAACGGTAACAGGTTCTACTCCTGTCCGCTTCCGTGTGAGGCTTCTCTCTAATTATGCGCACGGCTTCCGGCGCCACGGTTTCCTTATCTCTCTGCTTCTTTCGGCAATCGCGCTCTATGTGTCCCGGTTTTTTGCAATATCTGCATATGATCTTACTTGGGGTGCCCCCTGTCTGTACTTTGGGTGTACTACCTAACGCGGTGCGTGCACCTCGGGTTCGTGCCTCCTTGCATTCCCGTGCGATGTGGCCTTCCCTGTTACAATTGTAACAGACCACCCTAACACTTGCTTGTGTTGGCTTAGTATGCCACCTTAGTGGTGCCTTCCTTTCCTGATCGTGTTTACCTGCTCTTACCCCTGAGCTATGTTTCGTATGCAACCCTTCTCGTGCCTTCTTTGACAGAATTACCGCCTCTTCTTGCCTTGCAGTGGCTACAGCTTTCTCGAAAGTAATGGCCCCGTGGCCCTGGACCCTAGTTTGGATTCGCGGGTTACTTAACCCCTGTATGAAGCTAGCTACGCATATTTTTCTTGTGATTCTTAACTGAGCTTCCGTGTCCTCCCAGCTTTCTCCATCGAGGACTGCTTCCCTGAACGCAGCTGACAGAGTCTCTACCTTATGCGCCCATGTCGCCACTGATTCCCTCGGATCCTGCGCTGTTTGAAACATCTGGCAAATATATAAGTCTAATGTGCCCTGAAATCCGTAGTATTCTCGTAATGCCTGTTTGGCAGCCTCCCAATGATTTATATCTCTTCTGACTAACAACTTATCTCGGGCCTTGCCCGTGATTTTGGTCAGGATATACTTAAAGAACAGCTCTTGATCATCGTCTTTTACCATGCGAACAGCAGCGTCTACATTGGCCACAAACTCACGTAATCTGTCGGGCTGTGTTCCATCGAACTCCCGACCTATCAGGCGATGTCCTTCGGTTACTGATACAAAAGGCCCACTTGTACTTACCGTATCTATGTCTGCTAGCCTCTCCTCTACCTGGACACCGGTAGCTGCACTTGTCTGTCTTGCCATTGTAATAAGGTTAGCTTACCTGGCGGCTACTTCTTCTTCTTTGTTGTCTCTGCTAACTGGATACTGCGGCTTATCGGTTCTCCCCTCTGCTGGCGGCACGGCTCGCTACTGCACGGCTCCTTCTGCTTAGTAGGCTTCTTCTTCTCTCTTCTGCGTTGCGTGGCACTCGGTACGATTTACGCGGATGCGCGGACGGACAATCTTCTGCGTTGTCGCGGTCTTTATCGGACAATCTTCTGCGATGTCGCGATCTCTCTCTTTATTCCGTAGTTGCTCTGTTCAGTGCGTCGAACTCGGGACCCTACACTCCTGACACCAAAAAGTTAGGCCTGTCGTGACCTACCTGGCCTGTGAGACGTTCTGGCAGCTTGACAGCTCCTCCGACGATTTTCCCTACTAGCCGAGCGGTTTACTAGATAAAGGAACTTGAGGTCTCATAGACTAGTCCCGGAACTACCGGAATAAAAGATGATATTCCCTTGCACTACTGCCGATTTATTAAGCCCTTGGCAGTCGAAGTATATATACACTATATACAAATTATGTGACGTTACTGCTGGAAGTGCACGCAGGTCTGTAATAGCGCTACTAAGTCTTACTGATACTTGACATCTAGTATGTCTCCGCGAGGCTGAATTCTGCTCGCGCGTGTTACGACGTTACTCTGGCAAGAACTGAGGCGTGAGAACTACTGCTACTCTGCCGCTCCACTACTCTGCAATCACTCTGAGACAACTCTCCTGTGACAACTACTTTGCTACTACTCTGTCGCTCGCCATTTTGGATACCATTATATTCAACTAGAGATGACCCCGAGTCCATCTCTCCCTTCCACTGAGACCTGTGGTCCATTCTACTCCCAGTGTCTAGCAAGTGCTGCTCTCTAAGCTAGCGGCGAAATGCCCATGCTCGCGTCTACGTGACATCCAAGGTTCAATTTCTGGCCTAGCTTGTGACAATGAATCACTCTCTCTACAGTACAGAGTGCTCGACCAACGTACTGTTGTACTATCAATATTTACAGACCTCGGTACACATCCTGGCTCCAGCAATCCTATCCCCTCCAGAAATACATCTCTGGCTTACAAAAGCTCACATCCAACTTAGTAGTAATAATAATAATTCTATTGCCCTTATGTATAATGTTCCTTCGAACCGCAGTCCTGGGTTCTGAATCATGGAGGTTCACAGTCACGACATGTCCTACATCATGTTCCACACAAGAGCTTGTTGATGCATCAGACAACGCTGTTACTGTTGCACAATTTTGGGCTGATATTGTTTAGTTTGTCATTTAAGATTTGTGTTACATTGTATTTATACTCTATCAACCTTTGGTTTGTTTCCTATGTTTCTGTTTGCTATGCTTATGACTCGAAATATATAAAAACCTCAAAGAAGGTCAAAATAAACTGGCTAGAAGAAACTAAGGCGGACCTCCAAGAAATAAATATCACAGACCACACCATAGAAAATGGCCATTGAAAAATGAAAATTCACTACTTGCTTTCAGTCTCCGACCGGGTCAGGAATGGAATGAATGAAGCCCCCATCTAGCGGCGAGGATATGAAGTGTGCCAGCTGCCGAAGCCTATCGCACTCCTCTGGGGCAATGATTAAATGAATGACAGATGAAATGAAATGATAGTGGAGAGTGTTGCTGGAATGAAATTGTGACAGGGAAAACCGGAGTACCCGGAGAAAAACCTGTCTGCCTCCGTTTTGTCCAGCACAGATCTCACATGGAGTGACCGGGATTTGAACCACGGACCCAGCGGTGAGAGGCCAGTGTGCTGTCGCCTAAGCCACGGAGGCTGCAGAAAATGGTCTTTGCCTGCAATAAATACTTCGAATCATAGAAAATCGTGGAGCCTTTTTAGTACAATACTGTTGTAGCCAAGCTCAAATCCGCGGAGAAACCTAAAAAGAAAACTGATAGGAAGTGGTCCACAGAACGCAAGATGCAACACAGTACATTCATGAAGAGATTTTGGGAGAATAAGAAAGCGAAAACCATGAGACCAGCTACAGTAAAAAGTTCAAATGCGCTCTGATTGGTCATAAATAGGGCCTGGATGTTGACGCCGTAAAAAAGTTTAAAAAATGAACTTAAAATTTCTAAAATGACTGTAATGGAAGACCTGAAAATTCGAAAAATGCACTATAAAATGGAGAAAATGATCTTGCGACGGAAACAAGAGCATCTGTATACCTACGGTACCGTTCTTCTGCAACCAAGATAGGCTAGGCTACATATTTTTCTACTAATAGCAATACTGAAATAATTTATTTCAATGATTTATTTATTTATTTATTTATCGTATGGCTTTTAGTGGCGGGAGTGTCCGAGGACATGTTCGCCTCGCCAGAGTTTTGTAGCTGCTTCTATACGGACACCCATTGGGTGAGCTACAAGTACCGTCGCGTGTGGAGTGTTGTCTGGGGAGGACAGTGTTAATGTAAGGACGAGGAATTGGAAGGTAGCGGCTGTGGCCTATAGTTAGGGACCAACCCCGGAAGATGGGAAACCACAGAAAACCATCTTCAAGGTTGCCGGCGGGGGGATTCGAACCTCCTCGCCTCCCGGATGTGAGCGACTGCCTACAGCCACACCGTAACGACCACGGCTAACTCACACGGTTTTATTTCAATATGTTTTATTATCTAGTAGTCTATCAGCTACTACTTCTTCTTAACTCTGAGAGACGTACAGTAACTCCCTCAAACACAAGCAAACTTCGAGCTGCGTCACCTGGTGACCCGATTAGCAGTACACGGTTTTCCATCACCGCCTATGCTTGACTAAATCGTATCACACACCGTGCTCAGAATGCGTGTGTAAGCGATGCAACAATATCTGTGAACGATAGGCCTATCATGTGCTGAAGTGTCCCGACAGGAGAGAGACTCTAACACAGTTCTGCTTGGATGAATAATAGTTCCAATGCACATTGCATGCAATTTTAAAAATGTATTTATGTATTAAGTTAGTATTTATGTTCTGTGGCCATTGGCTGCAATAAATGTTTATAATAAAGCTGTGACATGACTAAATTGAAAGAAAAACAAGTAGTTCCGTGAAGAATTATACAGCCTATTTTCATATATCCTACTTATGTTAATTGCCTCTATCAACATACACAATTTCAGTTTGATTGCTGTAATAGATTCGTAGATATTGAGAACCGACTAAATATTTCGGATGGTCGCCATGTTGGATTTTATATATGTAGGTCCTAGAGTTATGTACTGTTACATGCAGATTATTGTGTGCGGGTAGTATTCAAACTTCAATCGCATAGTTAGGACACAAGGAAAAACAAGGAGATTTTACAAATTTTTTACAGCTGCCATCTTGAGGTTATGGAAACAATTGAAATAAATTAGATGCCAGTGGATTAACATTCGTATAAGGATTTACTGTACCAAGTTTCACTGCACGCGGATGGTTAAATTGCGAGAAACATCCATGTGAATATTTATAATTCGCGTCACCGCCATGTTGGATTTGTGATCACCAGGTTATTTAAAGTCCTATAGGTGAACTTAAGTTCATAGCCCCTATGAACATTAAAAAATGCAGTTTGATTGCTAAAATAGATTCGTAGATATTCAGTATCGTCTAAATATTTTGGATGGTCGCCATGTTGGATTGTTAAATGTATAGGCCATAGAGTCATGTACCATTAAAGAAAAATTATTGCGTATGTTCATTATTCAAACTTTCACTTCGATCACATGACTACATCACAATAAATAAAATCTTAATTTTAAAATTCGCACTGCCGCCATCTTGAGGTTATGTAAACAATTGAACTAAATTAGATACCAGTGGATTACAATGTGTATAAATATTTCCTGTGCCAGGTTTCAGTGCGCTTGGAACATTAAATCGCGAGAAAGGTCTATTTAAAATTTTCAAATTCGCTTGGCCGCCATGTTCGTTTTGTAGTTAACCGGTTTTTGAAAGACTTATAGATGAACCTCCAGTAGTGCCCTTTATCTCCGTACAAAATTTCAGGGTTTTACCGCTAATAGTTTCAGAGATCTAGAATGCCGGTGAAATATTTCGCACATCCGCCATCTTGCGATTATGTAAACAATTGAACGAAGTTAGATGTCGATGCATTACAATGTATATAAACATATGCTGTACCAAGTTTCATTGCGTTTGGTTGGTCAAATCGCGAGAAACGTCTATTTAAAAGTCGCTAATTCGCTTGGCCGCCATGTTGGTTTTGTAGTTACCAGGTTTTCAAAAGTCCCATAAGTGAACTTATAGTAGTTCCCTCTATCACCATAGAAAATGTCAGGGTAATGTCGGTAATAGTTTCGGAGATATTGAATGCTGGTGAAATATTTCGCACAGCCGCCATGTTGGATTGGTGGGTCATAACAAAATTTGAAGGGCACGGTCGAGGTCGCCGGGAATAGTGCTATGAACTTTCCGAGTTTCATTGAAATCACTCCTGCCGTTTAGATTTTATTAGGGGGACACACACACGAGTCACACACACACACACACACAAAAGGTGATCTCATAAGCCTATTTTTTTCAAAATTGAAAATAGGCTAAAAACACCTTAAAAGGACGATCTATCTAAAATATGACCAAAAAAATCTACCAAATTTTAAAATTGCTCTTAAAATGGAAAAATAGCAAAATATGCAAAAAGATGCAAAATAAAAATGACTTATTTGAAGACGGGGTGGCCCGTCAAGAGTTTCTATGTACGTCATAAATCTTAACTAGGACTCGGATGTTTAGGAAATATTATAGACTATACTGTATTTTTGTTTGTCTCTATTTTTATGCCCAATTGGTTTCTGAAGCAAATCAAGTGATTATCGTCACAATACAGTGGTTTTTATTTGTCATATAAATGCATATTTCGAACATTTTTTACCATTAGGTCATATTTTGAGCATTTTATCATTTTAAATGATATAGTCGACTTCGCCGTTACGTTAAGGCAATGTCACGAAATGTACCGAGAATACACTGAGGTGTGTGATGTCATAGTACGATGTAGCAGCCGAGTACCAAGAAGGCAGTGCGAGAACAGAGTTTCAAGAAGGCAATGCGAGAACAATCAAGTAGGCAGTGAAGAAAGAAAATAGAATCTTGAAGCTCTGTTCTCGCACTGCCTTCTTGGTACTCGGCTGCTAGCATTTAAAATGATATTAAGTCCAGTCTTTCAAACTAACAGTCTCTTTTTTTTTTGTGGTAATAACGTCATATTTCGGTAGTTTGACGGCAGCTGTAGCCTAGGTGTGCAATCGTCCTCAACTTACCGAACGGGAACTAGTGTTTACAGAAATTGACTGTAAATGACCACTTAAACATGCATATTCAGAAAATTAATCTGAAAACTAGTTTTTTTTTTTTCGTGTAGCCTTCTGAGAGGCCGAGTGCAGGTCTTTCTAGTCGACGCCCGTGGGCGACCTGCGCGTCGGGATGAGAGATGGAATGGATGAAGAAGAATGAAACTGGGCAAGGATGTGGAAGGAAGCGGCCGTGGCCTGTCAGAAGGTACTGTCCCAGCATTTGCCTGGTGTTGAAAATGGGAAACCACGGAAAACTATTTCAAGGACAGCTGACGGTGGGGCTCGAACCCACGCGTCTACCGAGTCAGCAGAGAGCTTGGCCCCATGACCTAACGCAGCGCTTTAGACCGCGTAGCCACTACTGTCGGTTGAAAACTAGTTGAAACCCGTCAAAACATGACGGTCATTGGGAAAATATTTACGGAAGGATTTTCTTATATGCATTCTTTGTATGATTGCTTGCCACGGTGGGTGAGTGGATAGCGTGTCGGTCTACTAACCCCAAGATTGCAGGTTCGCCCCTGACCGTGGTAAGTGATTTTTGAAAGGCGGCAAAAATACGATACGCATGTCATACGATGTTGGCATGTCAAAGAACCCATTTGAATTCAGTAGGCCGTGTTCATAATGGCAAAATTAATCTCGGGAGTTTCCGCCAGCACAAGGTTCCTCATTTCTCTACTAGAAAGCGCTATTGTGTTCAAGGAGATTAAATATCTAACATCTAACCTCCTTGACTTTCATAGTCAAGGAACTACGAAATTCGACATGCAAGCTACCCTCTGGGTGTCAAATAGCAAAGCTTGCACCAGGCACCCGAGGCCATACGATATTACTATTATTATTATTATTTGTATGATTACAGAGAAAGATCAACTTTGCAACATATAACTGCCCATGACTGAAAACTTGATGGGGCAAATAGTGACCTACACGATCCAGAGTTTCCCCTTGAGCCTTATTGATTGTGATAAATTATGCCAAGCGATTGGAAATCGGTGGCTCTTAAAAGAAAATGGGAGTATTTTTATGGCATATTTATATTGGATTTTTAAAGTGGCTTCGTATTTTGTCCGATTTCTCACTTTATAGCGTCAATTTGTATTTTACATACGACCGGACAATGTTCCTTTTCGTCGAACGGTGTTTTATAGTAATATTTCTCCCAAATTTAACGTCTAATTGATAACACTACAGTGCCCTGCATCAATGGAGCCGCTAAATATTAAATGGCAAATAATACTCCCATTGCAAAAACAACAGTGTGGTTAAGACTCATTGTTATGTACTCTAATCAAATAAAATCAATAAACAGTTGGCTTATACAATGAAGTTCAACATGACCAGTGTATTCACCGTCCAGATACTTTCATACTAAGTTGGTTGTTGAGGAGAATGCGATGAGGTTGATCGCCAATAATAAAATCCTTATAATTATCCTTGCCAGCAACAATGTTTGCAATAGTTTGCAAATGCAGTTCAGGGCGATGTTCTTCGTTTTGATATAAACAGCACGAAACTTCTCGAAATAAGCAATTTCTATCGCCTGTTATAGGTACAATCCTTTGGGTTTCTATGACAGCAAACTATGCAGGGGAGCATAGAATCACTTCATCAATTACAGGATGAGCCCAGACTCACTTTGCCAGCCACCGTAATGGAGGCAGTTTCAGAATTATATGTCCCGTGCATGTCAAAAACGCATTAACATAGGGAAGCCCACTATTAAGACTATATTCTTGGCCATCGCCCCAGAGATCCGGATTCATTTCCCTCTGCCAAGAAATTTAATTCTGACCTGAGGGCATGAACGGGACGCACTCAGCCTCGTGAGGTAAAACTGAGGAGAGGTAGGATCGATTCCAACCTTAACTATCTTGGATGTTTTTCACTTCGGTTTCCCACTTCCACTCCAGGCAAATACCGGGATGGGTCCTTACTTAAGGCCTCGGCGTTCTCCTTCCCAATCCTCACTTAAGTTACAGATACACAGATACAACCATCACCATAACACTGGTCGGTAACATAATTTTTTCTCTGCAAATCTACAGGCCAAGAGCTTTTGTCAGAGTGCTTTACGAAGTCGAAACATGATGGTCAATGGTAAAATAATTACCGAAGGATTTAGGATTTCCTTATATACGGCATTCTTTGTACGACTACTTTTTGGCACTATTGAAATTTTAAGGGCGTCGAAAGATCGCACTCTTGACATTGCAACATATAACAGGCCATGACGGAAAACTTGCTGAGGTAAATAGAGACCTACACGTTCGAGAGTTTCCCCTTGAGCTTTATTGATTGTGATACAGAATGGCAAGCGAATTGGAAATTGACGTCTCTTAAAAGAAAATGGAAGGGTTTTGTCGGATGGTGTTAAATCAACTCGAGGGATTAGAGCTCTCTGCCCAATTTTATCTCCACTGATTATTTCCAAATCCAAGCAATTTTCATACATATTCTTTACAAATAATCTGGTTCCGTTCAGGAGCCCCTGGGAAACGTTCAGATTTCTGAGAATCATAACTATGGCTCCAACTTTTAGAGTAAGAATATGGGGAGGCAAACCACTTAATTCCAAGGAATTCAAGAATTCTGTAGGAAATTGAAGTAGCTGGCTTTCATCTTCAGTAATTAATCTGTTAACGCTGGGGTATGTTTTTGAACTACCGGGTATAAGTTCGATGACTTTCAAATTAATTTCATTACAATGTTCATTTTTTGGTGTTAGAATGCATACTTTCGAGAACTTGATTATATCTTTCGTAGAAATGAATGTTTCGCCGTAAATCTCAGTCAGGATGTCATCATGCGCTAAAATTCTGGGTGGTAGTTCAATAACATTATTGATTCCTCACCATCTACAGAGGGTTAGTCGCCGTTACCAATTTGTAACAAAAAATCAGAAAATTCAATTTCTTCTGGTTTCAACCGCATGTTTTTTGTAAGCAGCGTATTTTGAAGAAGGGCCAGAGAGGAGAGTATTTAATACAGTTTTGAATAATTTTTTGGCGAGAAGCGTGCGGCACAACAGGCAAAACCTGCCTAAAGTCTCCTTCAAGAACAGTAATTTTCCCACCAAATGGAATGTCATTACCCATAATATCTTTTAGATGACGATTCACACACATTAATGAATTAATATTTGCCATTGGGGCTTCATACCATATTATGAGCCGTGCTAATCGAATATCGTCAGCTGCTTTGGAATTTAATTTTAATCCAGACACTGAACTCTCATTTAAATTTAGAGGAATTTTGAATGTACTGTGTACTGTTCGACCGTTGGGTAGCAAAACAGCGGCTATTCCAGTCCATGCTACTGAAATAACATGAAGCCCTAAACTGCAGAACTTTTGTATTAAGCATCGGTAAATAAATGTTTTTCCTGTGCCCCCAGCACCGTCAATAAAGAATGCGTTCGTGACAGTTGTGTTGTTATTTTGAAGAACGCTAGTGATTTCATTAATAATTGAAAGTTGTTCCTGGTTTGCTAAGGACATCAGGTCAGCCAAATCAAAAGGGAACACTGGCTCATTAGTAGTTTGATCGTAGGAGTGTGTGTCAGTACCAACAGGCAAGTTAAATGTTGGGAGAGAGAAACCATGCAATTGCAGATTTTTATTAATATCTCTGAGAGATAGTTGATAAGTTGTATTTTCGTCTTCAGACTTTAAATAATCTTCACAGAGAGAGTTTTTGTGCTTGTCCCATAAGTGACTGGCATTGCAAGGTTGATGAAATAGGCTATGCATATGCAGGCGAATAACTGTCTCAGTTGAAAGCGCATTTGGAAAACCGATGCTTCCATCAAACAGTGTTGCCATTCTGTATCATCGATAAGCAAACCAAGCTTAATTGCCATATTCTTATATGTTGGGCAGGTAACACTTTGGTATGTTCGGAGATCCTCAAAGCTTGTGGCACCTACTATATGAAGTAAAAGTAAGTGCAGATGGTATCTTTCTGATTCAGATGGAGAAACATTGTACATCCGACCTATTACCTTTTCGAATCTAAGTCGTTTTTTTCAAATGCATTTGCATTTATCCCATACATAATGAACGGGTTGTTGGATTTTGGAGCTGAAACCATGCAGTGAGTTGTGTACTTTTTAACTGAGCCCGTATTAATGCTTTGGGAGCATCGTCGGCATGAAAAAAATACATCTTGTTGGTCTGGTAAATGGACAGGTAACCGGGCAACAATGTGGGACTGTTCGTGCATGTTGTAACCAAAAATCCTGTATTCGGCCTCACGTGACCCAACATATCTAGCATTCAAATACGTAGAAACTTCGTCATGATGTAACATTCCATCATTTGCCGTGATTTTCAAGTTAGCGCAATCATGCCGCTTATAAACATATTTATGTATGTATTTGATGCTGTGTATACCAATGTTGATATCGACAATCGCTTCATTGTTCCATACAATCGATATCTATTGGCGCCTTGTACTCGTTTAGTATATGATCTTCCATTCTGTCGCCTACGGTAAAGTGGATAGCCGTTCACATTCTATTTAGTTTCTGGCACAAAGTCTTTTGGAAAACCCTTCTTACATCTTCCATCCTTCATGCAAATTGAATTGGGATACAGAAAGCTGCAAGGTCCATGTACCATGTGTGTCTTTACTAAGTTGTGCAATGTTGTATTGGAAGGATCTGGTATTTCTGCTGAAACTGTCATATCAATATCAGAGATTTCTCGTAATTTACAACTGTCTCGAAGACAAACCAGTAAGTGTATATGAGGTAAACCTCGCTTCTGGAACTCAACCGTGTATGAGAAAGTTTGTACCTCGCCAAAAATTTGCTTTTGATTTATTAAACGCAAGAGTTCCTTCACTTTCGCATGAAAACCGCGAACAACGACATCAGGTCTATTGTTTGCATTTTCATAAGGTTGGAGGCTAGTAGTAATTTCAGGCCATGATGGGTTGCAAGTGAAAGTTATGATGAGGTCTGGCTTGCCAAATTTTCTCACAATTGCCATTGCATCCTGATAATTTTGCAACATATTTCGGGGACTACCAATAACAGTAGAAGGCAAAATAACTATGCGACCAGCTCTTAAACTTTCATTTTCAGCTCTAAAGTGTAAAGCATCAGCAAGACCAACGTAGGTATCGACATGCAATTTCGTTTGTTGATTGTGATTATATGTTAGTCTATCTCCTTCTATTCGTCAATAATAGTCAACTATTAATTGTTGGGTAAGTTTACCTGCATTAAGTAAAGGGTTGAAACCTCCTGCGGGAGGACAACCTCGAATCGACAGCCTATACAAAATACATTCACGCATTGTCATATTTTGCCTAACGTTCGTCTTACGTTTCCCTCCTGTTGGCAGTGAAATATGTCACCCTGTTTCTCCGCAAGGCCAGATTAAAACGTAAGTTAATGGATCATAATGCATACTGTCAACATCAATTTCCTTTCAAACTCCCTGATTGGAAAATACGGCTAAGTGGCGGTGTGAAGCCGGAGCACCGTCTGGTGTTTCAAAAATAGCTGCAATCTCTGAGGAGGCTGGGTTATTGTAACGTATAGGATCTTCTTGAGGTTCATGGTAAAAGCGCATGACCAAATCTAACGGTTGACGTTTTTCTCTTAAAGCCAGTTCATTTTCTTTGCATATTTTTGAATGCATTGTCTTATACAGTTGAATGTAAGGGTTATTCTCTTGCAAAATAATATTTAGAATATGAAGTGTACCCTCCCTGATGCAAAAATTCGCTCGATTTGCTAGTCTGATATGATTAGCTTCTGAGCAGTCTAATATATACAGCTGGCCGTAACAACTGTCGCTTATATTTTTAGCCTATTTTCAATTTTGAAAAAATAGGCTTATGAGATCACCTTTTGTCCGTGTGTGTGTGTGCGTGTGTGTGTGTGTGTGTGTGTGTGATTCGTGTGTGTGTCCCCCCCTAATAAAATCTAAACGGCAGGAGCGATTTCAATGAAACTCGGAAAGTTCATAGCACTAATCCCGGCGACCTCGACCGTGCCCTTCAAATTTTGTTACGACTCACCAATCCAACATGGCGGCTGTGCGAAATATTTCACCAGCATTCAATATCTCCGAAACTATTACCGATATTACCCTGACATTTTCTATGGTGATAGAGGGAACTACTATAAGTTCACTTATGTGACATTTGAAAACCTGGTAACTACAAAACCAACATGGCGGCCAAGCGAATTTGCGACTTTTAAATAGACGTTTCTCGCGATTTGACCAACCAAACGCAATGAAACTTGGTACAGTATACGTTTATATACATTGTAATGCACCGACATCTAACTTCGT
Source organism: Meconema thalassinum (assembly GCA_946902985.2). Taxonomy (NCBI): domain Eukaryota; kingdom Metazoa; phylum Arthropoda; class Insecta; order Orthoptera; family Tettigoniidae; genus Meconema; species Meconema thalassinum. The sequence continues at coordinate 92,821,752 of OX336390.1, forward strand.
TCAATTGTTTACATAATCACAAGATGGCGGATGTGCGAAATATTTCACCGGCATTCTATATCTCTGAAACTATTAGCGGTATCTCCCTAAAATTTTGTACGAAGATAAAGGGCACTACTGGAAATCCATCTATAAGACCTTCAAAAACCGGTTAACTACAAAACGAACATGGCGGCCAAGCGAATTTGAATAATTTAAATAGACCTTTCTCGCGATTTAATGTTCCAAGCGCACTGAAACCTGGTACAGGAAATATTTATACACATTGTAATCCACTGGTATCTAATTTAGTTCAATTGTTTACATAACCTCAAGATGGCGGCAGTGCGAATTTTAAAATTAAGTTTTTTATTTCTTGTGATGTAGTCATGCGATCGAAGTGAAAGTTTGAATAATGAACCTACGCAATAATTTTCCTTTAATGGTACATGACTCTATGGCCTATACAGTTAACAATCCAACATGGCGACCATCCGAAATATTTAGACGATACTGAATATCTACGAATCTATTTTAGCAATCAAACTGCATTTTTTAATGTTCATAGGGGCTATGAACTTAAGTTCACCTATAGGACTAAATAACCTGGTGATCACAAATCCAACATGGCGGCGACGCGAATTATAAATATTCACATGGAAGTTTCTCGCAATTTAACCATCCGCGTGCAGTGAAACTTGGTACAGTAAATCCTTATACGGATGTTAATCCACTGGCATCTAATTTATTTCAATTGTTTCCATAACCTCAAGATGGCAGCTGTGAAATATTTTTAAATCTCCTTGTTTTTTTCTTGTGTCCTAATTATGCGATTGAAGTTTGAATACTACACGTTCACAATAATCTGCATGTAACAGTACATAACTCTAGGAACTATATACATAAAATCCAACATGGCGACCATCCGAAATATTTTGTCGGTTCTCGATATCTACGAATCTATTACAGCAATCAAACTGAAATTGTGTATGTTGATAGTGGCAATTAACATAAGTAGGATATATGAAAATAGGCTGTATAGTTCTTCACGGAACTACTTGTTGGAATATATGGAAGAAATGCGATGATGTACAATTTCTGAAAATTTAAAACAATATGGACCGTGTTCAGGTGGTAGGGTAACATTGGCACCAAAGGAAACGAAGGACATAGAATTGTTGTACTGCCGAATATTCTCTCTGAAATTCCTTGAGGTATCATCATTTCCAGTGAAAAATGGTTTAAGCCTGTCAAGTATTTTATATTCCGGCAGATCAATTTTACCATTGCAACAGCAAAGGCCAAAGTAACCAAGCGTAGTTTTTTCGCAAGAGAAGAACAATGCAGAACAATGTTTACATTCGTTCGTCAAGGACCCAACGCTGTACGGCATAATATCTGGCATTGTTTCTGAAATGACAGATTTATATTGTATATTAAAAGTGGTTTCACCTTTTCTCCGATTTCTCATCGTTTTGCGTCTATTTGTAGTTTCCACACGACCGGTTAATATTCTTTTTCGTCGAATGCGTCTATTTACAGTAGGATTTATCCCCAAATTAATGTCGTATTCGAACACACTATAGTGTCCTGCATCAACGGAGCCGCTAAACAATAAATGACAAATAACACTTCCATTGCCATAATCTACAACGTGGTTAGTCTCATTGTTATGCCCTCTAAACAAATAATCATTAAACAATTGCCTTATACAATGGAGTTCAACATGACCAGCATATTCACCGCTCCGAGACATAAGATTTTCATACTCAAGTTGGTTGTTGAGGGGAAGGCGATAAGACTCATCGACAATAATAAAATCCTTATAAATATTCCAGTCAGCAACAATTTTTGTAACAGTTTGCAAACGCAACTCACTATGACGTTCTTCGTTTCGATATAAACAGTACGAAACTGCTCTAAATAAGCAATTTCCGTCACCTGTTATTGGTACAATTCTTCGGATATCCTTGACAGTAAATTATGGAGCATAGAACCACTTCGCCAGTCACCTTAATAATGGAGTCAGTTTTATAATTATATTTCCTGTGCGTGTCAAAGGTCGTATTTACACAGGGAAGCCCACTCTTAATGCTGGCAATGAATTATCGAGACAAACCGGCCCAGTAATTCTGCGTAGACACTTTCTAGTATGCCATAGTTATGGTATATAAAATTAAAGGTTTAACAATTCGTAGAAGCAGCGATATGTAGGCTATACTCGACAGACAACGACTAACCTGGACTGACCACCAAAGACTATAACAGACCACCAAAGACTATAACAGAAAGATCGGAAACACAATACAAATGGCAGTTCCAACATTCGACTGCAGCGGCATCTGCTACTGAAACATAGAAGTTAATTTGGAAAACAATGGAATCAAAAATAGGCCTACATTTGTAATATCAGAATTTTAACGTAGGCCTATTGTATATTATTGCTGTATAACTGGTAAAGGTACAGTTCATTAGTGGAATTCCATGTAACAACATTTTGGACATGCCTTGTATGTTTATAAGGCAAGGAAAGAACTGCGGAAAACAAATGAGTACCGTAGCACATGGCGCGATTTGAAAACACTCGGAAGTAAGTCGCCCAGGCGGGTGGATTCTAATTTCTAATGTGTTGGAATTCGTACAATCCTTGATTCACAGTCGGCTTAACAGTTATCCCATGTGCAACAATATGCCAAAACGTCTGTAGCAATAAAGATAAATAGCCTACCGGTATTGCAAATGTAATCTGTCGAATGTTGGAACTTATAAAGAGTTTCAATGAAATTACCATAGCGTTTTAAATTGAGATGGGAACGCAGAATTCCTTAGTTTACGGGAATGCCAAAAGTTAAATATGTTTTGACAATATAATAGCAATTGCAACAAAGGAAAATAAGGAAATGAAAAAATCATACCGGAGGGGTGATTCGAACCCCTCACATTGGGCGATGCATAAATTAAGAGAGTACCGTGCTACCACCTGAGCTACCGAACCACTGTTAATGGAGCGCAATATTAAGGTAGTTAAACATCATGCACACTCAAAATTTGATGGCAGTTTACGTTTTTCAACATTTTCTGTATGGTATAATTATATTCCAGTGTATATTATGGAAATATAAACAATGGTCCCTTCCATTATAATCCTTAATTAAGACGCGGTGGACTTGTAACCGCCATGACTGTCATGAGGCAAGGCGATTGTGCGCATGCGTGATAGGCATTATTGTTTGTTTATTAATTTAAAAATATTCTGTAACATATTTGTTTATTTTAAAGACACTCTGCAAATCTACGTGCCAAGAGCTCTCGTTAGAATGCATTACGAAGTCAATCGGTTAAGTTGTTATCTCATTCTCGATGTAACAAAAATCGCCTTAGTGTTTTAAATACATAGATAGGAATAACGATTTTTTTTATCGTGTTTACCCTCCAGGGTGGTGGCTCCCAGGGACTCAGCGAGGGAACTCTCCCCTACCGCCTATCCAGGCAGTGTCCTAGAGCTGGGAACATCTAATCGGAAGGGATACAACTGGTGAGGTGGGATTAGCACCTCGCCCAGGCGGCCTCACCTGCAAAGCGAACAGGGGCCTTATGAGGGAAGGGAGGGGAAGATTGGGATGGATAGGCAAGGAAGAGGGAAGGAGGCGGCCGTGGCCTTACGGTAGGGACCATCCCGGCATTTTCCCGAAGACGAAGTGGGAAACCACGGAAAACCACTTCGAGGATGGCTGAGGGGGAATCGAACCCCCTCTACTCATTTGGGCCACCCGAGGCTGAGTAGACCCCGTTCCAGTCCTCGTACCACTTTTCAAATTTCGTGGCAGAGCCGGGAATCGAACCCAGGACCTCCGGGGCGGCAGCTAACCATGCTGACCGCTACGCTACAGAGGCGACGAACGAATTTAGTTAACAATTTAATTTCGAAGGGATTGTCACTTGAATGTATAATTAAATAAAAAAAAACTGTCATATTTAAATGTCGAAGCCTCCGTGGCTTAGGCGGCAGCACGCCGGCCTCTCACCGCTGGGTCCGTGGTTCAAATCTCGGTCACTCCATGTGAGATCTGTGCTGGATAAAACGGAGGCAGACAGGTTTTTCTCCGGGTACTCCGGTTTTCCCTGTCAAAAATTTCACTCCAGCAACACTCTCCACTATCAATTCATTTCATCTGTCATTCATTTAATCATTGCCCCAGAGGAGTGCGTCAGGCCTCGGCAGCCGGCACAGTCCATATCCTCGCCGCTAGATGGGGGCTTCATTCATTCCATTCATGACCCGGTCGGAGACTGGAAGCAGGCTGTGGATTTTCATTTCATATTTAAATGTCATTTCCAAGTCATATTTGCTTGCATATTCGGGCTACTTTTAGGTGTTAATCATCCAAGCCCTAATCATACGAATAATAATGAGAGTTCAGTGCAGACAGTGAAGAGAGTAGACTAGCTGCTCGCATCCAGACCGCACACCACCCAAGCAGCTAAGTATACAATCCACTCTAACCTGACCATTTAACAACAATCACACCGGGTGAGTTAGCCGTGGTCGTTACGGCATGGCTGCAGGCAGTCACTCATATCCGGGAGGCGAGGAGGTTCGAATCCCCCCGCCAGCAACCTTGAAGATGGTCTTCTGTGGTTTCCAGGCAAATGCCGGGGTTCTTCCCTAACTATAGGCCACAGCCGCTACCTTCCAACTCCTAGTCCTTACATTCACACTTTCCTCCCCAGACAACACTTCACACGTGACGGTAAGTTACATGTAGCTCATCCAATGGGTGCCCACTTGGAGCAGCTTCAGCCACTTGTGAGCCGAACATGTTCTTGGACACTCCCGGCACTAAAAGCCATACGATAAATAAATAACTAAATAAATACTAGGCAACTGTAACTAAATAAGTGTAGTCTACATATTGTAAATACTAACGCCCACAGGCCTACTTGTAGGCATAGATTTAATAGCCAAAGTGTAGTCTAATGGATGTGATGATGATCGCTTGACGATTGAAACTAGCCATTCAAGTGTACGGACCGGGCAGATGATCTCGTAGTTCTGCCCCTTAAAACAACAAAAACAATATAACAAGTGTACGGTAGACTATTTATTAATCTCATGTAATTTTTTTCAGTATTAGGGAACGACCCGTTACAATTGGGTTGACTAATTACTGCCTAATTGTGTTGACCCACTGAAAAACATTAAATTTCGTTTAGACTAACTTACTAAGGCAATACTGATAAATGGCTTCAAACGCCATAATTCACTGAAGAAAATGGAAATTGCAACACCCAGAAAGAGTGGTGCTACATTGCTGCAATTTAACATGCAGGACGAGTGTTCGGTTGTGATTCGATGATTGCACTTTCAGGTCCCTCTGACCGCAAGTTTGGACAACAATCAATACAGGATGTGCCCACCACGAGCTGCAATACATTGATGAATTCGGTGAGGCGTGGAGTTAATAAGACCCTGGATCGCTTCCTGAGGAATTGTGGCCCATGCTTGCTGTACTGCATGGGTCAGTAGTTCCAGAGTTGTGGGTGGCTCAGGACGGTTGGCCTGTTGTCGACCCATCATGTCCCACACATGCTCAATAGGACTGAGGTCCGGGGATCTGGCGGGCCATTCTAAGGTTGTGATGTCGTGGAGAGCTTCTCTGGAGATGCGTGCAATGTGAACCCGGGCATTGTCCTGCTGAAACATCCCATTAGCAATGTTCGCCATCATAGGGACAACCACTGGATTGAGTACCCTATCAACGTACTGTCGAGCAATCATAGTGCCCTCAACAAGCACTAATTGTGATTTAACATTAAAGCCAAGAGCTCCCCAGACCATAATGCTTGGTGTTGGCCCTGTGTGCCTCTCGACAATAAGGTCTGGGCAGCCCCTCTCCCCGGTACGTCGGCGCACACGATTCCGGCGATCACTGTGGGCAAGACAGAAGCGCGATTCATCACTAAGGACGACCCTATGCCATTCGTCGACCCACGTCGATCGTTCTCGACACCAGGCAAGCCTTACACGTCGCTGTTGTGGAGTCGATGGAATACCTTCTGCAGGGACACGGGATCGTAAGCCAGCTGCACGAAGGTGATTAACAACTGTTTGTTGTGTAACGTGGGGTGCCACAACTGCTCAAATTTGCGCTGATGTTGCATGGGGTTCCATCCGGGCCATCCGAATGATGCGGCGATCCTCTCTCACAGTTGTCTGTCGCGCTGGGCCTGTGCCAGGTCTACGAGTGTGGGTACCTTCATTTGACCACTGCTGCCATACACGTTGTACCGTAGATGCCTGTCGGCCAACACGTGCAGCGACAGTCCTTATCGATAATTCAGCCTCACACAGTCCAATTATCCGAGCCCTCTCAAACGGCGACAGTTGTTGATAGCGTGCTCTTCTCTGTCGTCGAGGCATGTTTGACGGGGAACACTTCACTGCACAGACTGCAAGTCAACTACGCTACACCAGAGTCCGTATACTGGAATTGATTCCTCCGCGACCAATCACGTGGGGAGACCTGTAGCTACAATCCAATGGGTCTGAAACTTTGATCGTTTACATACCTACATTGCATCGTTCCATATCTTGAAAATCAACACAAACGACCAATGCCTTCATGGTGTTGCAATTTCCATTTTCTTCAGTGTAATAATGTATTAAAAAAATAATTGGTATTCTGCCCGAAGGCAGGTCCGAGCCTCCGAAGGGGCTACCCCCAGGCGGAGTATACTTGCGGTAGGGTGGCCAGGGCCTTCCCGCTCCTCCTTATGTTGGCCAACAGCGCGCAGTGCCTAGAACCGGCACTCCATCCAAGTTCCGACTGCGCCCAATGTTGCTTAACTGCGGAGTTCTCAGGCTCGGACCTGCCTTCGGGCAGAATACCAATTAATAGTTTATATCCTTTATTATTCCCGTTTCCAACGGGGTCGGGGATGAAATGCGATGAAATTCTAATGTGGCGGATGGTTTTACGTCCAGATGCTCTTCCTGACCCCAACCTCATGAGAGGAGTTAATGAGAGATGAAATTAATGAAGATGAATGAAACTGGGCAAGGATGTGGAAGGAAGCGGCCGTGGCCTGTCAGAAGGTACCGTCCCATCATTTGCCTGAAACACCATAATGATAATAATAACCTGGGCCCGGATTCTGATGCCATGTCATCTTTGTTCACCACAGACATTGCTAACTTATAATCATACAAATACTGTTCATGGCCTCCACATTACAGAAATGCATATTTATTAAGCCATTCTTTCGTTATTTTTCTAAGTATTTTATTTTTAGGTCATTTTCCGGCTTTTCGTGTCATTATTTGATTGTATGGAATTTATTAGAATATTGTATGCGTTTTGATTAATTTTCACGCATTTTCAATGGTTTGTGATTTGCACTGGTAGCTCAAAGCAGAAATTTTGAGGATGGAGAAGGCATTCTTTCAGCAGACTTGGACAAAATGGCAATATTCTTCAAGTCTTGGCGATTGATCCCAAGCGCTTCTAAGACTGAGGTTTCATGTTTCCATCTTAGCAACCGACTCGCAAACTACGAGCCATTTGTTTTATTCCTTGGTGATAAACTAAAGTACAATCCTTTCCCGAAGTATCTAGGAGTCACCTTGGATAGAACTTTAAGCTACAAAGAACATCTCACCAAGCTCTCTCACAAAATCACTACAAGGAATAACATCCTACACAAGCTTTGTGGTAGTTCATGGGGAGCCTCGGCTGACTGCTTACGATTAATGGGTAATTAGTCTTGTCTACTCTGCAGCGCAATACTGTGCCCCTGTATGGCTGGAAAGTGCACATGTGCATACTAAGTTGAATGATACCATGCGCTGCATAACTGGTACTGTAGAGTCTACACCTCGCCACTGGTTACCCGATCTTAGCCATATCCCACCACCCCACCTGAGGAGAAAGGAAGCTCTGCTGAGAGAAACAAAGACGATCCGGTCATCTCCCTCATTACCAGTTCACCAGGAATTTTGTTTCCCATCGTCACAACGACTTCGATCTAAGAGACCAGCAAGTGTATTGGCCGGCCGACTCTTGAGGGACAATTTTAACCTAAACCGGAGCTGTCAGGAAGAGTCAAATTCAACATCTGGTACTAATGCTCATGAGATAAATCCAACTCGGAAAATGAATGGATTTGACCTCCCAAGAAAACTATGGTGTCGCCTCAACAGACTGAGAAATGGGCATGGGCGCTGTAATTTCTTGCACCATAAGTGGGGCTGGATGGATTCTCCAATGTGCGAATGCAGTGAAGAGGAGCAGACCATGAACCACGTCATCCTACGCTGCCCTCTTCATGCCTACTCCGGAAGCCCCAGCAACCTGTTTCATATTTCTGATAGTGCTGTTGTGTGGTTGAAGAACTTGGACCTGGACTTATGAATTCCTTGTTGTACTCACCATACGATTAAATAAATAAGTAGTTTATGATGATTTATTTGTGTAACTTATGGTACTGGATATTAACGGCACTGAAAGTAAGGGTGAATACGAAGGGCGCAGTCCAATTCGGCCAGTTAATTACACTGATAAAATCGGACAGACTTTTCTGGCCAGCATGATCTGCCCCTTTGATAAGACATAGTCCATTTCGGCCAGCTATAGCTCATTAGCAATCTCCCCTCTCTTCCCCCACTCTGCAGCCAACACATACCATACTGTGCACAAGTTCCAACCTTTCCTCATTAAACTGTTGGAGGGAAGGTGACTCAGTTTCACGGTCCCAGGGGTGTCAATTACTATAAAGTCGCATATGTATGACCCAGCGTTCAGGATATGGTAATTGAGTAGTGAATAAAACAGGATTGCTTTGATGAATCCTCGGTAAAACGGTTGCCATATTTCAGTTTGATCGATTTTTTTAAGTCAGTCTTTTCAGATTACATTTCATTGAGCATTATGTGTCCACCTCATTGCGTATTGGCTGTCACCACGGAGACTCTGGTTCGATTCCTGGCTCTGCCAAGAAATTCAATTCTGGTATGAGGCCTGGAACGGGGTACACACAGCTTCGTAAGGTAAAACTGAGAAGAGGTGTATTCGATTCCTAATCCCGCCATCCTCCAAGCAAATGCCGGATTGGGTCCTAACTGAAGGCCTCGGCCGCCTCCTTCCCAATCCTCATCTGAATTACACTAGGCCTACACACAATAATACAGCCATCACAGTACCACAGGTTATCAGACAAACCCCCCCCCCCCCCCACACACACACACACCCAATTACGTGGGGTTACATGACCACGATGTCGCAAAGCCCCTCAATCAACAACAACATTGAGCATTAGGCAGCAGGCGAATTTTCAAGGCATCAACATCAGCCCTCAGGTGAAGACCATTCACATCATGTACTATATTTACGTTCATATATGCTCAATCATCATCATATATATTATTTCAGTAGTGTAGATCCCTCCTGCGATGCTCACAAGCGACCGAGCGTGAAAAATGAGCATTCAAATGAAAGAGAATATACATCACCAGTGACGCATTGCACTCTAATTTCATAAATATCTATAATTTCTTTAAAGAATGAATTTAAAAGAAACTGTACGAAGTGTGCGATTTGCAGATACTGTTACCTGGGATACCAGGGTGAAGCTTATGAACACTTATCCACAACTGTAGGGAAAAACTGAACCACTTCTCATCTCGTTCCCGTCAACATATTTAATTGAAAAAGGATTTAGTTCTGTTATCCAGCTCCTCACAAAACAAAGAAATAAGTTGGACATGCCTCAAAGGAGACTTGCCCGTGAACTTAACGAACATAAAACCGGATATTCAAGCTTTAACTGAAATCCAGCAAGCACAAGGCAGCCATTGAAAAGGTAAAATAAAACAATAACAAAGTTTTCTAACTGTCAATCTTTTTTCCAGATTCCAATTTAAAAAAGACAACACGAATTCCTATTTTTTAAATGTACGTCAATGATCTTAGTTAATTATTTCAATTCTTTGTTCTTAAAAAAAATCCGTAAAAAATGTACATTATTTTCAGTGTTATTTAAGAGTGACCGGATAAAACTGCTTCGGTTGTTTTTTATACGGAAGTAAAATTGTTTAAAATAATAAATCTGCCTTATTATTTTCACTTTACTTCAAATTCAAGTTAGTCATACAATGAAAATGAAAAGGGGGCGATAGGTTATTATTATTATTATTATTATTATTATTATTATTATTATTATTATTATTATTATTATTATTATCATTATTATTATTATTTATTAAATCGTTACAAATACACACATTTTACAAAATTCTGATTAACTGGACACATTTTATGAATTTCCTTACACTTCCTACTCATTGTTTAACCTGTCAATTTACAATTATTATATTATATTGTTACAATATGATAAAGACAGGTCGAAATAGGATACAAATTCATACAGAGCAGGAAGAGATATCACATATGCCACTAAAAGGTGCAACCTTCTGTGTGGCAAGCATATCATTGATTACTATTTCAAAATATTGTTGCGAGGGAGCCGTGTCAGTACATTTACTGGCACGTTAAAGATCCCCATTCGGGGCAAAATTCCGGCACCCCGGCGTCTCTAAAAGCCAGTGAGGGACGTAAAACCAATAACATTATTATTTCAAAATATTGTATAATGGCTTAGCCGAATAACACGTTCAATGTAAATGATGTATACACTAAACAAGATGTTTAGTAAAGAACATATAGCCTACTTTCTCCTAAATGCATGGGTATTGTTATAACTCTTTGTCCTTTCCAAGGAGTATATTTGAATGTTGGTTGTAGTAGCTTGTTGAAATAAGTGTCATACGGATATTAAACATGGATATGAGGTGCCCTTTGCTAGTGCTACCTCTGTACCAAATTTCGTTCAATTCGGTTTCACCGTGTTTGAATAGATAGGGGGAATCAATTGGCACACATACATGGCCACCATCCGCAAATTATTGGGCAGATGACCTCGTAGTTTGGTCAAAAGATTCTTCATACATAAAGGTATAACGTTGCAAAATTTGGTAGAGATCAGATGATTAGGTTGATCGTAATATTATTTAAGCTTGTAACATTTGGGTGACCGCCATTACGTTTTCGTCAAGATGGCGGCGATATAAAACATGACACTGAGATACCCTTTGCTAGTGTTACCTCTGTACCATATTTCGTTCAATTCGGATTCACCGTGTTTGAAAAGATAGGGGGAATCGATTTGCACACAAATATGGCCACCATCCGCAAATTATTATGCAGATGACCTCGTAGTTTAGTCATACTTCATACTTAATGGTATAATGTTACAAAATTTGGTAGAGATCAGATGAATAGGTTGGTCGTAATTTGATTTAAGCTTTGAACATTAGAGTGGCCGCCATTACGTTTAGGTCACGATGGCGGCGATATAAAACATGACACTGAGGTGCTCTTTGCCAGTGCTAACTCTGTACCAAATGTCGTGCGCGCGTTCACACACACACACACACACACCCACACCCACCCACACCCACCCACACCCACCCATACCCACACACACCCACACACACACACACACACACACACACACTCTCTCTCTCTCTCTTTTTGGCCCTGTAGTGATCTCATAAATCTACTTTCATTTTTTGCAAAAATCGAAAGTAGGCTAAAAATAATGAATATGAAGGAAAATTGAATTTGTGTTTGTATATACTTGTTGGCTCAACTAATTATATTTTCAATTTTAATTTTGTTTTCTCTGAGAAAATGTTTTATATGCGTCTTCAGGTTTGTATGATTTCCTTTTAAATTCTTTTAATTTAATTGGGAGAATATTATATCATTTTGGTGAGAAATGCAGAAATTTACGTTTGGCTATACATAACTTGGGTTGATATAAAATAGGGTATCAACATTATTCGCAGTATGAGATTCTACACAATCTGAACACTTTTTAGTACATTTTTATAGGCACCTCCCCAGGCAAGAACTGACTGGACTAGAGCATGGGAGATGTCTCTTATTAATTTGTAATTGACAATATGTTTTAAATTGTGAAATATATAGATTGTTCTTCTTATTTTACTTGTAATGTGTTTGCATTTGGTGTTGGTCATCCTCTAGAAAGGGGAGATGGGCCACAAAAGGTTGAGAACCACTGGGCTACGCCTACCGTTGATGAATTTCAAAATTAGAGAAAAATAACTGTGCATGTAATTTGCAGGATAAGAATGATTATGTAACAAGTTTAGTGATGATGATGATGATGATGATTGGTGTCTTAACGGTCGGAACAGCAAGGCCATCTGCCCAAACATAGGCTAATGTTATGCAAATAGCCTAGTGTCAGAGTGAAACAGCTGGTTAAGAACTAATTTTCTATCAAGTTACAACACATAGCGAGAGCATTTGAATGCAAATATCTCTAGACGAATTTTAATCCACGCAAAATAACTCGAACCACCCCGTGGCACTACAGCGAATGTTTGATCCTGGCCTACCAAGCGACCGCTGCCCAGCCATTCGGCCTACAGATTGAAGGGTGAAGAGAGGTCAGATCACGTCACCTCGACCGTTAATTTTTGTCTCCGTGACCGGGACGCTGCCCCACTGTCAGACAACTGCTCAATTGTCCTAACGAGGCTGAGTGTACACTTTTCCTTCTCCTGATGCAGAATTGAGAAGAGGCAGGTTCGATTCCCACCTCAGCCATCCTGGAAGTGGTTTCCAAGGTTTCTCATTTCTACTCTACGCAGATGCCGAGATTGTACCTAAATTAAGACCATGGACACCTCCTAACCATATCCTAGACCAATTACAAGTACACAATAGTACGCTACAGCAGTCACTATAACACAAATTATCAGACAGAGTCCACATACACCAAAGTATTACATAATCGCAAAGCCTTTAAAATGAATAAACGACAAAAAGTACCCCTTTTCAGCCCTCGAGTCAGATCTTAAGTATGACTGGCTGCGTTGCTCAGTGGTAACGTTCTCGCATGCTGTTCCCGAGGTTACAGGATCGAATCCTGGCGCAGTTAGTTGGCATTAGTGGGTGCGTAAATGCGATGGAGCCAGAGCCGTGTCAGTAGTTTTACTGGCACGTTAAAGATCTCCTTCGGGACAACATTCCGACACCCCGATGTCTATAGATCATACGTTTCTGGCTGGAATCTAACCCAGAGCCTCCTCGGTAAGAGAAAAGCGTGCTATCCATACACCACGGGGGACAATAATAATAATAATAATAATAATAATAATAATAATAATAGCCTAATGTAAGGGGTTTAAGGTACCTTTTAACTGTTGTGGCCTTTTAAAAGAATAAAGGCATAATCTTTGTTTCACTGAAAGTGTGCAAATCCCATTTTGTACAACCCTACATGGAAGTGTGTTTACGGGAAATACCAGAGCCAGTGGGTCATTCTGCAAGATCGAGTAAGTTATCTTAGCTTTTGGGTTTTGACAATAGTAGTGGTGGGGTACCGAAGGGAGAAGGATCTCAGCGGAAGAACCAGAACTTGGCCTGGGGCAATTGGCCAGAAAGGACTGTGCGATGGAATGACAAGATAAGAAAGATCCACTCAGAAGATTAGCTGGCTCAATTCGCCAACTCCCAATACGAAGACATGAGAATCTTCACAACTTTGTTCAACCGTTAGGCTATTTCTTGGAATGTCCACATTCCAGGAGACACTCTGAGCTTGCAACTAATCCGGAAGCGATGTTGAAATCGATGGGGGTAGGAAAAGAGACAACAGTAGGCCAAGTCAGTTTCATTCAAATTTTTAGGTTTATAAACTCTCAAAAAAAAAAAAAAAGTTTTGCAGTCATTTTTTAAACATTTTAGTTCATCAAAATCCGGGCCCTGCTAGTAACATACATTTTTATTTGAGACAGCTTTGCTTTTCACAGTCCAGTCTAGTCTGCAAACCTCGTTTTCCGAAGAAGTCACCTCCATGATGCCCTATTAGCAGTTAGCACTGCAGCCCAGGGGCGTATATACAATTTTTTTCGGAGGGGGGGGGGGGGGGCTGACTATCCTGGAAAATTGTGAGTATTCTCAGGGGCTTGTCACCGCAAAATATGCAGAAATATCAACCAATACCTTAGAGCATATAACTTTGTGTAGGCCTAATTATTTTAGATAAGATTCAAAGTTTATACAGCCTACACTTACTGGCAATACATAAAAAAAGTTGTAAAATACAACACAACACACAAATAAAATGTTATATTTAATGAATTTTCTATTAAGGCCTATGGAGTATGAATAGCAAATATCGAAATATTTGACAATTTACTAAGCAGAAAGGTAGGCTAAGCAGGTTTTTTTTTTTTTTTTTTTTTTTTTTTTACGGTTGATAATGTATTTCTCAAAAGTACCGTACTGTGGAATTCACAGTTTTGCCTCACAAGGCTGAGTGTACCCCGTTCCAGCCCTCAGACTAGAATTAAAACTTCTTGGTAGACCCGGGAATCGAATTCGGACCTCCGGGGCGGCAGTCAAGAATGCTAGCCACTACACCACGAGGTAGTCTAATTTCAATCTTAATATTGTTTATAACTTAGCCAGTAAGTTAAGATTAGGGTACAACCAAATGTATACGGTAAATAGCCTATATTATGCTCTTACCAAAGCAACACTTTCTTAATTTTTATTGGCTTTTTTCGGGGGAGGGGGGGGGAGCCCCCTCAGCACCCTCTTTATATACGCCCCTGCTGCAGCCTGCTCTGCTTCTACACCTCTCACTTAGAAATCGATCAGCACTGATTCTGAATATCACCTTATATTTATTTATTTATTGGTGCCTTTATTGTGGCAAAGTTAGGGCTCTAGGCCCTCTCTTACACTTAACCACACACAGTGCAACTTACATGAATACTCACATATGTTATTCTTAACCTACCAAATTTAACCCTTCCAGTGTCACTAAAATATGTAATAAATTTCTTTGATTAATTTTTAAGAACATTTTTAAGACATAGGCCCTACTGTTTGTTTTACTTTTTATATCGTTTAGAAAAACATTTAAAAATTGGAACATTGTACAGAATAAGAATCAGTCCAGGGAAATCATGGAATTTCCATCACTTAAGGTAGGCAGAGCTTTACTACACTTGCAGCCTATCTGCATCATTACTGATCTTAGCTCCTGCAGCTTCATTGACACATGAAAAAAAAGAGAAACGTTTTCAAAATTACTGGAATCGCTGTCCGATTCGTTCTAATACTTTGTCTCTCTCTCTTAGTCGTTTACCCTCCAGGTTGGTGGAACCCACGGACTCAGCGAGGGAACTCACCACTACCGCCTCTACGGGCAGTGTCCTAGAGCTGGGATCATCTAATCGGAGGGGATACAACTGGGGAGGTGTGATTGGCACCTCGCCCAGGTGGCCTCATGAGGTCAGGATGGATAGGCAAGGAAGAGGGAAGGAGGCGGCCGTGGCCTTGAAGAAGGTACCATCCCGGCATTTGCCCGAAGACGAAGTGGGAAACCACGGAAAACCACTTCGAGGATGGCTGAGGTGGGAATCGAACCCCCTCTACTCATTTGGAACACCCGAGGCTGAGTAGACCCCGTTCCAGTCCTCATACCACTTTTTCAAATTTCGTGGCAGAGCCGGGAATCGAACCCAGGACCTCCGGGGCGGCAGCTAACCATGCTGACCGCTACGCTACGGAGGCGACCTCTAATATACTTTGTAATCGTGGAAACATTGTTATCGTACGAGCCCGCCATTTCACTGTTTATATCAGCTGATAATATCAAACTCAAGTAGTCTATCTATCTAACCAATTCTGAAAATTCCAAATGAAGAGATTTACGTAATCATTCCCAGTTCCAGGTGCGTCGTTTGTAAAGGCTGTCTTGTACCTTCCTGCCACCTACCGTAATTAAAATATAAACGTTTAAAGTAAACTTATAATAGCCTGCCTAACATATCGCAAACGACACGTAAAGCAAAGGTATTAGCGCGGAATATTCCGGTAAAGACACGGAAAGGGTTAAATAGGGTCTACTAGGAAAACTTAAATAGGCTACTAGAATTAAATTGGCGACTGCCTGATATTAACTATTAGTAAGCTATAGGCTACAAATGACGTAGACTACATTCTTAACAACATTTTACTATGGTCATTCACTCACACATTCATACACACATATTGTTCTAGTTGGCCTACGAATTCAACAGGAAATCATTACATACAATTTAATTAGGCTATTCCAAATTCTAGTTCGACACGAGGAAAGAGTTACTGAAGGCAGATGAATGATGTAGAGGGATTGCAAATAGATCCAGATCGCGTGTGACGATCATGAAAGGAAGAAAGAAAACGAAAATTGCATGAGAGATAGTGAGGTGTAGGCTACTTTCATTGAGAAGTCGATAGATGGGTGCACATAGACTATGTGTACGTAGGTCTATCTCTGTCTTTCTTACCCTCTACAGCCGAACTCATTATCCTCTTAGGTAATCTCCCTTCCCAATTCTCATCACATGACCCTACCATCTGAGTCGCCTCATACGAACAGCTTCATCTAGTGTGTCCAATAATAATAATAATAATAATAATAATAATATCGCATGGCCTCGGGTGTCGGGTGCAAGCTTTGTAATTTGACACCCAAAGGGTAGCTTGCATGTCGAATTTCGTTGTTCCTTGAAGCACTATGAAAGTCGAGGAGGTTAGATATCTATGCTCCTTGAACACTATAGCACTTTCTAGTAGAGAAATGAGGAACTTTGTGTTGGCGAAAACTCCCAAGATTAATTTTACCATTATGAACACGGCCTACTGAATTCAAACCGGTTCTTTGATGTGCCAACATCGTATGACATAGCCTACGTGTCGTAATTTTTGCCGCCTTTCAAAAAATTACTTACCACGGCCAGGAGCGAACCTGCAAGCTTGGGGGTTAATATACCAACACGTTAACCACTCACCCACCGTGGCAAGCTATAATAATAATAATAATAATAATAGACTAATAATAATAATAAGTTACCGTAATGCGATACAACACAAATTAGAACTCTCCGTATTTTCACGCACTGAATTATGGTAGAACTGACTAGTCTATCTTCTTTCTTAGTACTTTATCCTCTTGGAAAATAGTTTTCCGTCTCCTAGAAATAAAATCAAATCAAAAGCTGTCCCGCATAGTCGGTTAGGGGCTGTAGAAACGAAGCTGCCTATAGGGCCTAATGATTTTATGAACCCCAAAATATGATGGGATGTGAAGACCGCAATGTCCGTCAAAAGGAAGGAAGCTAATAAGTGAACTGACGTAATGAATCATTACCGACAAGATTACGTAGAAAACCTCTTCTCATCCCCCAACATTTCTGCGGTTGGCGGTCTTCCTCCTGCCCCCCACCTCTTTTCATCGCTGCTAGTATAGGGGGAGAGGAGCAAACCACTTCATGGGCCACGCTTTCGTTTGTTCTCAAACCCACGGATGATATGAGTTAAGGAGAATACGGGAGGGGAAATAAAATAATAAAAAAATTGAGAGGCGTGACCCTACAGCAAACTTCCCCTCACTTTAGCACTGAACTCATCTGGTGTTCTCATATCGTAAACTAGCCGAGACCTGGTCTACAACCCCGCCCTCAAACGATTCTAAATGCAACTCCGCCTTTCAAAACGTGCCTGACAACCAATGACAGGCGAGTGCTGCCCTACGTCCTGGCCAATGGTGGGCCGGGATTGATTTGTTTTGTGGAGGGGTGCGGGAGAACGGGAACTTCATCAGCGCTAGTGTGGAGAAAAAGCTAGGCCTGTTGGGTACTGGTTGCTAGCTGTCGGCGTGTATTGCCTCTAATTAAGATTGCAAAGCCGCCTGAACTGGAAGTGTTGACTGGACAGAGCAACCTGAACCGGCAAGCGTTACGGTCGCGTGTTCACTGCGAGTGGCGATAGGCTAGTGTTTTCAAGATCATTGCTGTGACGATAGGAACTGGTGTCATTTATTTCCATGCGAGGACAGTGATTTGTTGATGAACTTTGTGACAATTTATACGGACGTATGTTTTATACTTTCTAAGTTAATATTAAAGTGACAATATTTTACCATTTCTATTTAAAGTTCTACAAGAAATACCAAAATATACGCTAGATAATTGACATGTTAGTTACAGATATGATCAGGAATTGTGAAAAATACCAAAGAATTTGTGAAGAAATGAAGTAAACCTGTCAGAACACTCGCGAAAGAATGTGTTAAGGAGACTGAAATCGCTCTTATAACTAGTCTACCGTGTTGAATATTTCGGACTGTTTTTCTTATCATGTTCGAGTGATCAAATAGAACCATAATGATGCAGAATCCGTTGCTTAGTTACCCGGCGCTTTCTCATTTCCTGGATCTGCGCCATCAGCAGTTCCCATCGTCTGCCAATGCCGCGACGGGTTCGCCACCGCCGTCGGCACCTCCGTCGCTCTTTATGTATTCTCGTCAACCTGCCTCCAATACTACCGCCGGTAAGTCCTTCACCATAGACGCTATTCTGGGACTGGACTGCGGTGGAAGAAGCAAATGCGACGCTCGTGCGACGGATCTGAGTGCTGCCGCCGCTGCAGCCGTAGCAGCGTCCAATGTCGGTAGAAACAGCGCCATCCACCAAGTCAACCTCTGCAGACGGACTTCCGGTAAGTACCCAGATTGAAAACTTGAGTAGACTAATTGGAATTCTCTCCACAGAGTGGCCAACAGCCGAGATAAGAACTCAAAATTCTCTTATGATATGACAAACAGGGAATTCTCATGTTATTTTAATATTCTGGGAAACTCAGGGAATTATCAGGAAATTCTCATGACTGTCAGGTAATTTTTATTTTTTTATTTTTATATTACCAGGGAAAAGTATATTCTCATGGTGAATTTGTTCAATGTAGGATGGCATTTTATCAGTAATCTCTCATTTTTTGAAAGATGGACTGTGTAGCCTATGTAAGCTATAATTTTGAAAAAATCTCTACAGAAGATTTACTTTTAATAGCCTACATGCAAGTTTTTCTAGTATTGTATTAATATTGTTTCTGCCTCTCTGGTAATAGGTTTTATTTTCTGGATATTACATTTAACGATTTTGAAAAATTTAGTTTTTTTTCTGGTGATTTATTCAAAATTTTCAATCGCGGTACCGATTACTGATTGTTATTACCAGGCCCTATTATTATTTTAATTAAATAATTTGGTCAATTATAGACCTCTTAGAATCTAAGACTATAGTAAAATAGTTTCCTATTCTTCTCAGAACTTCCTCATACGTTGGCTGATTGTCTGTCTTTGTTTCTCCGACATCACCCTCTTAGGTCGACGTTGTAAGGCCTCCTTGTAAACTTGAAACATCCGTAGAATTGATCTGTCGCTGGAATTTCCCCTCCCCCTCTGTTAAGTATGATGTAATCTGTGATCTGCAGCTTTTGTAGTTCCCATCTTACCTCTCCCAGCCACCCTGTGGCGTTTCTTAATCTATAATAATAATAATAATAATAATAATAATAATGTTATTGGTTTTACGTCCCTTTTAACTACTCTAGCTTTTAGAGACGCCTTTTTTAATTTAGAGATGTAATCAAAAATTACTATTAGTCGTTGTTAAATTCCTTAAAGGGCAAAGATCTCCTGCTAGCTCTGATATCTTTCGTCTGGCCAGCTAGGCTGATGAACATTTACCTTCGTAGTAACTTAAAACTAGTAGTACTGAATTATTTACACTCCTAATAAGCATCTCCCTCACAAATGATTGGATTGTATTGAACACTATTTTTACTGGTAGAACTTGGACCTAGTTCATACGGCACTTCTGGAGTTTAGTTGGTACGGTTTATTTTTTTCGAAACAATTTAGGGTCGAGGATGATCAAGAATATTTTAATAGTTTTGCACCCATATTAATATTTCTTACTTCAAAGTGCAAAATTTCTACTTTGATGAACTTTGTAATAGTGTGAAAAACTGTGTAGACCTATTGTGCATGACAATTTTTACTTTGAAGGACTTTGTACTAAATTAGTGTGAAAAACTGTGTACTAGTGTGTATGCCAATTAAACTAATAGTATATTCACGATCAGCGCACTGATTTATCCATCATTGATTTAAAATCAAGTGTGGATGACAATTTTCACTTTCTTTGATTTTTGCACTTTGAAGTAAGAAATGTTAATATGGGTGCAAAACTAACAATATATTCGTGATCAGCACCCTCGATTTACTCTAAATTGATTCCAAAAGAAAACCGATTTTGAAAAAAAAATCGTAGCTACCAGCTAAACTCCAGAAGTGCCGTTCATGCTAGCTTAAAGGTACGATGGGCCTAAGGATGTTTTGAATATTTACTGATAGTCACATTAAAATTCTCCTTGAGTACAAACTCTCTAGTTTATTACTCCTTATAGATCATAGGGCTGACTTGAAGTAACAGCCCATAAAACGTAATGATTAAATTTATTATGGTTGTTAGGGGGCACTGCCCATGCTAATTTTCAACTGACCATTTTCTTGGAAACTATTAACATGAAGTAATTGCATATTTTCAGGGATGTTCCTTGATGCACTTGCCTTAAAAGGAGTCGTAGATACCCAAATTGATGAATACATGGATCATTCTGCTGACTTGGCTGATAGTTTTAATATCGTATGGCCTCGGGTGCCTGGTGCAAGCTTTGTTAATTGACACCCAGAGGGTAGCTTGCATGTCGAATTTCGTCGTTCCTTTGAACGCTATGAAAGTCAAGGAGGTTAGCTATCTAAGCTCCTTGACACTACAGCGCTTTCAAGTAGAGAATGGAGGAACTTTGTGTTGGCGGAAAATCCCGAGATTAATTTTACCATTGAACACGGCCTACTGAATTCAAATGGGTTCTTTAACATGCCAACAACGTATGACATGAGTATCGTGATTTTTGTCGCCTTCAAAAATCACTTACCATGGCCAGGGGCGAACCTGCTATCTTGGGGTTGGTAGTCCGACACTATAACCACTCACCCACCGTGGCAAGCGATATAGTCCTATATTTACTATTTAAAATTCATTTTCAAATATTATGTTAGTGCGATGGAAAATTCCTCGCAACATTTCATATGGGACTTCATATCTCACGAACTATTCGATCTAGAAGGCTGCGTGGTCTCGTTTGTTTTACATATAATGGTTTGTCCCATATAAGCTATTGGCTACATTGCCAATCTAATAATAATAATAATGTAAATATACAAACTCATTATAAAAGTGGTGTTCTAAAAAGAAACATATAGGCCTACATATATTTTAAGGGGAGTATAATAAGTTTATTATTATTATTATTATTATTATTATTATTAGAAAAACAAGAGAGAAACATTCTGAGAAAGATCTACGGGCCAGTTCAGAAAGAGGGAATATGGATAAAGAGACCGACAATAGAACTGTACAAACAGAGACGATTACAAACAACATAAGGAAAAGAAGGGCAACATTATATGGACATATACATAGGATGACCGAAGACAAACTGACCAAGAAAATTTGTAATATAGTTACGAATAGTAGGCTACACTAAAAACCAATTGGGTAAAGGAAACCCTGGAAGACCTCAAGAAACTAAACATCTCTACAGAAGGCATGGCAGACAGGAGCACATACCGAGAAAAACTTAGACAACAGAAGTTTGAGCAAATTCCCAAAGAGAGACAACCAGGAATGTAGTGGACAGAGGAGAGAAAGAGCCATGGTGTGTATATGAGAGGTTTTTGGAAAAAAAAGAAGAAGAAAGGGCTAGAATGAAACATGAAAATTGATTGTGTTGTAACGCTCTCCTTATGGGGAATTAAATAAATTATTATTATTATTGGCAGTGCAGGTAATATCTGAAACAGAATAGGCTATTATATGTAAAACACGGAGGGCAACATCCCAACCAGGAGGGATTTAGAATAGGCTATTTATTCTGAAAAGTGAGTTTGGGCAGCAATTTATACTTTTAACTCAATTTAGGCTACTCAAAGCTACATTCTTGTGAATAAATTCCGCTTTATCTAAGAAACTGTTGGTTATATCTCCAATCATAAGTTATTGTAGCCTACCAATGTACAGAACAGGCAATCTAATGCTGTGGATCTACTGCAAACAATTTTCTTCAGTAGAGTGTTTAAATAATATTAAAATGTCAGATTTAAAAAGAAAACTGGAGCTTCTTTTAAAACGTCACAACTATTTTTATAATAAATATTTTTAGCGATTGTGGATCAGTGTATTGACAAATGAATGAACTTGTAGCCAGAATAGAGAAAATGAAATGAAAATCCACAGCCTGCTTCCAGTCTCCGACCGTGTCAGGAATGGAATGAATGAAGCCTCTATCTAGTGGCGAGGATATGAACTGTGCCGGCTGCCGAGGCCTGACGCACTCCTCTGGGGCAATGATTAAATGAATGACAGATGAAATGAAATGATAGTGGAGAGTGTTGCTGGAATGAAATTTTGACAGGGAAAACCGGAGTACCCGGAGAAAAACCTGTCTGCCTCCGTTTTGTCCAGCACAGATCTCACATGGAGTGACCGGGATTTGAATCACGGACCCAGCGGTGAGAGGCCGGTGTGCTGCCGCCTAAGCCACGGAGGCTTCGCCAGAATAGAGAAAGATCTCAATACCCAACAGATCCGGAGAAAATTGGCATTTATATCGCCATTTTAACATGGGTAAAATAGGGCTTTACGACTCCCCTTAATTTAACATTGGCTTTTTGAAAATAATATTCTTTTAATTTTTTTGTGGACTATTTTATAACATGGCGTAATTTTAAAAACCTTTTCATGAACATTTCCACTGGGCAAAATTAAGCTAAAGTAAATTTTGAAAGACGGCTGTCTTAAACTATAACAAATATGAGGAGGAATTACTTCGAAAACTTTCGGCTTTGTATGTTTATAAGTTGCAGGGAAAAAAGGGCATTTTTATAATAAGAAATCAATTTCAACAAGAAAATGGAATCCGCTAGCCGAGGAAAAGGCGATAGTTTTGGTTATAGGACGAGGAATGCTCCGGCAACAAAACACCTGCTTTGCTTCCTTAAAAATGTTTTCTTATGTCTATTGTCTAATACAGGACTGCCCAACCTACGGCCCGCGAGACTATTTTGTCCGGCCCGCTCCCTGTCGCCAAAACTTTGAAACAAGTTCCAGTCGTCGCACTAATCTAAATTATCATGAACTTTATTTCATAATTTGATTGTTAATTGTGTCAAATGAACATAAATACTCACTCTTTGTAATTCATGATGTATGAGTGTATTGAATAGCATCGTACTTCTATTTTAAAGAGATTTATTAAAAATATTTAGATTTTTATTGGTGTTTTATATTTATAACCACTACAAATAAATATAGAAAATGGCTACAATACTAAGAAA
Source organism: Meconema thalassinum (assembly GCA_946902985.2). Taxonomy (NCBI): domain Eukaryota; kingdom Metazoa; phylum Arthropoda; class Insecta; order Orthoptera; family Tettigoniidae; genus Meconema; species Meconema thalassinum. The sequence goes on from OX336390.1 coordinate 92,845,119, forward strand.
ACTAAGATCAGACAGCCACAAAACTCACCATATTGCACCTATAGGCTATTTAAAAGAAGAATTCTATACCCCTCAAACCCCCTGGAATGTCATTGGTCCGCAAGGTCCCCCAACTACTTACAATGTGGCCCTTAGTTTAAAAAAAAAACGTTGGGCACCCCTGGTCTAATAGAGAGAAACCTAGTGAGAGATAGAGGGGAAAATAAAAATTGTGAGTTATCTAACAGGACGCTCGGTTGTAGGATAGTAGGTTATAAGGAAAGTAGTCTTAAAATGAGTCAGGGAGAAAAAAATCGTACCGTTAGAAAGCCAAGGGTCCGTAGATTAATATGACGTAAAAATGGCTTGCCACGGTGGGTGAGTTTTTAACGTGTCGGACTACCAACCCCCAAGCTTGCAGATTCGCTCCTGGCCGCGGTAAGTGAGTTTTGAAAGGCGGCAAAAATCACGATACGCATGTCATACAATGTTGGCCACGTTAAAGACCCCATTTGAATTCAGTAGGCCGTATTCATAATGTGGCAAAATTAATCTCGGGATGTTCCGCCTACACAAAGTTCCTCATTTCTCTACTAGAAAGCGCTATAGTGTCAAGGAGCTTAGATATCAAACCTCCTTGAGTTTCATAGTGCTTCAAGGAACAACAACATTCGACATGCAAGCTGCCCTCTGGGTGTCAAATAACAAAGCTTGCACCTGGCACCCGAGGTCATACGATATTATTATTTTATTATGACGTAAAAATGAAATTTTGAAAATGTTGACGATTTTCAGCATTCCTGAGTCCCTTAATGTTCCTTAGGGAATTTTCTGATTTATAATTGAATAATCAGGGAATTCATAGGAAATAATTTTTACTAATACTACGCCAATCGATACATATTATGAAACAACTATTCGATTGTTGTACATATTTCGGCTTGACAATGAAACCTTCTTCAGTTATTCGTTCAATTAAGAATATTAATTAACATATCCTTGTGTCAAATCTATAAATCACTGATTACAAACAGGGCCGTAGAGAGTGATCACGGGCCCTAGGACAAGGTTTCCCGGGCCCCTCCATTTTTATTCAACCTTTGAGCTAATTTTGGAATAACGGTAGACTACTACGGAATTCCCCCCCCCCCCCCCCCCCTTCCAATCATTAAAAAAAGGCTCCGTGGATTTTAGATTGACCAACTGAATATTAATTTACTTTGTTTTTAGTTATTCAGCCTCTCTCCGTTTTTTCTCTCTCTCTGATTGGTGGTTCTTTAACTACACGATTTTGATCACTGTAGGCTACATTAAAAAATCCATTTTTTTGCGTCTGAATGTATTCATGCACCTCAAGAATAGGCCTAGGCCTACTCCTTTCAGAAATGTAAGAAGTAGGCTAAAGAGTGAATTTTCTCAGAAATTGAACTAGAAACTTTATGCTCTACTTAAGTACGTTATAAATTAAATGGAGAACTCTGGAAACTTTACCATTTTCCTGGAAGAATACTGAAAAACACAATGGTTATTTATAAAATTAATTAGGCCTATAGGCCTATGTTCTGTTTGTAATGTTTAGGATACTGTTCACTGGTTGTATTTAAATCGAACAGAGACATAGGCCTATCAGAAAGTTTCTTAATAGTTTTGACATTACATTAAATAAAGTTGTCTAGTCTAAGTCCTTTTACTGCCTCGGACCCCAGGACTACTGCCCCGCTTGCCCCTCCCTCTCGCCGGACATGAATTTACAAAGAACATTAGTTAACTATGACTATACCTCAGAAATAATCAGTAACCCTACAATACTAACGTAGGCTACGTAAAATTTACCCTACCATCTTCCAGCAGTGCTTCTACTGGTCTATGGTGGTGATGTCCGGGTTTTTTTTTCTTTAATAATGCCAATCAGTTCTAGAGGTATAATCATGGGGCAAAGAATTGCCTGAAAACTATCCCTGAATTTAACAATACTGTATATTGGTTTCTCCATGGCAATACCAAAGAGGTGGGGAATTTGATGTATATATGTCACATCACTTCAGAGGGATTATAAAGACAACTTCATAAAAACCAGAGACAGTATAAGAGGCTGGAGAGATTACGTACTGCAATTTACCATAAAGTAAATGACTTCTGTATTTGTTAGCCTATTTTCAATTTTGAAAAAATAGGCTTATGAGATCACCTTTTGTCCGTGAGGTGTGTGTGCCCCCCCCCCCCCCCCGCCCCTAATACCTTTTGAACGGCTGGAGCGATTTCAATGAAACTCGGTAATATAATAGCACCGTTCTGGCCGACCCCGACCGTGCCCTTCAAAATTTATTGTGTCTCACCAATCCAACATGGCGGCTGTGCGAAATATTTCACCAGCATTCAGTATCTCCGAAACAATTACCGATATCACCCTGAAATTGTGTACGGTGATAAAGGGTACTACTAGAAGTTCACCTATGAGACTTTCAAAAATCTGGTAACTACAAAAGCAACATGGCGGCCAAGCGAACTTGAGACTTTTAAATAGACGTTTCTCGTGATTTAACCATCCAAACATAATGAAACTTGGTACAGCAAATGTTTATACACATTGTAATGCACTGGCATCTAATTTAGTTCAATTGTTTACATAACCTCAAAATGGTGGCTGCGGAAAATATTTCACCGGCATTCTATATTTCCTAAACTATTACAGATATCACCCTGAAATTTAGTACGGTGATAAAGGGTACTGCTATAAATTTATCTATGTAATTTTTATAAACCTGTAAAGTACAAAACGAACATGGCGGCCAAGCGAAGTTGAAACATTTTAATAGACTTTTCTCGTGATTTAACTCTCTGAGCGCAGTGAAATGTGGTACAGTAAATGATTATACATATTGTAATGCACTGGCATCTAATTCAGTTCAATTGTTTACATAACCTCAAGATGGCGGCTGTGCAAAATTTTAAAATTAAGTTTTTATTTCTTGAGTCGTAATCATGCGTTCGATGTGAAAGTTTGAATAATGAACCTACGCAATAATTTTCCTTTAATGGTACATATTTCTATGGCCTATACATAGGCTATAACAATCCAAAATGGCGAGCATCCGAAATATTTAGACGGTTCTTAATATCTACGAATCTTTTACAGCAATCAAACTGAAGTTTTTTTTTTATGTTCATAGAGGCTATGAACATAAGTTCACCTATAGGATTTTCAGTAACCTGGCGAGCAGAAATCCAACATGGCGGCGACGCGAACTATACATATTTAAAAAACGTTTCTCGCGATTTAACCATCCGAGTGCAGTGAAACATTGCACGTTAAATACTTATACAAATGTTAATCCACTGGCATCTAATTTATTTCAATTGTTTTCATAACCACAAGATGGCAGCCGTGCGAAATTTTAAAATCTCGTTTTTACTTCTTGTGTTCTAATCATGCGATTGAACTTTGAATACCACACGTACACAATACTCTTCATGTAATAGCACATAAATAAAAATCCAACCTGCGAACCATCTGAAATATTTAGACGGTTCTCAATATCTACGAATCTATCATAACATTCAAACTGAAATATTGTATGTTGATAGAGACAATAAACACGAGTAGGATATATGAAAATAGGCTATTTAGTTCTTCACGGAACTACTTGTTGTATTTAAGATACAACTAAGCGTATTAAACGTCAAATACCACAGAGGATTCAGTGTATATAAATAGCTTATTAATTTCAACCATTTAACTAATAACTTACTGCACGTGCCTTAGCACAAAGTTCGTAATGTAGGCTACGTAAATTTAACGTATTGCCAGTATTAAGCATCAATTGAATAATGTTAGTATTCTAGGGCTAAAATAAATGTATATCCTTACGAAGAATGGATGAAAATATAGGCTATAGGGACGGCTTCGGTGGCGTAGTTGGTAGCATGCTGAGTTTATATGCCCAAGATCGCAGGCCGAAGTTGTCAGATTTTTTTAAGAGCGTTGAAATCCCTCAGTATGCCTTCCTTCGGAGGGGAAGTAAAGCCGGCGGTCCCATGTCATAGATTTATGGCATGTAAAAAAACCTTCCACTAACTAAATTTGTGTGAAGCAAAATGTGTAGGTTATGCTTGATTAATGCTCTTAAGTTCCAACGTTCATCACCAGGCGCTGGTTGCAAAGGCATCTGGTAGACTAGTAGTCAAGTTCACAGCTAGGTATCGTGTTGATGGTAGCATTTGGTAGCGAAAGTAGGAACTAGTTGAAATTATCATCTGCAGTCGTTACTTGAATTAAAAACAGATACTCACACTAATACGTCCATCACAATTAACACCGGTTATCAGACAGATTCTACACACACCCAAAGTACACGGGGCTACATGAACGCGTTGTCACAGCCCCTAAACTAAGGAACCAACCAACCAAAATACTAGGCTATAGCCTATATGACAATATGTATTTGTGTAATTATGATGAGTATCTCATTAAAATAAAGTTCTAAAATGTAAACCCTAATGTTGCTGTCATAAAAAAGCTGGAAAAAAGAATCGTTGCCGTTGTTTTGTGGTAATTTTGAATGTTGTGGTGCTTCAGGTAATAAATGAGGTTGTTTGATACTTAATGGGTTAATTAAGATTAATTAGATGCCAACAAATTACGAAAGGAAAAGGTAGGAATCGAACCTTTCTCTTTCTTAGTTTTGCTTCACGAGGCTTAGTGGACTCCGTTCCAACGTTCAGACCTGAATTAAATTTCTTGGTAGAGCCGGGAATTGTTGCTGTTTTGTTCTGGTAGCCATCCTGTCTCTGCATTGAGGTCCAATAAGTAGGCTAATATTGTTCGTAACTTTTGAAAAGTCCGCTGTCATAATGTTGCTCTGTTTCAGTCTTTTCATTAATACTGGTCACTCACTAACTTCAAGCCACGTAGTCTGATCTAATTATTCGATTCCCCGAAATAATGATTCAGAGCGGTGGGAGATAAAGAAAACATTTCCTGTAGGCCTACCAAGTCTCATTGCGTTCTGATGGTTAAATCACGAGAAAAGTCTATTTGAAATTTTCAACTTCGGTTGTCTGCCATGTATTGTAGATAACAGGTTTTTGAAAGTCTCATAGGTGAACTTCTAGTAGTACCCTTTATTACCTTACAAAATTTCACGGTGATATCAGTAATAGTTTCGGATATATCGAATGCCGGTGAAATAATTCGCCAAGCCACCATGTTGGATTGGTGAAACGTAATAAAATTTGAAGGGCACGGACGGGGTAGGCCAAAATAGAACTATGACCTTACCGAGTTTCATTGAAATCACTTCAGCCATTTAGAAGTTATTAGGGGGCACACACACACACGGACAAAAGGTGATCTCAGATGCCTATTTTTTTCATAAAAAGAAAATAGGCTAAAAATCTAATTGAAGCCTGAGCTTGTTATTTCTTAGTCCCAAGCGAGTTCGGCAGGAATGTGTAATAGTGGTTCATTTTTGTGTATCCGTAGTCAGTTTTCTTTTTAAGGGGCGGAACAGCCAGGTCGTGGAAATATTTCTTGTAGATTTCTATTAAAATGTTTACTAGAACCGGGATCAGATTGGAATCCAGTGGTGTTTGAAAACATTTGGCCTAATCACTGTAAACCAACAACAAAAAGTGTTGTGTAAGATAACATCTGGGTAATTTGTAGTAACAAGGAAGATCATGAGGTTGGGGTTTTACCAACTCAAAGATGATCTGTGTTTAATAATGAAGTAGCCCCATTAGAGTAATGTGTACCAGTTTTGACTTTAAATAGCCATACCAATTAGGGAATTCCAACAAGGGATAGCTACTCAGTACAGAATGATGCAACATTTCTTTTAATTCATAATAATAGTCCATTTTGAGAACCTTGTTGCCTTGGTAACCATATAGGCCAACTGTATGGTACTCTACTATGCTCTTCTATGCCCAAGATCGCGGGTTAAAATCCGGCCGAAGTCATCGGATTTTTAAGAGCGTTAAAAATCCCTCAGAATGCCTTCCTTCGGAGGGGAAGTAAAGCCGGCGGTCCCATGTCATACATTTATGGCATGTTAAAGAACCTTCCACTAATTACACCTGTGTGAAGCTAAATTGTATAGCTTAAGAACGTAAACAACGCTCTCAGGTTCCTACGTTCGTTGCCAAGAGCCGACTGCGGTGGCGTCTGATAGCCATCGTTGACGGTGGCGTTTGGCAGCAAAAGTAGGAACTATTTGAAAAATTCAAAAGTCTGCAATCCTTCTTACTTGAATTAAAAAAACAGATAACACACACTATTACAGTCATAACAATTAACACCGGTTATCAGACAGATTCTACACACACTCAAAGTATACGGGGCTACATGACCGCGTTGTCGCAGCCCCTAAACTTAAGAACCAACCAACCTACTGTGCTCTAGATCTCTCGCGCACTGAAAATACATATTTGAAGACATTTGAATTCAATAAGCTATACGCCTTTGGATTTTTGTTTACACTAAAATTTTATGGTGGTAAGTTATTTTAGATAGATTTCATTAGAAAGCTAACTATTGCAATGGGTATCATGTTTCGACTTCCGGAAAATTTCGACATACAGTATATTCGCGTTTCACATCCCCCAGACCCCAAAACCACCATCAGTTCAAAAGTTTATATATATATCAGTTTCTTGTGGACACGATAACAGCCGTAATTTTGCACCAATCACTTTGAATTTTTTACCGAAAATGTATACCTATAAAATCTCGGTCGAGTTCGTTATTGGGCTAAATCGGTCAAAGGGGGGTGAAAATGGGGGTCTTTTTTTCGAAAAAGTGAAATATTGCTCTCTCTTAATATGTGAAATATCGAATCCGTTCAAAGTTCATACTATGTGTCGGATAAAGCCCAAAAATTTATGTTTGAAGAGTTTTTTATAGCACCAACCATTAACCAAACGGGTGGAAAAAAGTGGGTTTTTCGGGAAACATTAATCATATCTCTCTTAATAAGCACAATATCAAAACCGTACAAAATGGACAATATTCCCCTAATAATTACCTAACACTTTTGTCTGAAAGAATTTTTGATATGACCCACCATTACGCCAAGGGATGAGAAAAATGATTTCGGAATTATAAGAAAATGCCAAGAGCTATCAGAGGTTGCCATGGCAACACTACTAAATTGATGAGGGATGAGCCATCAGACGTTGCCATGACAACGCACTTGCACGAGATCAGATTCAGATTTCCACCTGACTAAGTGTGAAGCAGGTTCGGTGACGTGACTGGTAGCATGCTGAACTTCTATGCCCAAGGTCGCGGGTTCAAAGCCAGCCAAAGTCGTCGGATTTTCTAAGAGCGCTAAAAATCCCTCAGTATGCTTTCCTTTGGAGGGGAAGTTCCAACGTTCGTTGACGGTAGTATCTGGTAGCAACATTAGGAACTACTGCTTGAAATTGACCGTCTGCAGTCCTTACCTGAATTCCAGACTAATACAGCCATCACAATTCACACCGTTTATCAGACAGATTCTACACTCAGTCAAAGTACACGGGGTTACATGACCGCGTTGTCGCAGCCCCTAAACTGAGGAACCAACCAAAATCTCTGCGGGAGATATAATTTTGCGTGAAGAAGTAACTGACCGTTACATAGTTCCACATCAGTGTCAAAACCTTGCATAAGAACAGTGTGACCACAAGTATAACAAGTAGTTCCGTGAAGAACTATACAGCCTATTTTCATATATCCTACTTATGTTAATTGCCACTATCAACATACACAATTTCAGTTTGATTGCTGTAATAGATTCGTAGATATTAAGAACCGACTAAATATTTCGGATGGTCGCCATGTTGGATTTTATATATGTAGGTCCTAGAGTTTACTGTTACATGCAGATTATTGTGAACGTGTAGTATTCAAACTTCAATCGCATAATTAAGACACAAGAAAAAACAAGGAGATTTAAACATTTTTCACAGCTACCATCTTGAGGTTATGGAAACAATTGAAATAAATTAGATGCCAGTGCATTAACATTCGGATAAAGATTTACTGTACCAAGTTTCACTGCACGCGGATGGTTAAATTGCGAGAAACGTCCATGTGAATATTTATAATTCGCGTCACCGCCATGTTGGATTTGTGATCACCAGGTTATTTAAAGTCCTATAGGTGAACTTAAGTTCATAGCTCCTATGAATATTAAAAAATGCAGTTTGATTGCTAAAATAGATTCGTAGATATTCAGTATCGTCTAAATATTTCGGATGGTCGCCATGTTGGATTGTTAAATGTATAGGCCATAGAGTCATGTACCATTAAAGGAAAATTATTGCGTAGGTTCATTATTCAAACTTTCACTTCGATCGCATGACTACATCACAAGAAATAAAAACTTAATTTTAAAATTCGCACTGCCGCCATCTTGAGGTTATGTAAACAATTGAACTAAATTAGATACCAGTGGATTACAATGTGTATAAATATTTCCTGTACCAGGTTTCAGTGCGCTTGGAACATTAAATCGCGAGAAAGGTCTATTTAAAATGTTCGAATTCGCTTGGCCGCCATGTTCGTTTTGTAGCTAACCGGTTTTTGAAAATCTTATAGATGGAATTCCAGTAGTGCCCTTTATCTCCGTACAAAATTTTAGGGAGATACCGCTAATAGTTTCAGAGATATAGAATGCCGGTGAAATATTTCGCACATCCGCCATCTTGTGATTATGTAAACAATTGAACGAAGTTAGATGTCGGTGCATTACAATGTATATAAACATATACTGTACCAAGTTTCATTGCGTTTGGTTGGTCAAATCGCGAGAAACGTCTATTTAAAAGTCGCGCATTCGCTTGGCCGCCATGTTGGTTTTGTAGTTACCAGGTTTTCAAAAGTCACATAAGTGAACTTTAAGTAGTTCCCTCTATCACCATAGAAAATGTCAGGGTAATATCGGTAATAGTTTCGGAGATATTGAATGCTGGTGAAATATTTCGCACAGCCGCCATGTTGGATTGGTGAGTCGTAACAAAATTTGAAGGGCACGGTCGAGGTCGCCGGGAATAGTGCTATGAACTTTCCGAGTTTCATTGAAATCGCTCCTGCCGTTTAGATTTTATTAGGGGGGGACACACACACGAATCACACACACACACACGCACACACACACGGACAAAAGGTGATCTCATAAGCCTAATTTTTCAAAATTGAAAATAGGCTAAAAATGGACCCCGAGTGACAAGAAGGTTACCGTCCCCATAAGACAATAAAATGTTTAAAGTATGCATAAAATGACGAAAAACAAAGTTAATTAAGCTTCAATTATAAAATACTTTCTCGCAATAAATGAGGTCTGATCCTTCTACGAAAACCTGCACATTCTGCCTATTTTCGCCTATCCCCATGTTTGTTCGATGAAATCTACCTCCGCCTTCCGGCGTACCGAGATGACTTTTTTTTTTTTTTTTTAAATTTAAAGTTACACTTGGAGACGCTTGATGAAAAACATAACCTGACTTTTATAACCCTTTTATAACGGCTTCGGAGGCGTAGTTGGTTGTTCCCAAGATAGCGGGTTTTGGTGCAGCACAATCACATAGCTCACGTAGGCTACTTGTTGATCCATGTTTAGGGTTAGGGACACCTTGGTCATCAGCTCCTTTGCTCAAAAGAATTGAGATGACTGTGCTGGCGCCACTAAACTGTTACGAAAATTACTGTCATTTTTCTTCATGTTAAATTTGAAAAATATAAATAAACCTCATTTTATATTGTGAATAGTTCATAGGAAGACACCAGGTGTAGAATTACTTCATTAATCCCCCAGGGGCTCACCTCTAGTGGGACGTGGGTTGGCGACCACGGGACCCCAGCTGAGTCCGGCATTGCTTCCACTTACTTGTGCCGGGCTCCTCTCCGTCTTCTTTCCTGTCGACCTCACTTGGTCAACTTTTGTCCTCTTCCGACCCCGACGGTATTAGGGTATCCAAGGCCTAGGGAGTCTCTTCCTTTCCCGCCTTAATTGGTCCTTGTCTCATCTTTTCTGATACTCTCCTTCAGCGAGGGGTCAGCCTTCTTTTTCTTTTCCTGTTATCTCCTGCCTTCTGCTCAAGGCCCTCAAGGTGGCAGAGTGTATGTAGCCCCACCAGTTCTGGTGCACCCTGGATATTGCTACACCCTCAAGGGCTCACCGGCTGGTGAGTTCGGAAGTTGGCGACCCTGAGGGATTCCTGAGCTGGGTCCGGTTCCCCCCTATTAACCTTTACCTGTGGTGCAGACCCTCTCCTCTTTCACTTTCCTATCTGCCTCTTATGGCTCCTTTCTTCCAAGTCCCTCAATCCGCTTTCTTCGAGGGTTGAGGGCATTTCTTTTCCTCCTGTCCTTTATTTGCCTTATTCTCCTTTTGTTTTCCGTTTCTCTTCTAGTATATAAGTTAGTAGTTAGTTTGTTATAGTTTACATTTCATTATCATCTTCACGATCACCCAAACCATTAGGGGCCGATAACCTAGCTGTTAGGCCCCTTAAAACAACAATTATCATCATAATCATTACTTCATTAAAATCCATAGACTACGACGAAAAGGGAGTGACACACTATGGGTCAAAATGACCCGGCGCCAGTCCTCGTGATATAATTTTTCACGCCCGTTCTCTGACGGGTGAATCACAAGGATTCACTTTTGTTTGACACTTGTGTTACTGGCAGATTCAAGAACATGCAACATTATTTTCTCATACGAGGGCACAGTTTCCTCCCATATGAGAATTTTATTCTTTATATTTGTACCACATATTTCCTAAGTAGAGAGTGAAACAGCGTTGTAGCTTTAATTGGCTTGATAGTTACTGCAAAATTAATACCTTTTTACTACCTCTCTAAAGAAAAAGGCCCTAGCGTTGCAAATTGATAATTGTTTTTGCCCGTACCTTGTCAACATGCTCTTCACATACTCTACACAATTCTTGAAATTGCCCTGGATTTGAATCTGACCATCCTACTACTTATCTGTGTAAAACAGTGTTTCAAATATAAGACAACAAAAATATCGTCTGGCCCTCCCTAAAATTTTAGTCAGTAACAAACTTCCCATGATTTAGGGCCTACATGTATTTTTTTTTTCTCTTTCACTGAATTCGAATTTCTATAACTCGAATTTATTTTGACATCCCCTAACGATTTGCGATATCAAGGTTCGTCTGTTTTTATTTGATTAATTTAATTAATTTTATTTATTTGAAAATGAAAATCCACAGCCTGCTTCCAGTCAACTGACCGAGTCAGTAATAGAATGAATGAAGCCCCCATCTAGCGGCGAGGATATGAACTGTGCCAGCTGCCTAAGCCTGTCGCACTCCTCTGAGGCAATGTTTGAATGAATGACAGATGAAATGATAGTGGAGAGTGTTTAATATTTAATTTAATTTATTTAAACTGCCAAAACAATTCACCGTTATTTTCCCTGTTTCTTGCAACTTGGTTCACTTTGTTCGTAGTGGCTAATATTCTTAACTGTCACCTCGGAGGCCCAAGTTCGATTCCCGGCTCTGGCGAGAAGTTTCCAATGTTACAAATGGAGTTACTACTTCTACCAACGTAAGAAGTCCATGTTACCGTCTCTATTTTATTGTATTGGCGTAATGTGGACGTACCGAAGGATGCTAGAGATATCTTGGACAGCTGTAATGTACAATATCGAATTCTTGTATCGTATGAACAATGGATCAGAAATACTCACCCCATTTTCAAGGGAAGAAGTTAAAGAATACTTTGGTCATATGACAAGGAACAGTAACTAATATCGAATTTTTAAAATTATGGATACCCGAGTTTAGGCCTTAATTACATAAGAACTCACTGACCTATTGAAATATGAGTTATACCAATATTTTCCTCCGTGGCTTAGGCGGCAGCGCGCCGGCCTCTCACCGTTGGGTCCGTGGTTCAAATCCCGGTCACTCCATGTGAGATCTGTGCTGGACAAAACGGAGACAGACAGGTTTTTCTCCGGAACTCCGGTTTTCCCTGAAAAATTTCATTCCAGCAACACTCTCCACTATCATTTCATTTCATCTGTCATTCATTTAATAATTGCCCCAGGGGAGTGCGACAGGCTTCGGCAGCCGGCACAGTTCATATCCTCGCCGCTAGATGGGGGCTTCATTCATTCCATTCCCTGTCCGGTTGGTCGACTGGAAGCAGGCTATGGATTTTCATTTCAATTCTGCGTTAAACTAGCCAATTATTCCCAAGTTTAATATTTTTTTTAAATTTGTGGTTGTATGAAAAATTGTCCCGTATTTTTCTAGGAACCGCTTACTTAAAACTATATGTATGGAAAACTACTTGTCCGAGGGTAATTACATTTTTATATGTTACTAGCAGGTGCCCGCGGCTTCACTCGCGTCATAGTCGTGTCATATTGTCATTCAATGAAATGCAGGTTTAACCCCGTTATCACCCCTTTAGAACCTGAATATCCAAAAATCCCTCCTTAGTAGACGTTTTGAACAAACAAAAAACATATCCCCAAAATGTCATTCTGCTAACTTTAATAGTTTTGGTTGGTCGATGAGAGTGAATATCCAAAAATCCTTCCTTAGTGGAAGTTTATTTTTCCTGTTTCTTGCAACTTGGTTCACTTTGTTCGTACTGGCTAATATTCTTAACTGTCACCTCCCCCTCCCCATGGCCCCCCCCCCTTTAATTGGTTTTATGATTAAACGGTCGAACACCTATTTATTTATTTATTTTTAAGCTGATTGATTTCCTCTGAGTTTCAAACTCCTCGCCTATGTCGTTTAAGAGATACGCGCTCCGTTAGGAATCTTTCAACCCCCCACTTTTCATCCCTTTCACCTCATAATATACACCACATCGAAAAATCATAAGACACGTGTTAGCTTTTTTTTAATGATTAGCTTATAGGCCAGGTAGGCCTATCACATCCCCAAATGAAACCACTCGTGAGATATTGTTATTTAATTAAATGCGCGTTTACCCCATTAACACCTCTTTAGAACCTGAATATACAAAGATCTTTCCTTAGTGGACGTTTTCGAGATACAACGAACATATCCCCAAAATTTCATGTTTCTAACTTTAATAGTTTTAGCTGGGCGATGATCAGTCAGTCAGGACACTTTGTTTTATATAAGAGAAGAAGATATGCCCAAGTATTGGTAGTGTAAGATTCAAGTTCCAATTTTTCAAGTACTCAATAAAAAGTTCTTATGCTTTCGAAAGTAACTTTTTCTCAGCCCATGATAAACGTACAGCAGGAAACTTGGCCTCAGTTTGAAGCTCTCATTCGTGATTATCAGAAACTACAGTACAACCTTTGCAAACGTACAGTGTGATACCGAATTTAAGAAGAGTGTTATTGATGGGGGGTTTTGTGTGCGCTGGCTCGTGCGATTAAAAGCAGGCGGACTGGTGAACCATCTTTTACAACTATTAGCCTACTCCAAGGAGAAATTAATGGAAGACGTGATCCAGGGAGAAGTAGGACATTGTGGATCGAAAACTTGTGCGGTGGTTTGGAGTAACGAAGCCCCACTATCTGTTCAGAACAGCTAAGGACAAAGAAGAGATCTTGTGATTGCCAACGTTTGCGAGGACATGGCAGGGGAAGTAAAACTGGCGCAGGTGAGTCTTGTATCTGTTAGATGCAATGTGGAAGGGTAATTAATGAAGATTAATTAACTGGAGATATTAACGTTGTTTTCAGCCTAATTGACGTCCTTTACAAATGCTTTAATCCTTTAAGCAAGGCCCCCTGTTGTCTGGGGAGAAGCAGCTGATCCTCAGCATAGTTCGTAACCATGGCGACTCCCCCCCCCCCCCCCCCCCTATCGCAATGACGCGCTCACGTCACAATGTAAATGGCGGTTTCTCTTTCAGTCCTGGCCGCATAGCGGCTTATAGTTCATAGAGAAATGAGATTCATCTTAGGGTTTGTTAGATTTAAGAGTATGACTGGTGCTCACAAGCGACTGATCGTGAAAAATGAGCATTCAAATGAAAGAGAATATAGGCCTACATTACCAGTGACGCATTGCACTCTAATTTCATAAATATCTATAATTTCTTTAAAAAAACACTTTTAAAAACTGTACGAAGTGTGCGATTTGCAGGTACTCTTGCTGCAGGAAGATACGCTCCATAATTGCTGTCCACTTCACATTTTGGCCGCTGTGACGCCTGTTTCATGTCATTTTAACATTCTGAGGTCTTTCCTTTATCATTTTGCATGGATTTCAGAAACAGTAATTTAAAGGAATGAGTAGGCTACTCAAATCGTATAATTTCATAAATATCGAATAACCGGTGAGTGTTAGACTACGGTTAAGCTGTCAATCAATGGACTCAGCACACAAATTACATTAGCAGTGACGGACGAATTTCATTCTAATTTCATAAATATCAATTTTTGTGAGAAGTGTGCGATTTGCAAATACTGTTGCTCTAGGAAAATACGTGACATCATTGCTGTTCAGTTCGCATTTTGGCCGTAGGGAGCCTGAAACGTAAATAGTGTTCTATAATCATTTGGTTCAAATAAAAACATAACAACCTTTCTCCTTAAGTCTCTTATTATAAACCTATTGGGGAAAGTGTGGCTTATGAACATGCGAGATTTCTAGCACGGGTCCGCTAGTAATATACTATTTCAGTAGTATAGATCCCTCCTGTGGTGCTCACAAGCGACCGATCGTGACAAATGAGCATTCAAATGAAAGAGAATAGATATTAGCAGTGACGAATTGCACTCTAATTTCAAAAATTACCATTATTTATTTTAAAAATGACTTTAAAAAAATGTACGAAATGTGCGATTTGCATATACTGTGGCTGTAGGAAACTACGCTCCATAATTGCTGTCCACTTCACATTTTGGCCTCTGTGACTCCTGTTTCATGTCTTTTTAACATTCTGAGGTCCTTCTTTTATCATTTTGCATGGATTTCAGAAACAGTAAATCAAAGGAATGAGTACTCAAATCGTATATTTTCATAAATATCGAATAACCAGTGAGTGTTATGATGATCCAATTTTCAGTGGTTGCCTTCTTAAGTTAGGGAACGTAGAACTTGGAATTCTAACTGAAATGTATATAGTGTTTTATAATCATTTTGTGGAAATAAAAATATTACAACCTTTCTCCTTAAGTCTCTCATTATAAACATATTGGGGAAAGTGTGGTTTATGAACATGCGAGATTTCTCACATGGGTCCGCTAGGTCGATTTTTAGCCTACTTTTCACATTTTGCAAAAATGAGAAAAAAGTAGACTTATGAGATCGGGCAAATGTGTGTCTGTCTGTCTGTCTGTCTGGCTGGCTGTGTGTGTGTCCCCCCCTATCAACTCCTAAACGGCTGCAGCAATCGAAACAAAATTTGGTAGGAGTAAAGATCTACACCTGAATATCTCCCGGCCATATTTGAAAATGATGTCAGTGCTACCAACTGCTAAAAAATCGCAATTGAAATTTGAGCTCCATGTTGTTTATCTTGGAAGGTATGAATGGGAGCTATTTCAAACTTGGCACACGTATAGATAATAGTATTGCAGTTTAATTTCCAGGAGGCCATACATGGCAGTGTTGCCAGAATGATTATAAGCCTGATGATAGGTCCGAATTGTAAATGCATATAACTTCTACACTATCAATTGGATTTCAACCAAATTTCGTATGTGCCATGTGTACATAAACAGATATGACTGAGCGTATTCTTAAGAGCCACCAGGGCTGCCAACTGTTAATAAACACAATCAATTTTGTTTATCCAAATACCCATATATCAGAAAGTATGCAAGCCGACAGCTTTAAACTATGCACACGTATAGTACCTGACATTCTATATTAATTTGGAGTAACTTATATACGTCAGTGCTACCAACATGATTCTAAGCCTGCTGACAGGTCCAACTTTAAATACATACAACTTCCATACTATTATTTGGATTTCAACCAAATTTCGTATGTGTTATGTGTACCATAACAGATATGACTATGCGTATTCTAAGGAGCAACCAGGGCTGCCAACTGTTAATATGTGCTGTCCCTATTTATGTTACCCTAATATCAATATATCAGAAAGTATGCAAGCCAATAGCTCTAAAATTTGCACACGTATAGTACCTGGCAGTCTAGACGAATTTTGAGTAACTAATATACGTCAGTGCTGCCAACATGATTCTAAGCCTACTGATAGGTCCAATTTTAAAATGCATGTAACTTCTATACTAACTAATGGATTTCATTCAAAATTGGCACAACAATAGATCATATTATTTCAGATTATTTCTGACCAATACATGCATGACATTGTTGCCAACATGATTTTACGCGCGCTGTTAGATCCAATGTTTAACTGCATGTAACGTCCATGCGATTCATTGGACTTCAACCAAATTTTGTATTTTGTACCTTAAGAGATGGAACTAAGAATATATTCAGTCATCAGGGCTGCCAACTGTAGTGCTCTATTAGGATACATTATGCCAGGTATACAGTATTTCGAACTAATTGGAAATTTCTATATTAGCAACTTAATTTCGTCATTATTCTAGATAGGTTCATATTCTGTAGAATAATCATTGGCATGAAAAGTAGGCTGTATAGTTCTTAACGGAACTTCTTGTTCTTAATTCCACTCGGTTCTCCAAGGGACCCAAAAATAAGTTCCTCAACTCCGCTTAGGCTTTGACAAGGGGTCGGCAAAGGGGTTATCCCCAATGACGCAAACAAATGTCAAAACCCTCCTGCTCGCATACCAAGGGCCGGGTCAAACACCTTCTGCAGCGCATTTTGATTTAACGAATGAGCGGACTTGACTTCAGAGCGCTTGACCGATGGCGTGGTGGTGTTCGTAAGACATTGTTGTGGCATTGGTCAACCGCTCTGAAGTCAAGTCCGCTCATTCGTTAAATCAGGTATAAAGTGTTTGGCACATTATAACTTATATGGCAGAAAATACAAGTGATTTAAAATGAATCATAATATTCTTTTAAATAAGTCTGCCATGTTTTCTATTTTTTTTTCTACAAATTTTATACATTGTTTTTAACATGTGCATAATTAAATGTTTGTATGTTTTTTAACTTAGTCAGACATTATAAAATTAAATTTAGATAATAATAGGTGTATAATTTGTAACTAAAAAAATACTTTCGATATCAGCTGCGGATGCTAAAAATACTGTTTTCCAGCCTAGAACGGAAAAATCAGCTGCATTCAAGAATTCACTCATTTTTATTTATGTACTATTACAAGAAGATTATTGTACACGTGTGGTATTCAAACTTCAATCCCATGATTAGGACTCAAGAAGTAAAAACGAGATTTTGAAATTTCGTGCAGCTGCCATCTTGTGGTTATGAAAACAATTGAAATAAATTAGATACCAGTGGATTAACATTTGTATAAGCATTTACCGTACAAAATTTCACTGCACTCGGATGGTTAAATCGCGAGAAACGTCCATTTAAATGTTTATACTTCACGCCGCCGCCATGTTGGATGAACATTAAAAAATTCAGTTTGATTGCTGTAATAGATTCGTAGATACTGAGAACCGTCTAAATATTTCGGATGGTCCCCTTTTTGGATTATTATATGTATAGGCCAGAGAGTTATGTAACCTACCATTAAAGGAAAATTATTGCATAGCTTCATTATTCTAACTTTCACTTCGATCGCATGATTACGAAACAAGAAATAGAAATTTAATTTAAAAATTTCGCACATCCGCCATTTTGAGGTTATGTAAACAATTGAACTAAATTAGATGCCAATGCATTAGGATGTGTATAAATATTTACTGTAAATTTACCATATTTCACTACGCTCAGATGGTTAAATCGCGAGAAAAGTCTATTAATATGTTTCACCTTCCCTTGGCCGCCATGTTCGTTTTGCACTTAATACGTTTTTGGAAGTTACATAGATCAACTTATAATAGTGCCCTTTATCACCGAACAATAGTTCAGGGGGATATCAGTAATAGTTTCGGAGAAATAGAATGCCGGTGAAATATTTCGCACAGCCGCCATCTTGAGGTTATGTAAACAATTGAACTAAACTTGAAACCAGTGCATTGCAACACGTATAAGCATTTGCTATACCAAGTTTCATTGCGTTTGGATGCTCAAATCGCGGGAAATGTCTATTTAAAAGTTTCAAATTCGCTTGGCCGCCATTTTGTTTTTTTAGTTACCAGGTTTTTGAAAGTCTCATAGGTGAACTTCTATTAGTGCCCTTTATCACCGTACACAATTTCAGGGTGATATCAGTAACAGTTTCGGAGATATTGAATACCGGTGAAATATTTCGCACAGCCGCCATGTTAGATTGGTGAGACGTAATAACATTTGAAGGGCACGATCGGGGTCGGCCAAAATGGTGCTATGACTTTACCGAGTTTCATTGAAATCTGTCCAGCCGATTAGAAGTTATTAGGGGGACACACACACACATGCGCACACACACGGACAAAAGGTGATCTCATAAGCCTTTATTTCTTTCATAAAATGAAAATAGGCGAAAATTCGGACATGCTACACTATTGTGTCTGCAGTTGCAATTTGGGGAAAGCGCAGGAGGCTCTGTAAATTAAGATTTATTTTTATTCCTCCAGCGCGACTTTCGTGCAAAGAGCATTTTGTGAGGCCATGGAACTCGATTGAGTGTTAGAGGAAAAGAGGTTGGATTAATTAAGCAACTGGGCTCTGCTTACTGAAAGCATAATTAATACTGAGCTTTTAAACCAGCCGACAAGGGAATAAAATGCTGATACAGATTTGAAAGCATTGCGTCGTTAAGAAATTATTTAACAAGTAGATGACTGTAACAGCAAACTATCCGGCAGAATCAGTCCACGACAACGGACCGTTAGCTTCCTTGGCGGCTAACGGCACATTGTCCGACACGTAATCCCAAAATCATGGGTTCGATCTCCGGCCGAGGAAGGAACAGGTGCAGAGCCGGTCTAAAAGCGCTCCCTTTGGCCGAACCTCTCATGAAAATTTTACTATATATATCTTCAATAATTGTATTAGGAATCTAAATTGACAGAAAACATTTAGAAATTTTGCTCTGTCTATCGAGTCGTAACAGTCAATATAGTCTATCGTTTAGGAGACCGACAGCATTGGCCCAGCTGGCTAAAGCGCAGCATTAGGTCATGGGGCCAAGCTCTCTGCTGACTCGGTAGACGCGTGGGTTCGAGCCCCACCGTCGGCCGTCCTTGAAATGGTTTTCCGTGGTTTCCCATTTTCAACACCAGGCGAATGCTGGGACGGTACCTTCTGATAGGCCACGGCCGATTCCTTCCACACCCTTGCTCTGTTTCATTCATCCTCACCCATTCCATCTCTCATCCCGACGCGCAGGTCGCCCATGGGCGTCGAATAGAAAGACCTGCACTCGGCCTCTCAGGAGACCACACGACAAAAAAAAATCGTTTAGGAGCAGATGACCTTGCTGTTCCGCCCCTTAAAGCAACAACTAACTAACTAACTAATCTATTGTTGTTGCGCCTGCAAAATCCACTAGGTAAGAATTTTGCTCTCTGCCATTCTTCCTTCTGCTGTTCTATCTTGCCTCTTTTGTCATCGACCATCTGGAGGTGCAGCGGCTAGCGTGCTTGGCTATCGCCCCGAAGGTCCGGTTTCTATTCCCGGCTCTGCCAAGGGTTTTAAATTCTGGTGCTGAACTGCTGTGCCCGAGATAGCGGGTTCAATCCCGGCCGAAGTCGTCGGATTTTTTAAGAGAGTTAAGAATCCTCCAGTATGCCTTCCTTCGGAGGGGAAGTAAAGCAGGCGGTCCCATGTCATCGATTTATGGCATGTAAAAGATCCTTCCACAGACTAAACTTGTGTGAAGCTAAATTTTAGGTTAGATTTCGTCGGAACGATCTATCAAAGTTCCAACGTTCACCACTAGCTATCATTGATATCTGGTAGTGAAAGTTGGAACTACTTGAAATTGAACCGAACGTATAGCTCACCCTAACGGTGTCCGCTGGAAGCAGCTACAGACTCAGGCGAGTCGAACATGTCCTCGGACACTCCCGGCACTAAAAGCCATACGATAGATAAATAAATAAATTCTGGTGTGAGGAAAATTGTATAATAGATTTATTTGAAAATAAAGACCTTAGATGCAATTAGAAGATATCCTTTCTTGGTTCACAAAATTCCATACAGTTAAATTGAAAAACAAACCGAGTAGAGTTTTGAATCATGACCATACGAAGATGACTATGCGTGGCGTAGGCCCCTGAAGTGAGGAAGCTACCAGTGGCTTCTACAATTTCAATAATTCTGATTCTTTCTTCACGAGTTATCCTATATCCTTGAAATTTATATCACTGATTCCAAGGATTGAAACTAGTGGATTTCTGCCCAAAAAAAAATGGAAAGAAAAATAATTTTGGTAGTTATTTTTTCAAAGATGATTCGCTGGTTCCTCAGTTTAGGAGCTGCGACAACACGGTCATGTAGCCCCGTATACTTTGGGTGTGTGTAGAATCTGTCTGATAACCGGTGTTAATTGTTATGGCTGTAGACTATTAGTGTGTGTTATCTGTAATTCAGGTAAGAACTGCAGACGATAGGCTACATTTTCAAGTAGTTCTTACTTTTGCTACCAAATTATACCGTCAACGACACCTAGCTGCCAATTTGGCTACTAAATGCCACCGCAACCGGCACCTGGCGCCGAACGTTGGAACTTAATAGAGCGTTAATCAAATCGAACCTACAAATTTAGCTTCACACAATTGTAGTTAATGGATGGTTCTTTTACATGCCATAAATCTATGACATAGGGCCCGCCGGCTTTATTTCTCCTCCGAAGGAAGGCATACTGAAGGACTTTTAACGCTCTTCAAAAATCCGACGACTTCGACCAGGTTTGAACCCGCGATCTTGGGCATAGAAGCTCAGCATGCTACCAACTTCGCCATCGTAGCCGCTTTTTTTTTTCAAAGATTAATCACAAAAGTAGCGTGCAATTTTTAGGACTCAATATCTTCGGTCCTTCTCAAGCTAAACGACTCATTGTTGTTGCGACTGGCTGCGTGACTCAGCGGTAACGTTCTATCCTGCTGCACCCAAGGTTGCAGGATCGAATCCTGGCACAGTCAGCTCAAATTAGAGGGTGCGCAAAGCGAGGGAGCCGTGTAAGTACATTTACTGGCACAAAGATCCCCTTCGGAACAAAATTCCGATACCCCGGCGTCTCTAAAAGCCGTAGTAGGCCTAGTTAAAAGGGACGTAAAACCAGTAACATTATTATTAATATTATTGTTCAATGTTGTTGCAAATTGCTCTGCTGTATGTTCAGAATGTTGTAGAGCAGAATCGTTTTTGTATCTTTTATTGAGACAAATATATTAGCATTGTTTTTCTTCTTCTTCTTCTCCAGCATGATTAATCCCACTTATGTGGAGTCGCTAATGCGGATATTCCTCCTCCACGTTGTTCTATCCCAGACCATTTCCTCCATAAGCCCCCCGCTGTTTCATGCTTTCTTGAATGCTGTCCATCCATCGCCTTTTTGGTCGTCCTCGACTCCGTTTCCCTGGTGGAAGCATTTCCATCATCCTATTGCCCACATAATCTTCATCTCTTCTCTTAACATGGCCATACCATCTGAGGCCAGTTTCTCTGACTTTCTCAGAAACTTGCACCACGCTAAGTCGTCTCCCAATCACTTCATTTCTCACTTTGTCCAACCTTGTATGTCCACTTGCCCATCTCAGCATACGCATTTCTGCCACGTCCAGTTTTTCTGCCCATCTCCTTGTGATCTGTCAGGTTTCTGCCCCGTATATCATTGCAGGTCTCACCACGGCCTTGTGTACCTTCCCTTTTAATTTTTCTGGTACCTTCTTGTCGCACAGTACACTTGATATTTTCCTCCAGTTGAACCATCCCGACCGTATCCTGCTCTTTATTTCCTCCTCGAGTCCACCATCTTGTTGGATAACTGTACCGAGATATCAAATGAACTTGCTGTTGGGATCTCGACTCCTGCCAATTTGAAACCTGTTTCAGCACCCCTCAGGCTCAGGAACTCTGTCTTACGTCTCCTTATCTTCATTCCTCGGCTTTCTAGTGCTTCTCTCCATTCCTCCAACCATTTCTCTGCAAGTTCCTTCGTCTCTGCACACAGGACCACATCATCAGCGAACATCATGGACCATGGAGCTTCCTTCCTGACTCCCTCTGTCAACACATCCATGACGAGTACAAAAAGTAATGGACTGAGGACGGAACCTCAACGTTCACAGGAAAGGATTCTTTATTTCCAGATATACATCTGACCATGGTTCTGCTGTCCTTGTACATGTCTTGGATCAGGCTTATATACTTTTCGGGCACAAGTTTTTGTCGTAGGCTCCTCCATACTTCCGGTCTTGGTACACTGTCGTACGCTTTCTCCAGATCAATGAAGACCATCGACAAGCTTTTGTTGACAAGATGTGCACGATGAGGTCGAGAATTGTCGTCCATGAAGACAAATGCCTCTCCAATACTCTGCCGATATGGGTGCACTATGGGTCGGAGGATGTCATTCAGGTATCGTAAAGCCGTTTCGGAGCCTTCCATGACCACCAGTGGCGTACGTCGGCCCCACATAATGCCACCCCAAAACATCAGGGAACCACCACCTTGCTGCACTCGCTGGACAGTGTGTCTAAGACGTTCAGCCTGACCAGGGTGCCTCCAAACACGTCTCCGACGATTGTCTGGTTGAAGGCATATGCGACACTCATCGGTGAAGAGAACGTGATGCCAATTCTGTGGGGTCCATTCAGCATGTTGTTGGGCCCATCTGTACCGCGCTGCATGGTGTCGGGGATGCAAAGCTGGACCTCGCCATGGACGTCGGGAGTGAAGTTGCGCATCATGCAGCCTATTGCGCACAGTTTGAGTTGAAACACGACGTCCTGTGGCTGAACGAAACGCATTATTCAACATGGTGGCATTGCTGTCAGGGTTCCTCCGAGCGGCAATCCGTAAGTAGCGGTCATCCACTACAGTAGTAGCCCTTGGGCGGCCTGAGCGAGGCCTGTCATCGACAGTTCCTGTATCTCTGTACCTCCTCCATGTCCGAACAACATCGCTTTGGTTCACTCTGAGACGCCTGGAAACTTCCCTTGTTGAGAGCCCTTCTTGACACAAAGTAACAATGCGGACGCGATCGAACTGCGGTATTGACCTTCTAGGCATGGTAGAACTACAGACAACATGAGCAGCGTACCTTCGTCCTGGTGGAATGACTGGAACTGATCGGCTGTCGTACCCCCTCCGTCTAATAGGCCCTGCTCATGCATGGTTGTTTACATCTTTGAGCAGTTTTAGTGACATCTATGAACAGTCAAAGGGACTGTATCTTTGATACAATATACACAGTCAACGTCTATATGCCGGAGATCTGGGAACCGAGGTGATGCAAAACTTTTTTTGATGTGTGTATATTGGAATCAGCACACTCTTTCTCCATTCATCCGGCATTTCTTCGTCCTCTATTATGCTGTTGAATAGACCTGTGAGCCAAATCACTCCTTCATTTCCCAGAGCCTTCCAACCTTCCACTGGTATATTATCTGGTCCTACAGTATTACCATTCTTCATTCTGTGGAACGCCTTCTCCACCTCTTCTTTGGTGATATTTTGCACCATTCCCATAGATGCCTCACCTTCTTCTCCCGTTGCTGTCTGATGTTCGTAATTCAGTAGTTTATCAAAATATTCCCTCCATCTTTCTAAAATTTCAGGGTCATTCCAAAGCAATCTACCATCTTCTGTTTTAATAGCCCTTGTCTGATATACACCTTGGCTGCTCTTCTCCCTCTCTCGTGCAATTCTAAATATTCTATTTTGGCCTTCTTCGGTCTCAAGCTCTTCATATAAATCAGCATATGCCTCTGCTTTAGGTTTGGCCACAGCTCTCTTTGCTTCCTTCTTTGCTAAATTGTACTCCTCTCTGGCATTTTCTCCTTCCATATCCCACTTCTTCTTTGCCTCCCTCTTGTCCTTGATGCATTTCTGCACCTCTTCACTCCACCACCAGGTCTCTTTGTCAAGTTTACATTTTCCTGTAGTCTGTCCCAGGACCTTAACACCTGCATCTCGCATAACACCAGCTACATGATCCCAACGATGTGTTTCAGTTACAACTGTCGATCGGAGATGCTCCGTGACCTCATCCACAAATTTCTTCCGCAAGTCAGGTTGTTTAAGCTTCCACCATTTTGTTTCATGTATAGTTCTTCTTCGTTTAGGTTTGGTGATCTGCCAACTCACTGTACAAATTATTGGTCTATGTTGGGGTGCCACTACTTCTCCCGCTAGCACTTTGCAGTCGCTCACTTCTTTTAACATCTCTCTTCTGTACAGGATGTAATCGATTTGTGAATATCTACCACCACTTTTATATGTCAAGCGCTGATTTAAATGTTTTTGGAAATAGGTGTTTACTATCGCCATGTCTGTTGCTGCAGCAAAGTCAATAATGGTTTCACCTTCATTGTTCCTCTGTCCAACTCCATCATTTCCCTGTATCCTTTCATTTCCTACGTTATTTTCTCCCACGTGTCCATTGAGGTCACCACCTATAAACAACCTCTCGTTATTTGGTATTCCTCGAAGTACTTCATCCATCTCTGTCCAGAAACAGTCCTTCTCCTCTTGACTAGATCCCACCTGTGGTGCATACACACTTATCACATGCAATGGTTGTCCATCAAGGTGTATTTTCACTGCAATAATTCTGTCTGATTTTCGAATCACTTCCACTACTCCTTCCTTCAATATCTGGTCTAAAATTATTCCAACTCCATTCTTATTGCAGTTTGTCCCGCAGTAGTAGGCTACAATTTGTAGCCTCCTCCGATCTCCCTTGCTCTACTTCCTTTCAATTTAGTTTCTTGTACGCAGAGAATGGCTACTCTTCTCCTATCCATCATATCTGAAACTTCCCTACCCCTTCCTGTCATTGTACCCACATTTAGAGAGCCTATCTTAATCTTCATTATTTTGGTCTCCTTAAGTTTCGTTTTCCTCTGAGCTATCTTCTTTAGCCATATCCGCTCTGATACGGTAACCCTTGCCCATTTTTCGAAGAGGTCAGGCGGAACCCCAACGCGTCGCTTGTGGGGGACGCCCTAGCCTTTGTCTCACTATCTCTGAAAATACTCCGCATTTTTGTTTGATATGGCAATGTTTTACAGCCGGATGCCCTTCTTGCCGCCAACCTACCGTAGGATAAAATAAAGGCCGCCTCTAACACGAGGAACAGACGCATTGTTTTACAATTTACATTATTCTGACGGAAGAAAAATAATTGTGGGGGGTGGGATTCCTGTACAAGATACCTGCATTATTTGTCTATTTGAATTTTAAATGATGTTAATATCTGTATTCTAAGTGGACATTTTAACTACCCAAGTCAATACAAATATTGAAAAGAATGAAGTGTGAGAAAATTTAACTTTAAGTTGAGGTAGACTACATATTTAGAGTAGAGTAGCTTATTTTTCTACCCCTAAAAACGTTATGCAGTATAGGTGGTGGATTCTTTTTGGGGTTTTAGGTCAATCTTGTTCATTCCCTGACTCGTAAGTATCTCTTACATTGCATTTTGATCTGGAGTAGACCGTTTCAAAGCCAGATAAAAGTGTGATTTATCTGCTGCAACTACGCCAAACACTGTATAGGCCTATTTGCCAGGATTGATGCTAGCCTTCTTTAAAATGTCCAGTTCTGACGTACTGCCATTATTAACGTGGCAAATATTATATTTTACTACAAGCTGCAGGGTCTTGTGACTTACGTACATGCTAATAATATTGAAATGTCCCAGCAGAATCGTTTGTTAACTAGGCTACTTAATTTATAACTAAACTACTAAATTATATGTTAAAAATTCAGGACATGCTACTAATGAAATCATAATTTGTATACATTTTAAATCAAAGAGAACATTCCTATAAGAAAAATTGAAAGCCCTATGTTGGCCATTATTTACATTGTCTGAACCTAACCTATATACTGTACATCACTTTTTTGCACACAATTATTGTTGTCATGCATATCAATTGAAGTAACATTTTCAGTTTGCTTAGGAGTATTATCGTGTTGATTCCCTAGAAACGCGCAATTTTTTTTGTGTACGAGACTTGGAACCCATCATTCATATCACAACATAGAAGATAGAACGATCTATCTCTCACATGGACTCATCACAAAGGAATAAAGAATTCCTCTTAAATCAGAGAATACAAATAGCTTGGTGCTGCCAGCTGCTATCCAAAGAGAAAACTCACTTCCGAGAACGAGAAATAAGGGTTTCAAAATATACCTTTATGTTCGACTCTGATTATTATATGTCAGAAAACTGTACTATAATGAGGCTCATTATAACAATATTTTTCATTATGAAACAGTTTCTCCCACCAATCAGAGATCAAGAAACAGTTGTTTGACCAATTAGATAATTAGATGCGCTTCTAATTTAAATTTCACTGCCTGGCCTAGTGTCATAGTAGGGTAATCGAGGAGGCCATGGTCAAATACAAGGCATTCTCTGCGTCTCATGCGCTCTGTTCAGTACATAAAACTGGCGAAATCTCGACAGATATTTATGAATATTTATGTTCGAACATAAAATAGTTATAATAATTATCGTCGAACATAAACAGTCGTATGCAACTCGCCTATAATGGTAATTAAGACATGAGTATGTTTATAAAACGAGCGAATGCGAGTTTTATGATTTCCGTACGAGTGAATATAAATGAGCCAATCAACAAGAAAACCTGTATAAACTACATATTTCTGGAAACTAGAGAAGACATACTTCCGAACGAGACAATTAAAATATTGAACATGTTCTTCAAAATGACGAATGAAGAAATTAAGAAACAACAAGAAATTAATCAGCATGTTCGAAGTGATGTAAGGTTACATTGTTAGTGGTGACGCGGACTATATCCGATCCTCCCTCTCACCTCTACAAGTCTGAAAGAGCATGAAACAGTGGAGGAAGAGTGGCGGCGATTACCCCCAACAGATCGTCCAATAAGGAATTAGGCCAGGCACGTAGCGGTATGGAATTCTGGTTAGGGGAACATCAAGGGCACGAGGAATGTCAGGATTATAATGCACAATTAATATGTTGATGTGAACACAGGAAACGGAAAGGATTATAGCAGAGAGCTTTCTAATGGAGCCACACCACTGCTTGTGTATAGAACACGATTTACAGTACTGAGCAATTGCTAGGCCTACTGCAAGCTATCCATGAATAAAACCCCAAAGCTTGTTCGTTCCAATTTTAGGCCGTAGTGACTGCTCATTTTTAGCCTACTTTTCACATTTTGCAAAAATGAGGAAAAAGTAGACTTATGAGATCGATCCGGGAAAATGTGTGTCTGTCTGTCTGTCCTTCTGTTTGTCTGTCTGGCTGTGTGTGTGTGTGTGTCCCTATCAACCCCTAAACGGCTGCAGCAATCGAAACCAAACTTAGTATGAGTAAAGATGTATACCGGAATATCTCATGCACATATTTGAAAATGATGTCAGTGCTACCAACTGCTGAAGAAACGCACTAGGAGTTTGAGCTCCATGTTGGATATCTTGGAAGGTATGTTTGGGAGCTATTCCAAAATTGGCACACATGTAGATAATACTATTTCAGTTTAATATCCTGGGGGACATACATGACAGTGTTGCCAAAATAATTTAAAGACTTCTGATAGGTCCAATTTTTAAATGCATAGCCTATAACTTCGACACTAACAATTAGATTTCAACCAAATTTTGTATGTAATATGTGTACATAAACAGATACGACTGAGCGCATTCTTAAGAGCCACCAGAGCTGCCAACTGTTGATAATTGCTCTCCCTCTCTCTCTTTTATCCAAATACCAATATATCAGAAAGTATGCAAGCCGACAGCTTTAAACTATGCACGTGTATAGCACCTGACATTTTAGATTAATTTGGAGTAACTTATAGACGTCAGTTCTACCAACATGATTTTAAGCCTCCTGATAGGACCAATTTTAAAATACATGTAACTTCTATACTATCAGTTGGATTTCATCCAAATTCCGTATGTGCTAGGCCTATGTGTAACATAACAGATATGACTATAAGTATTCTTAAGAGCAATCAGGGCTGACAACTGTTAATAAATGCTGTCCATACTTTTTACCCTAATATTCAAGATAGGTTCATATACTGTAGATTAATCATTGGCATGAATCTTAATTTTAAGAAAAGTAGGCTCTTTAGTTCGTCACGGAACTTCTTGTTGCGTAGGACGTAATATGATAGGCTTAACTTAAGATAATTAATATATATGGGCTAAATTGAGATGTTAGACTCAGTCTAATATTAATTATTCAGTCGCACAGCGCTATTACGGACACATTACACAATACAATACAATCTAATACCACTCCAAAGATGTGCACACCTTAAAAACAGACTATCCTTTCTGAAAACCGTAACCAATAAGCCCGTAGTGTTGGTTTGAATTCAACCAGTAGCGAGACTTGAGGATCTCAGTCGACGTCCTCAGAGTGCCATTTAATAAACAGACCAAACCTGCTCCTTCCCCCTCAAGGGCACGCATACATTTCTAAAGCTATAAACATGCACTTTGAGGATGCAAGACTTCCTTCCTCAGCTGTCTACTCCGGGCGGTGAAGGTCTCACTTCACCCATCTAGGGGTGAAATGTAGAACTAGTTACAAGTACTGACAGTGACAGTGAGACAGAGCTTATCGAGACGGTGTGCAAGGTAGCCCAAAAGACTACAGTATTTTACAAAACAATTTAATTTTTTTTAACAGTTACAGCTGAGAGCTGACTGTAGGATGATCCTCACGTCCTACATGGAGGAATCGTCACTGTTTTAAGGGAGAATTTTGGTTTGTCAAAGACCAACCCTATACAGGTATCCATCCTAGTTGTCAGGTGCCATGCCTCAGGTGTTTATTAAGATAGTATTGCCCCGGCTTCACACGGGCGCAGTTATGTATTGAGACGTTGTTTCATTTTAGGGGCTTTGACATCATGATCATTTAGCTCTGTGTACTTGGGTATGTGTACCTTATAATGCTTCTTATAACAAAAGTTTATTAACCTTAAGTCAATATATTATACCCTTGGAAAATAGCATGTAGACAAGATTCAAAATTTCGGGGTCGTAATGGATTCTTGTGAATGTGATTTAGAGATTTATGCTATCAACATAACTTCCAGGGTTCATAAGGTTAACTAATTATTACAAAGCCAAGAAAACAACAGGATCTACTAACAAATGAAATTTAATAACTGAATCAAACATAAAACACTTAACGATAAACCACCCTTATATTGTTCACTCGCACGTGAACAGATCTGACACTGACCAGCCTGACGTACCATGATAACACGGCATGACAGCTGTCAAACAAGGATTGTGACTGCAATGTCACTTAATTCAAAGTAACAAAGAAACGGATCACAAGATCCAAAAATAACAAACAATTTAAATAGTACAAGAATTTAATATTTATGAGCGACACGCGTTTTAAGACTAGTTTAAGTAATGAGCACTTTGACGGGCGCTCGTTTCCGACCAAAATAGTTGGTTCGGGAACGAACTCCGTACTGCGAAGGACGAATTACGGAAATGTGGGAACAACAATTACATATTTATATACACTACTGACATGCTCTAACCTTAGATTACCACAACCAAATACACGTGTGTATTATTTAAAATATGGGCTGCGGAATTACCGTCTTATACCTTAAACACTAGGAAAGCATAACATGACATGAACAAGTTTGGCCGGTTGCCAAATTATATTTATAATGAATACAATGGCCTTGAAAATAAGAGCCAACAACAACAAAATACAAATTTTAATTCTCACGCCAGAAAATTTGGCGTTATAAAACAATGAACAAATAAGTCGTAGTCATGATAAAAGAAACTTGGATCGACAACATGGCAACTCCCCAAATTAAACCAAATAAAATAACCTTAACTCATTAGGCTTTAAAGCAAACATAACGTGTCATAACCGAGCTGGAGACAGCCGGGCCTGTTATCGCATCTCCGAGTGAGTGGCTGATTTCTTCCCCCACGTAGTAATTAGTGCCACGCTAAATATAGATTCTGGCCCATAGCCAGCGTCCAGCACCTTTGCTAATCGCCACCTGTTAAACGCGTACAAACAAAATATCACATTATCTCAAAACATCCTCTCAGGGATTTTTAAGAATACATCTCCAGGTCAAACTTACCCCCAAGGGTAACTAATTTGCCGGAATGATGTCGCAGTCAAGGACAGGCTTTACCTTTCCTTATCATCACTTACACCCAAACACACGTGGCACTATCTCGAAGATCTCGTCGTAGCATGAATCAGCACACCCCTCAGATAAATGACACACAACATGTCCAAATGACAATAAAGAATTAATAACTGGAATCAGACTTAGCCCGAGTTATCAAAGCAACAAAACACTAATTTTCCCCTCACGTAGTAATTAGTTTAACATATCATTAATTCAGTCCATTTATCATTGTCGTTCCTAGGTTCTCATTCATGGCTACACTTTTTATTGATACGTTAATCATATGCGGCCATTTCGCTATAAGAATTACGTATACATAAGGATAACATTTAAGTTACAAAATTTACTGTACAACATAATTGTCACGCAATGCCAAAATTTACTACACGCATGTCAGTTAAGAAATCAAACCCAAAAATTTAAATTAAACCACACAAATAAAATCTGTACAAAGTTCCACACATCTCTCGCGATTCCCCTCGTCCAAAATCAATAAATCAGTTTTTTAATACTCATCACTTAAACTGCTTTCCAGAGGCTTTCCACCTCGTCATCTCCCATCATTAGGCCTTTTAGCCCATAAAACTCATGGTAATGGAGGATGAAACTTGTTGTCTTCTCTCCATGGTCGTCATCTTGCTGCTGTTAAACACAATTAAATTAAAGTTTTAAAACTGTTCTATCTGCGTTATGAGTATTTTATTTCCTCATATCGTCCTATGCAGAATCGTAGACTTTCCCTATTCTATGGCTAATCGCCATCTCACAATTTATGAAATGTATAACTTCGTTGTCGACACACAACTAGAATTTTAAAACCATACCGTCTTAAGGACGTCTTAAAATGACTGTCGAAGAATAATTAGGAGTGCCCCGGTTCATCTCAGACACTTGTATATATACAGAAAGCCTAAAGTTTCAATGGTGGGAGAAAATAGCTCCTCAATATTTTATATAATGGGCCTATAATTATGTGTGACCTCTCAAAAATCTTGTATTTTCTCACAGGTCGCGAATCTGCCGCCGAACACGCAAACCGATCGCTAGATCCTTTTATAACCGATTGGCGTGCAAAACACACTGACGCTATGTTCTGGCGTCATGTTTTCTTATTGGTCAGATAAGTTGGCGTCGGAGTTCTGACCTTACAAATCCCGCCCTTATTTTCACGTCACGACACTTGTCCTCTCTCTCACTCCTTGCCTTGTACCCAGCATTTTGGCCTGTCGATGGTCACGTACGCCACAGCGTCATATCTGATTTTCTCAGAAATAAAAGAATAGCATTGGTTGTGAAACTGTCGGTAGTTTCCGGCCAGCACGTAGCCCGTCTTACCAAGTCCAGATTACTTGCTACATCAATTCTACTCAAATATCCAGCATATCATGTATTTAGCATTTCCAGCGTTTTTAATAATATGAAACATTATTATTGGACACAATCATAAAGGTTCAATATGTTGTACATATTTCCAATTTGGGGTGTGTACCTCGGTGGCAAATTGGTTATACATAAGAAATAAATAATTATACACAACAATTCAATAACAATTATACAAATAGTCAGTCTTTTCTTAAACACACCTATATGTTTGGGGAAAGGCTCTAAGACTGCGGCAGGTAGAGAGTTCCAGTTATCAATGGCACGGTTTACAAAAGAATATTTACCATAATTTGTTCGCTGTGGTCGGTCCTTAACGTTGAAAGGATGATCGCTCCTACCCATGTAAGTGGGCTTTCCCAATCGTTTGCTAAGCTCACCCCATGCTGGTTGATTTGTATACGTGTTGTACATAGCGCAGAGTCTAGATTTCATCCTCCTAGCCTCAAGTGATTCCCACCCAAGTTTCTTTAACATACGGCTCACACTGCTCCTGGGATTAAAGTCACTGTGCACAAATCTAGCAGCCTTTCTTTGTACCATTTCCAACTCATTTATGAGCCCTACTTGATATGGATCCCAAACCGCCGAGGAGTATTCCAGAATAGGTCTTACAAGTGACAAATATCCTAATTCTTTAGCAGAGGTACTACTTCCTTTTAATACCCTCATTACAAAGTGCAGGGATTTGTAAGCTTTAGAAACTACACATCCTTGATAAAAGTCTTGATAAAACCAGCATGGAATAGAACAGATGTGGATGTGAAGCTAGATAAGTTGAAATAGTTAGGTTATAACTGATAGTTTGGTATGTATTTGGGAGAGAGAGAACTAATGGGATGAAAACGTTGGAAATAGCCTACGTGTTACGAGGTAATGTTATGAATGGGCAAGAAAAATATTTCTAATACGCTAAATTTGCTAATTGTTGTACACCTACAACACTTCCACATGTTTAGCATACGAGAAGCCCCATCATCTTATATTTGGTCATCCCTTGGCGTAAAGGTGAGTCATAACAAAAAATCTTTCATACAAACGTTTTAGATAATAATATCGTTTGGCCTCGGGTGCAAGCTTTGTTATTTGACGCCCAGAGGGTGGCTTGCATGTCGAAATTAGTCATTCCTTGGAACGCTATTAAAGTCAAGGAGGTTAGATATCTAAGCTCCTTGACACTATAGCGCTTTCTAGTAGAGAAAGGAGGAACTTTTGTGTTGGCGAAAAATCCCGAGATTAATTTTGTTATTATGAACACGGCCAACTGATTTCAAATGGGTTCTTTAACATGCCAAAAACGTATGACATGCGTGCCGTGATTTTTGTCGCATTTCAAGAATCTTTTACCACGGCCAGGTGCGAACCAGCAAGCTTGGGGTTGGTAGTCCGACACGAAAATCACTCACACACTATTGGTTGGTTGGTTGGTTCCTTAGTTTAGGGGCTGCGACAACGCAGTCATGTAGCCCCGTGTACTTTGGGTGTGTGTAGAATCTGTCTGATAACTGGTGTTAATGGTGATGGCTGTATTAGTGTGTGTTATCTCTTTTAATTCAAGTAAGGACTGAAGACAATAATTTCAAGTAGTTCCTACTTTTGCTACCAAATGCTACCGTCCACAACACCTAGCTTGCGGAATTGGCTAATAGATGGCATCGCAGTCAGCACCTGGCGGCGAACGTTGGAACTAATAGAGCGTTATCAATTCTAACCTACAAATTTTGGCTTCACACAAATGTAGTTAGTGGAAGGTTCTTTTTCATGCCATGAATCTATGACATGGGACCGCCGGCTTTACTTCCCCTCCAAAGGAAGGCATACTGAGGGATTGTTAACGCTCTTAAAAATCCGACGACTTCGACCAGGTTTAAACCCGCGATCTTGGGCATAGAAGCTCAGCATGCTACCAACTTCGCCATCGTAGCCGCTTTTTTTTTTTCAAAGATTAATCACAAAAGTAGCGTGCAATTTTTAGGACTCAATATCTTCGGTCCTTCTCAAGCTAAACGACTCATTGTTGTTGCGACTGGCTGCGTGACTCAGCGGTAACGTTCTATCCTGCTGCACCCAAGGTTGCAGGATCGAATCCTGGCACAGTCAGCTCAAATTAGAGGGTGCGCAAAGCGAGGGAGCCGTGTAAGTACATTTACTGGCACAAAGATCCCCTTCGGAACAAAATTCCGATACCCCGGCGTCTTTAAAAGCCGTAGTAGGCCTAGTTAAAAGGGACGTAAAACCAGTAACATTATTATTAATATTATTGTTCAATGTTGTTGCAAATTGCTCTGCTGTATGTTCAGAATGTTGTAGAGCAGAATCGTTTTTGTATCTTTTATTGAGACAAATATATTAGCATTGTTTTTCTTCTTCTTCTTCTCCAGCATGATTAATCCCACTTATGTGGAGTCGCTAATGCGGATATTCCTCCTCCACGTTGTTCTATCCCAGACCATTTCCTCCATAAGCCCCCCGCTGTTTCATGCTTTCTTGAATGCTGTCCATCCATCGCCTTTTTGGTCGTTCTCGACTCCGTTTCCCTGGTGGAAGCATTTCCATCATCCTATTGCCCACATAATCTTCATCTCTTCTCTTAACATGGCCATACCATCTGAGGCCAGTTTCTCTGACTTTCTCAGAAACTTGCACCACGCTAAGTCGTCTCCTAATCACTTCATTTCTCACTTTGTCCAACCTTGTATGTCCACTTGCCCATCTCAGCATACGCATTTCTGACACGTCCAGTTTCTCTGCCCATCTCCTTGTGATCTGTCAGGTTTCTGCCCCGTTATATCATTGCAGGTCTCACCACGGCCTTGTGTACCTTCCTTTTTAATTTTTCTGGTACCTTCTGGTCGCACAGTACACTTGATATTTTCCTCCAGTTGAACCATCCCGAGCGTATCCTGCTCTTTATTTCCTCCTCCAGTCCACCATCTTGTTGGATAACTGTACCAAGATATCTGAACGAACTTGCTGTTGGGATCTCTACTCCAGCCAATTTAAAAGCTGTTTCAGCACCCCTCAGGCTCAGGAACTCTGTCTTACATCTGCTTATCTTCATTCCTCGGCTTTCTAGTGCTTCTCTCCATTCCTCCAACCATTTCTCTGCAAGTTCCTTCGTCTCTGCACACAGGACCACATCATCAGCGAACATCATGGACCATGGAGCTTCCTTCCTGACTCCCTCTGTCAACACATCCATGACGAGTACAAAAAGTAATGGACTGAGGACGGAACCTCAACGTTCACAGGAAAGGATTCTTTATTTCCAGATATACATCTGACCATGGTTCTGCTGTCCTTGTACATGTCTTGGATCAGGCTTATATACTTTTCGGGCACAAGTTTTTGTCGTAGGCTCCTCCATACTTCCGGTCTTGGTACACTGTCGTACGCTTTCTCCAGATCAATGAAGACCATCGACAAGCTTTTGTTGCCTTCGATGTACTTCTCCACTATTTGTCTCAGGGCAAATATGGCATCTGTTGTTCCTCTGCCCTGCAGGAAACCAAACTGCTCCTTGCTAATCACCACTTCCTGTCTCAGTCGCTGTTCGATTACTCTCTCCCATAATTTCATGGTTTGGCTCATCAGTTTGATTCCTCTGTAGTTATTACAAGATTGAATATCCCCTTTTCTTTTATATATTGGAATCAGCACACTCTTTCTCCATTCATCCAGCATTTCTTCATCCTCTATTATGCTGTTGAATAGACCTGTGAGCCAAATCACTCCATCATTTCCCAGAGCCTTCCAAGCTTCCACTGGTATATTATCTGGTCCTACAGCATTACCATTCTTCATTCTGTGTAACGCCTTCTCCACCTCTTCTTTGGTGATATTTTGCACCATTCCCATAGATGACTCACCTTCTTCTCCCATTGCTGTCTGATGTTCGTAATTCAGTAGTTTATCAAAATATTCCCTCCATCTTTCTAAAATTTCAGGGTCATTCCAAAGCAATCTACCATCTTCTGTTTTAATAGCCCTTGTCTGATATACATCTTGGCTGCTCTTCTCCCTCTCTCGTGCAATTCTAAATATTCTATTTTGGCCTTCTTCGGTCTCAAGCTCTTCATATAAATCAGCATATGCCTCTGCTTTAGGTTTGGCCACAGCTCTCTTTGCTTCCTTCTTTGCTAAATTGTACTCCTCTCTGGCATTTTCTCCTTCCATATCCCACTTCTTCTTTGCCTCCCTCTTGTCCTTGATGCATTTCTGCACCTCTTCACTCCACCACCAGGTCTCTTTGTCAAGTTTACATTTTCCTGTAGTCTGTCCCAGGACCTTAACACCTGCATCTCGCATAACACCAGCTACATGATCCTAACGATGTGTTTCAGTTACAACTGTCGATCGGAGATGCTCAGTGACCTCATCCACAAATTTCTTCCGCAAGTCAGGTTGTTTAAGCTTCCATCATTTTGTTTTTTGTATAGTTCTCCTTCGTTTAGGTTTGGTGATCTGCCAACTCACTGTACAAATTATTGGTCTATGTTGGGGTGCCACTACTTCTCCCGCTAGCACTTTGCAGTCGCTCACTTCTTTTAACATCTCTCTTCTGTACAGGATGTAATCGATTTGTGAATATCTACCACCACTTTTATATGTCAAGCGCTGATTTAAAGTTTTTTTGGAAATAGGTGTTTACTATCGCCATGTCTGTTGCTGCAGCAAAGTCAATAATGGTTTCACCTTCATTGTTCCTCTGTCCAACTCCATCATTTCCCTGTATCCTTTCATTTCCTACGTTATTTTCTCCCACGTGTCCATTGAGGTCACCACCTATAAACAACCTCTCGTTATTTGGTATTCCTCGAAGTACTTCATCCATCTCTGTCCAGAAACAGTCCTTCTCCTCTTGACTAGATCCCACCTGTGGTGCATACACACTTATCACATGCAATGGTTGTCCATCAAGGTGTATTTTCACTGCAATAATTCTGTCTGATTTTCGAATCACTTTCACTACTCCTTCCTTCATTTTCTGGTCTAAAATTATTCCAACTCCATTCTTATTGCAGTTTGTCCCGCAGTAGTAGGCTACAATTTGTAGCCTCCTCCGATCTCCCTTGCTCTACTTCCTTTCAATTTAGTTTCTTGTACGCAGAGAATGGATACCCTTCTCCTTTCCATCATATCTGAAACTTTCCTACCCCTTCCTGTCATTGTACCCACATTTAGAGAGCCTATCTTAATCTTCATTATTTTGGTCTCCTTAAGTTTCGTTTTCCTCTGAGCTATCTTCTTTAGCCATATCCGCTCTGATAAGGTAACCCTTGTCCATTTTTCGAAGAGGTCAGGCGGAACCCCAACGCGTCGCTTGTGGGGGACGCCCTAGCCTTTGTCTCACTATCTCTGAAAATACTCCACATTTTTGTTTGATATGGCAATGTTTTACAGCCGGATGCCCTTCCTGCCGCCAACCTACCGTAGGATAAAATAAAGGCCGCCTCTAACACGAGGAACAGACGCATTGTTTTACAATTTACATTATTCTGACGGAAGAAAAATAATTGTGGGGGGTGGGATTCCTGTACAAGATACCTGCATTATTTGTCTATTTGAATTTTAAATGATGTTAATATCTGTATTCTAAGTGGACATTTTAACTACCCAAGTCAATACAAATATTGAAAAGAATGAAGTGTGAGAAAATTTAACTTTAAGTTGAGGTAGACTACATATTTAGAGTAGAGTAGCTTATTTTTCTACCCCTAAAAACGTTATGCAGTATAGGTGGTGGATTCTTTTTGGGGTTTTAGGTCAATCTTGTTCATTCCCTGACTCGTAAGTATCTCTTACATTGCATTTTGATCTGGAGTAGACCGTTTCAAAGCCAGATAAAAGTGTGATTTATCTGCTGCAACTACGCCAAACACTGTATAGGCCTATTTGCCAGGATTGATGCTAGCCTTCTTTAAGATGCCCAGTTCTGACGTACTGCCATTATTAACGTGGCAAATATTATATTTTACTACAAGCTGCAGGGTCTTGTGACTTACGTACATGCTAATAATATTGAAATGTCCCAGCAGAATCGTTTGTTAAGTAGGCTACTTAATTTATAACTAAACTACTAAATTATATGTTAAAAATTCAGGACATGCTACTAATGAAATCATAATTTGTATACATTTTAAATCAAAGAGAACATTCCTATAAGAAAAATTGAAAGCCCTATGTTGGCCATTATTTACATTGTCTGAACCTAACCTATATACTGTGCATCACTTTTTTGCACACAATTATTGTTGTCATGCATATCAATTGAAGTAACATTTTCAGTTTGCTTAGAAGTATTATCGTGTTGATTCCCTAGAAACGCGCATTTTTTTTGTGTACGAGACTTGGAACCCATCTTTCATATCACAGCATAGAAGATAGAACGATCTATCTCTCACATGGACTCATCACAAAGGAATAGAGAATTCCTCTTAAATCAAAGAATACAAATAGCTTGGTGCTGTCAGCTGCTATCCAAAGAGAAAACTCACTTCCGAGAACGAGAAATAAGGGTTTCAAAATATACCTTTATGTTCGACCCTGACTATTATATGTCAGAAAACTATACTATAATGAGGCTCATTATAACAATATTTTTCATTATGAAACAGTTTCTCCCACCAATCAGAGATCAAGAAACAGTTGTTCGACCAATTAGATAATTAGATGCGCTGAGCTACACGGCCTTCTAATTTAAATTTCACTGCCTGGCCTAGTGTCATAGTAGGGTAATCGAGAAGGCCATGGTCAAATACAAGGCATTCTCTGCGTCTCATGCGCTCTGTTCAGTACATAAAACTGGCGAAATCTCGACAGATATTTATGAATATTTATGTTCGAACATAAAATAGTTATAATAATTATCGTCGAACATGAACAGTCGAATGCAACTCGCCTATATTGGTAATTAAGACATGAGTATGTTTATAAAACGAGCGAATGCGAGTTTTATAATTTCCATACGAGTGAATATAAATGAGCCAATCAACAAGAAAACCTGTATAAACTACATATTTCTGGAAACTAGAGAAGACATACTTTCGAACGAGACAATTAAAATATTGAACATGTTCTTCAAAATGACGAATGAAGAATTTAAGGAACAACAAGAAATTAATCAGCATGTTCGAAGTGATGTAAGGTTACATTGTTAGTGGTGACGCGGACTATATCCGATCCTCCCTCTCACCTCTACAAGTCTGATAGAGCATGAAACAGAGGTGGAAGAGTGGTGGCTATTACCCCCAACAGATCGTCCAATAAGGAATTAGGCTAGGCACGTAGCGGTATGGAATTCTGGTTAGGGGAACATCAAGGGCACGAGGAATGTCAGGATTATAATGCACAATTAATATGTTGATGTGAACACAGGAAACGGAAAGGATTACAGCAGAGAGCTTTCTAATAGAGCCACACCACTGCTTGTGTATAGAACACGATATACAGTACTGAGCAATTGCTAGGCCTACTCCAAGCTATCCATGAATAAAACCCCAAAGCTTGTTCGTTCCAATTTTAGGCCGTAGTGACTGCTCATTTTTAGCCTACTTTTCACATTTTGCAAAAATGAGGAAAAAGTAGACTTATGAGATCGATCCGGGATAATGTGTGTCTGTCTGTCTGTCCTTCTGTTTGTCTGTCTGGCTGTGTGTGTGTGTGTGTCCCTATCAACCCCTAAACGGCTGCAGCAATCGAAACCAAACTTAGTATGAGTAAAGATGTATAGGCCTACCGGAATATCTCATGCACATATTTGAAAATGATGTCAGTGCTACCAACTGCTGAAGAAACGCACTAGGAGTTTGAGCTCCTTGTTGGATATCTTGGAAGGTATGCTTGAGAGCTATTCCAAAATTGGCACACATGTAGATAATACTATTTCAGTTTAATTTCCAGGGGGACATACATGACAGTGTTGCCAAAATAATTTAAAGACTTCTGATAGGTCCAATTTTTAAATGCATATAACTTCGACACTAACAATTAGATTTCAACCAAATTTTGTATGTAATATGTCTACATAAACAGATATGACTGAGCGCATTCTTAAGAGCCACCACAGCTGCCAACTGTTGATAATTGCTCTCTCTCTCCTTTTTATCCAAATACCAATATATCAGAAAGTGTGCAAGCCGACAGCTTTAAACTATGCACGTGTATAGCACCTGACATTTTAGATTAATTTGGAGTAACTTATAGACGTCAGTTCTCCCAACATGATTTTAAGCCTCCTGATAGGACCAATTTTAAAATACATGTAACTTCTATACTATCAGTTGGATTTCATCCAAATTCCGTATGTGCTATGTGTAACATAACAGATATGACTATAAGTATTCTTAAGAGCAATCAGGGCTGACAACTGTTAATAAATGCTGTCTATATTTTTTACCCTAATATTCTAGATAGGTTCATATACTGTAGATTAATCATTGGCATGAATCTTAATTTTAAGAAAAGTAGGCTCTTTAGTTCGTCACGGAACTTCTTGTTATAATGCGTAGGACGTAATATGATAGGCTTAACTTAAGATAATTATTATATCTGGGCTAAATTGAGATGTTCGACTCAGTCTAATATTAATTATTCAGTCGCACAGCGCGATTACGGACACATTACACAATACAATACAACCGAATACCACTCGAAAGATGTGCACTCGCTGAAAACAGACTATCCTTTCTGAAAACCGTAACCAATAAGCCCGTAGTGTTGGGTTGGATTCAACCAGTAGCGAGACTTGAGGATCTCAGTCGACGTCCTCAGAGTGCCATTTAATAAACAGACCAAACCTGCTCCTTCCCCCTCAAGGGCATG
This sequence comes from Meconema thalassinum, assembly GCA_946902985.2. Taxonomy (NCBI): domain Eukaryota; kingdom Metazoa; phylum Arthropoda; class Insecta; order Orthoptera; family Tettigoniidae; genus Meconema; species Meconema thalassinum. The sequence goes on from OX336390.1 coordinate 92,885,653, forward strand.
CATGCATTTCTAAAGCTATAAGCATGCACTTTGTGGATGCAAGGCTTCCTTCCTCAGCTGTCTACTCCGGGCGGTGAAGGTCTCACTTCACCCATCTAGGGGTGAAATGTAGAACTAGTTACAAGTACTGACAGTGACAGTGATACAGAGCTTATCGAGACGGTGCGCAAGGTAGCCCAAAAGACTATTTTACAAAACATTTTTTTTTAAACAGTTACAGCTGAGAGCTGACTGTAGGATGATCCTCACGTCCTACATGGAGGAATCGTCACTGTTTTAAGGGGGAATTTTGGTTTGTCAAAGACCAACCCTATACAGGTATCCATCCTAATTTCAGGTGCCATGCCTCAGGTGTTTATTAAGATAGTATTGCCCCGGCTTCACAAGGGCGCAGTTATGTATTGAGATGTTGTTTCATTTTAGGGGCTTTCACATCAAGATCATTTAGCTCTGTGTACTTGGGTATGTGTACCTATATAATGCTTCTTATAACAAAGGTTTATTAACCTTAAGTCAATATATGTTGTACATATTTCCAATTTGGGGTGTGTCCCTCGGTGGCAAATTGGTTATACATAAGAAATAAATAATTATACACAACAATTCAATAACAATTATACAAATAGTCAGTCTTTTCCTAAACACACCTATATGTTTGGGGAAAGGCTCTAAGACTGCGGCAGGTAGAGAGTTCCAATTATGAATGGCACGGTTTACGAAATAATATTTACCATAATTTGTTCGCTGTGGTCGGCCCTTAACTTTGAAAGGATGATCGCCCCCTACCCATCTAAGTGGGCTTTTCCATACGTTTGCTAAGCTCACCCCATGCTGGTTGATTTGTATACGTGTTGTACATTGCGCAGAGTCTAGATTTCATCCTCCTAGCCTCAAATGATTCCCAACCAAGTTTCTTTAACATACGGCTCACACTGCTCCTGGGATTAAAGTCACTGAGCACAAATCTAGCGGCCTTTCTTTGTACCATTTCCAACTCATTGATGAGCCCTACTTGATATGGATCCCAAACCGCCGAAGAGTATTCCAGAATAGGTCTTACAAGTGACAAATATCCTAATTCTTTAGCAGAGGTACTACTTCCTTTTAATACCCTCATTACAAAGTGCAGGGATTTGTAAGCTTTAGAAACTACACATCCTTGATAAAAGTCTTGATAAAACCAGCATGGAATAGAACAGATGTGGATGTGAAGCTAGATAAGTTGAAATAGTTAGGTTATAACTGATAGTTTGGTATGTATTTGGGAGGGAGAGAACTAATGGGATGAAAACGTTGGAAATAGCCTACGTGTTACGAGGTAATGTTATGAATGGGCAAGAAATGTATTGGCCGGAGGTAGCTTTCACCGGGCAAGAAAAATATTTCTAATACGCTAAATTTGCTAATTGTTGTACACCTACAACACTTCCACATGTTTAGCATACGAGAAGCCCCATCATCTTATAATTCAGAAAATATTTGGTCATCCCTTGGCGTAAAGGTGAGTCATAACAAAAAATCTTTCATACAAACGTTTTAGATAATAATATCGTTTGGCCTCGGGTGCAAGCTTTGTTATTTGACGCCCAGAGGGTGGCTTGCATGTCGAAATTAGTCATTCCTTGGAACGCTATTAAAGTCAAGGAGGTTAGATATCTAAGCCCCTTGACACTATAGCGCTTTCTAGTAGAGCAAGGAAGAACTTTTGTGTTGGCGAAAAATCCCGAGATTAATTTTGTTATTATGAACACGGCCAACTGATTTCAAATGGGTTCTTTAACATGCCAACAACGTATGACATGCGTGCCGTGATTTTTGTCGCATTTCAAGAATCTTTTACCACGGCCAGGTGCGAACCAGCAAGCTTGGGGTTGGTAGTCCGACACGAAAATCACTCACACACTATTGGTTGGTTGGTTGGTTCCTTAGTTTAGGGGCTGCGACAACGCAGTCATGTAGCCCCGTGTACTTTGGGTGTGTGTAGAATCTGTCTGATAACTGGTGTATTAGTGTGTGTTATCTCTTTTAATTCAAGTAAGGACTGAAGACAATAATTTCAAGTAGTTCCTACTTTTGCTACCAAATGCTACCGTCCACGACACCTAGCTTGCGGACTTGGCTAATAGATGGCATCGCAGTCAGCACCTGGCGGCGAACGTTGGAACTAATAGAGCGTTATCAATTCCAACCTACAAATTTTGGCTTCACACAAATGTAGTTAGTGGAAGGTTCTTTTTCATGCCATGAATCTATGACATGGGACCGCCGGCTTTACTTCCCCTCCAAAGGAAGGTAAACTGAGGGATTGTTAACGCTCTTAAAAAAAACGACGACTTCGACCGGGTTTGATCCCGCGACCTTGGGCATACAAGCTCTGCATTCGCCCACCGTGGCAAGCGTTTTAGGTAATGTTTGGAGGACTATTGACCCTTAAAATACCAATCATCGTATATTGAGAGAAAGGAGCAGGAACCACGGTGGTAATTCGATCCTGATGAAGTGTAGTTGTCTGTGTGAACGTCTTGCAGCAGGCTAAGGATGAGTGTCAGTATCGTATGACTCCTACAAGTGTAACCCAATGCTGCATGTTACTTTAAACGTTACAGATCAGTCGTGGCAACTTCCCCGTCCTGGTGTATGTTCTCCATTTACGATAATAAAGCAGTTATTTCGTCTGCTAGACAGGCCATGTATAAGCCAAGGATGTTTACACAGTCACCGTCCCAGGTGGTTTCAAACAAACCGGCATGGGATTAATCTTAAGCTTTATACTGTACAAATTAAAGCTATCGATTTAATGATGACTCTTAAGCTTTATAATGTACAAATTAGAGCTATCGATTTAATCGATTAATCTTAAGCTTTATACTGTACAAATTAAAGCTATTGATTTAATCGATTAATCTTAAGCTTTATACTGTACAAATTAAAGCTATTGATTTAATCGATTAATCTTAAGCTTTATACTGTACAAATTAAAGCTATCGATTTAATGATTACTCTTAAGCTTTATACTGTACAAATTAGAGCTATCGATTTAATCGATTAATCTTAAGCTTTATACTGTACAAATTAAAGCTATCGATTTAATGATTACTCTTAAGCTTTATACTGTACAAATTAGAGCTATCGATTTAATCGATTAATCTTAAGCTTTATACTGTACAAATTAAGCCTAAAGCTATTGATTTAATCGATTAATCTTAAGCTTTATACTGTACAAATTAGATCTATCGATTTAATCGATTAATCTTAAGCTTTATACTGTACAAATTAAAGCTATCGATTTAATGATTACTCTTAAGCTTTATACTGTACAAATTAGAGCTATCGATTTAATCGATTAATCTTAAGCTTTATACTGTACAAATTAGAGCTATCGATTTAATCGATTAATCTTAAGCTTTATACTGTACAAATGAAAGCTATTGATTTAATCGATTAATCTTAAGCTTTATACTGTACAAATTAAAGCTATCGATTTAATGATTACTCTTAAGCTTTATAATGTATAAATTAGAGCTATCGATTTAATCGATTAATCTTAAGCTTTATACTGTACAAATTAGAGCTATCGATTTAATCGATTAATCTTAAGCTTTATACTGTACAAATGAAAGCTATTGATTTAATCGATTAATCTTAAGCTTTATACTGTACAAATTAGAGCTATAGATTTAATCGATTAATCTTAAGCTTTATACTGTACAAATTAAAGCTATTGATTTAATCGATTAATCTTAAGCTTTATACTGTACAAATTAGAGCTATCGATTTAATCGATTAATCTTAAGCTTTATAATGTACAAATTAGAGCTATCGATTTAATCGATTAATCTTTTACTGTACAAATTAGAGCTATCGATTTAATCGATTATCCGATTAATCGAAAAATACGATTAACCGATTAATGTTCTTTAGTCGATTAATCGTACCGATTAAAATAGTAGTGTGGTGTAGGAAAAGTAATTGTTTTGCGTAGCACAAAACCTGTGTACTGTATTATTATTTTCCATTTGGCGTGCTGATCGGCTGTTATAAGATTCACAGGACTACAACCCGCGAGGACTGGCCCATGGTTTTTTTTGACTAGAGTCTTAAATAATGATCTACATTTTCGTTTTGGTCAGTCCTTATTTCCTGTCGCTTACTGTACCTTTCTTCCTAGCCTTGAACTTCACCCCGAAAATCAAACTTGTCCATAGCTTTTGGAACATTCAAGTTATTTCTATATTATTTACTGTCGGGTCAGATTTACCCATGGCGCCAGTTCTCGCGTGACAATTTTTGGCTTACGTTAGTCGAGATAATCTGTAAAACAATAAGTCGGAAAATCCACCTAATTTGATGCACACAATCACAAAGCTCACCTTCTTGTTGATCCATGTTTGGGGTCTAGGGCAGCTTGTTCATGAGCTTCTTTGTTCAAAATATTTGAGATGACTGCTTTGTAGCCACTGTCAAAGCCAATTACAGTACACTGTTACAAAAAGTATTGCCATTTTTCTGCATGTTTCATTTGAAAAAATGTAAATAAACCTCATTTTATATTGGCAATAGTTCATAGGAAGACACCAGGTGTAAAATTACTTCATTAAAATATGTACGACTACAACAAAAAGGGAGTGACACACTATGGGTCAAAATGTCCCGGCGCCAGTCCTCGTGTTATATTTTTTCACGCCAGTTCTCATGGGTTAAAGTTAGCTGGTGCTCATGCCTTTCCTTCAGAAATATAAAAGCGATAATATCTCCCTAATTGCTTTCTTCTAAACTGAGGGATTTGCCCACCGCTTTTACAAACAATAGGAGAGGAAATACCGGGCAGGCTATTATTTTCTTATTGCTGAAGTTTACAAGTCGTTGGTGGAACTAGAAGATGACTTCGCAGACCCTATACAATGGTGGAAAATACATTCTGTCAAACTTACACATCTTGCACGCAAAGCGGGAAAGAAAAAAAAAGCTTTGCATTCCAGCTATTTCAGTTCCGTGTAAGAGAGTGTTCAGCGACGCTGGAAATATTGTTACTAAGAGAACGGCAGCCCTTAGTTCTGAGAATGCCAACTTACTGACATGTCTGAAGTCCTGGAGCAATGAAGTGTGATTGTAAACTTCAGCTTCTAACTCTTGTGTCATTAAATAATCAATATTGAAGTATATTTTAAATAATCTTATTGACTTAAATGCTTTTGAATTTTTATTTAACTTGCACGCCACCAACACAATAAAAAACAAGAAGTTCCGTGAAGAACTATACAGCCTACTTTTCATGCCAATGATTATTCTACAGTATATGAACTTATCTAGAATAATGACGAAATTAAGTTGGTAATATCGAAATATCAAATTAGTTCAAAATATACCTCGTATAATGTAGCCTAATAGAGCACTACAGTTGGCAGCCCTGGTGACTGAATATATTCTTAGTTCCACCTCTTAAGGTACAGAATACAAAATTTGGTTGAAGTCCAATGGACGTTACATGCACTTAGACACTGGATCTATCAGCACGCGTAAAATCATGTTGCCAACAATACCATGCGTGTGCTGGTCAGAAATAATCTGAATTATTATGATATCTTGTTGTGCCAATTTTGGATGAAATCCATTTTTTAGTATAGAAGTTACATGTATTTTAAAATTCGACATATCAGCAGGCATAGAATCATGTTGGCAGCACTGCCTTGTATTAATTACTCCAAATTAATCTAGAATGTCAGGTGCTTTACGTGTGCAAAGTATAGAGCTGTTGGCTTGCATACTTTCTGATATATTGATATTAGGGTAAAAAGAATATAGACAGCATTTATTAACAGTTGGCAGACCTGATTGCTCTTAAAAATACTTATAGTCATATCTGTTATGGTACACATATCACATACGAAATTTGGTTGAAATCCAACTGATAGTATAGAAGTTGCATGTATTTAAAAATTGGTACTATCAGCAGGCTTATAATCATGTTGGTAGAACTGACGTATATAAGTTACTCCAAATTAATCTAAAATGTCAGAATATACGTGTGCATAGTTTAAAGCTGTTGGCTTGCATACTTTCTGATATATTGGTATTTGGATAAAAAAAATAGAGAGAGCAATTATTAACAGTTGGCAGCCCTGGTGCCTCTTAAGAATACGCTCAGTCATATCTGTTTATGTACAGATGTTACATACAAAATTTGGTTGAAATCCAATTGATAGTGTAGAAGTTATATGCATTTAAACATTGGACCTATCAGAAGGCTTAAAATTATTTTGGCAACACTGTCATGGTTGGCCTGCTGGAAATTAAACTCAAATAGTATTATCTACATGTGTGCCAATTTTGGAATAGCTCCCATGCATACCTTGCAAGATATCCAACATGGAGCTCAAATTTCTAGTGCGTTTTTTCAGCAGTTGGTAGCACTGACATCATTTTCAAATATGGACGTGAGCTATTCCGGTGCACATCTTTACTCATACTAAATTTGGTTTTGATTGCTGCAGCCGTTTAGGAGTTGATAGGGGGGGACACACACACAGCCAGACAGACAGACAGAAGGACAGACAGACACACATTTTCCCGGATCGATCTCATAAGTCTACTTTTTCCTCATTTTTGCAAAATGTGAAAAGTAGGCTAATAAAATTATATCTTCCCTATTGCAAATGGAATGGTAAACATTTTTAAAATATATTATTCAAAGGTTTATTTTCTCGAACTGATAGGCTACTGTGTGAAACCGACTAAAATTTGACTAATCGACCAATTAACGAATTAAAGGCATTAGGTCAATCCATCAAAATTTTTAATCGATCGACTGCTCTATTATAAATGTTTCTACATCTAGACCAGAGGTCTTCAAAGTGGGGAGCGTGCCCCCTTAAGGGGGCACAGAGAGTGATAAAGGGGGGCGCTGGCTCTGTTTGAAATATTTATATTTCATATTCTGTAACATTTATTGCTATCCTCATATCCATGAACCTATCATAGGTAGGAAGCTCCCACGGCCATTCAAGACTAATAAACTCGTACTTTTGCTGTCTTATTTCACAAGAACTGACCAGTAGATCCTGCCAGCAGGAATTCTGAGCAAAGGTGTAGAGTACAGCAGACGCAAGAAGAGCTTGCCGAAACTCAACGATGCGCAGAAACCAATATCAATCGGCGTATTTTAATGCTCATTGCGGGGCTCCTGTGTGTCCCCCGAATGCTGATTACCGGGCTCACTCCATTCTTCAACAAAGCGGCTCGCTCAGAGACGCGGTCTACAGCTGTAAACCAAGCGTAAACCTGCCTGCCAAGCCTGGGCAGACGATCCGTTCAGAACTGCTGCTAGCGAGCTACTGCCACGAAGTGGGAGGGGCGTTGTATGCCATTACCGAGCACACCCGAACACCCGAACATGGCCGAAGATCTGCGCAGCATTCTTCGGCAAGCTTTTCTTGCGTCTCCTCTAACATTTCCCACACATCGCCCTTTCATCCGCTCCCACAGCGATATCTCCTTACCAAACACTTAACAACTACTAATGACAATAAGCCGCTTGACAATGTGACCACCACTTCCTTACAAGAATTAATTCTTCTATTTCTGCCATTGTCGACTCGAATCACCCAGGCCTTTTCAGTCAGTTCAAAGACAGTGAGTTAACAGCCGTGAATTCTAGTGAGTGTTCAGTGGAAGTAGTTAGCCTGATTTACAATAAACAGATACAAGTAACGCCATTACCCATAGATAGCCTAAGTGGCTTATTAGCAGAGGCAAGAAGAGACCAAAAGTTGTTGAACTTTGATGCTACCTAAGAATAGTAGTCTAAATTATGTGTTAATGCCAAAACATAGTAAAACAAAAATGTTTCTGTCCTAAATTTTAAACACTGAACATGAATTCAAAATATTTCCTGAAAACACTTCGTTTTCTTTTTGCGAAACCCTTCCCAATTTGATTGATGTTTGCTCTTCCACTGTCACTGACTCTTATTTGGTTACTGTTAACATAACATCATTCCGAAAATAAGTGTAACTCAACTTAAACGATGACATCTTATTTAAACTTATTCTCATAACCTTTCAAACGCCAGGAGAGGGAGGGGGGCGCTTGGTGGCCCACATTCAGAATAAATTGCTTTTAGTAGTGGGATATATTGCTTTAAATAGTTGAGAACAACATAGGGCCTACTATCATCTATATATTTAAAACAGTAAGGTGATTTTTGTTATCACGAGATAGAGAGAACGACAGAACCAATTTACTTCGTAGAGCACTCTAACGAAAGCTCTTGGCCTGTAGATTTGCAGAGTGTCTCTAAAATAAACAAATATAATACGGTATATTTTTTAAATAAATATAGAAAATAGCAGAATTCTAGCCCCTCGCGCATGCGCACAATCCGCCTGGGCTCATGACAAAATGGCGGTGAGAAGTCCATTAAAATGTAAGTTATTTAATAAGCTTCCATGTAATTGAAAACATACATTAACCAAGTTCTGACAATACAATATAATAACAGTATGAACATATGAAAATCCACAGCCTGCTTCCAGTCTCCGACCGGGTCAGGAATGGAATGAATGAAGCCCCTATCTAGCGGCGAGGATATGAACTGTGCCGGCTGCCGAGGCCTGACGCACTCCTCTGGGGCAATGATTAAATGAATGATAGATGAAATGAAATGATAGTGGAGAGTGTTGCTGGAATGAAATGTTGACAGGGAAAACCGGAGTACCCGGAGAAAAACCTGTCTGCCTCCGTTCTGTCCAGCACAGATCTCACATGGAGTGACCGGGATTTGAACCACGGACTCAGCGGTGAGAGGCCGGCGTGCTGCCGCGTAAGCCACGGAGGCTTCAGTATGAACATATACGAATGTATATTGATTTTATTGATAATGAATTGGATTATTTTCTTCAGATAGCGGCTTTTGAAGATAGTGAATGGTTGCGTCTGCATCTAAATGTGAGTGCGCGAGTAGCTATTTGGTTAAGGCGATTGACTGTGGATCCAAGGATCGCAGGTTCGATCCCAACTCTCGCCAGTTTTTTTTTTTTTTTTGCCACTGAAATATTGTTTTATCAAGGAGTATTAGTAAGGTTTTATGTCAGTTAAAGATACATATTTCTACACATTTTCTCAACACGTTTTATTTCCGTTTTACCATTGCATTACAGCATGTCCTCAATACGTCGTTTGAATATCTGCAATCAGTTCCAGTAACTGACAACAGATGGCAGTACCTCGCCAATATAGTTCCAGTAACTGAGAGCAGATTGCGTCGATATATTTAAAACACAAGGCATGCCCTTGATGGCGAGTTTTCGCGTGATAGTTAAATATTGTTTTATCAAGGATTATTAGTAACGTTTTATGTCAGTTAAAGATTCCTACATTCCCTCTCAATAAGTTTTATTTCCGTTTTACCATTGCATTACAGCATGTGGTCAAAAGAGCTAATATCTGCCATCAATTGCAGTAACTGACAAAAGATGGCAGTACCTCGCCCATATAGTTTCAGTAACTAACAACAGATGGCAGCACCATTGCATCGATATATTTAAAACACAAAACATGGCGCGTTTTCAAGTGATGGAGAGTTATAGAGGGGAATTTTTAAGAAGGGAAACGTTGAAGAACATTAACTGACAGTTGAGTGTGTAGGCTATGTTGTTTATGTACTTTAATATTGCAATTTCTTCCCAATGCTTCGGTGGTCAAGTTGGTAGCATCCTAGACTAAAAGTTATAAATTATGCATCGTCGATATACTCTTAAATTATTAGTGAAAAGGTAGTTTTCCAGGCCCTGGCGCGTGTCCACAATTGCTTCCGCCATGAGAGACGCTTGGCAAACATAATTCGTTTGAAGGGCTCCGACATCGTTGTCACTCAGCCCCATGTACTTTGGTGTGTAAGTGTAAAATTTTCTCTGATAACCCGTATTATTGTGATAGCTGCATTACTTTGTGTATTTGTAATTAAGGTGGGAAATGGCAAGGTGACGGCCGAGGCCTTAAGTTAGGAACCATCCCGGTATTTGCCTTGAGTGGAAGTGGGAAATCACGGAAAACCACATCTAAGATTGTCGAGGTGGGAATCAAACCTTCCTCTTCTTAGTTACACCTCTAGAGACTGAATGTGCCCCGTTTTTGCCCTCAGACCAGAATTAAATTTCTTGGCAGAGCAGGGAATGTAACCCGGGTCTCCGAGGCGATAGCCAAGAATGGGTGGGCTTCCATGTGTTAATACGATTTTTGACATGCACGGGACATAGAATTCTAAAACAGCCTCCATTAGGGTGACTGCCGAAGTGAGTATTGAGTATATGCCTAAGCTCATTCCAGTAGTTGGCGAAGTTATTCTATGTTCCCCTGCAAAATGTACTGCCATAAATTATAACAGGTGATGGAAATAGCTTATTTAGAGCAGTTTTGTACTGTTTATATCAAAATGAAGAACGTCATTCTGCGCTGCGTTTTCAAGCTATTGCCAAACATTTCGCTGGCAGGAACAATTATAAGGAATTTATTGTAAGCGATCAGTCTCATCGCATTCTCCTCACCAACCAACTTGAGTATGAGAGTCTCTGGACGGTCATGTTGAACTTCATTGTATAAGACAGTTGTTTAATGATTATTTGTTTAGAGTACTGAATCTAACTACGCAGTTGATTTCGGCAATGGAAGTATTTTTTGCCATTTAATATTTAGCGGCTCCGATATTGCAGGTCACTATAGTGTTATCGAATAATACGAAGCCACATTTAAAATCCAATATAAATAGGCCATTTCAGAAACAATTCCAGATGTTATGCAGCACAGTGAAAGGTCTTTGACGATCAAATGTAAACATTGTTCTACATTGTATTTCTCTTGCGTAAAATCTACGCGCGGTTACTTTGGCCTTTACTGTTGTGATGGTAAAATTGATCTGCTGAAATATAAAATATTTGCCAAGCTGCAACAATGCAATGATATTAATTTTAAAGTCTGTCTGTCTGTCTGTTAGGTAGTCAGCCCGAAGGCTGGTTGGATCCTCAAAAAGTACCGCCGTTGCGTTATGTGAGTAGATACCCACAAAAACCCAAGGCAGCGCTATTTTGAGGCGTTCTAGGCAAGAAGAGGAGTGAGGTAGTTTGCCATTGCTTTCCTCACTGAGTCAGAACAGTAGTCCTAACCCTATGAGTTGAACCTTTCACAGCATTCACAGGCACTGACTGTGCCCCGAATGCCATTACTAAGCACCACCCATACCTCAGTAGCTTCCATATAATCACAGCCATGAGTGAGACTGAGACATCGGTGAAAAGCCACCTTTTACTCTAGCCTGTGCCAACTGACAAATGCAAAAGTACTGTATTCATCAAGAGATGGGGAACATTGAACTTATATCCAGTAGTTCAAACACATACATCAGCGTTAACATATTGGCGAACAGGTGTGCGAGTGTAAACTTTTCTCTGATAACCTGTGTTAATGTGATGGCTGTGTTGATGTGTGCATTTGTAATTAATGTGGGGAATGGGGAGTTAACGACCGAGGCTTTAAGTTAGGAACTATCCCGGTATTTGCCTGGAGTGGAAGTGGGAAACCACGGAAAACCAAATCCAAGATTGTTGAGATGGGAATCAAACTTTGCTCTTCTTAGTTTTGCCTCACGAGTGCGCCCCGTTCCAGTCCTCAGACCAGAATTAAATTTCTTGGCAGAGCGGGGATCGAACCTGGAATCCGGGGCAATAGCTCAGAATGTAGCCTTAAGAATGGGCTTCCCTGTGTTAATACGATCTTTGACAAGCACTGAACATATAATTCTAAAACTCCCTCCATTACTGTGGCTGGCGAAGTGAGTCTATGCTCATTCCAGTAGTGGCGAAGTGATTCTATGCTCCCTTGCATAATTTACTGTCATGGAAATACAAAGTATTGTACCTTCAACAGGTGATGGAAATTCATTATTTACAGCAATTTCATTCTGTTTATTTCAAAATGAAGATCGTCATCCTGAGTTGCGTTTGCAAGCAAATTGCAACAATTGCAAGGATTTTATTATTGGCGATCAATCTCATCGCATTATCATCAGCAACCAACTTGAGAATGGAAGTATTCATTGTATATGTGAATATTATTGTTTATTGATTATTTGTTTAGAGTGCATAACAATGGGTCTAACCACGCAGTTGATTTTGGCAATGGAAGTAAGTTATTATTTGCCATTTAATATTTGGCGGCTACGTTGATGCAGGCCACTATAGTTTTATATAAAATGACGTTAATTTGGGCAGAAATGCTGCTATAAATAAACCCATTTGACGAAATAGAACATTAGCCGCAAAAAAGTGGGAAATCGGAGAAAAATACGAAGCCACTTTTAAAATCCAATATAAATATGGCATTTCAGAAACAATTCCAGATACTATGCCGTTACAGTTTAGGGTCCTTGACGAACAAATGTAAACATTGTTCTGCACTGTATTTCTCTTGCGAGAAATCTACACTTGGTTACTTTGACCTTTGATGTTGTAATGGTAAAATTAATCTGAATAAATATAAAATATTTGACAGGCTTTAACAATTATTTTTCACTGGAGATGATATCTCAAGGAATTCCAGAGGGACTAATCGGCAGTACAATGCTATGTCCTTCGTTTCATGGCGCAGCGGTCAAGCTGTATGCCTCTCACCAAGGCGGATCGGGTTCGATTCCCGGTCAATGCATGTGAGATTTTTGATGTGAAAGGCCATGTCCTGTGGTTCGGATTCCACGTTAAACGGAGGTCCCGTGGCTTATGATCGCGAGATTAACGGTCACGTTAAACTGCAAGCTTCCTTCCTTCCTTCGTTTCATTTGGTGCCAATGTTACTGTGCCACACGCACACGGTCCACATTGTTTTAAAATGTATGGAATTACACATCATCGCATTTCTTCGTTATATTCCAAAAATATAAGCGATGGTTTGCGGCCAGTTGTATTAGACTCATCAGAGTTCTTGAATCCCTTGGAACTAAACGACTGGCCGCCACATACTCCAAACGCTTGGCCCGTTATGCTGCTTTGAAATCTGAACGGTTCCCAAGGACTCCTAAATGCAACCATATTGCTTGGATTTGGAAATAATAGGTGCAGTTAAAATTAGGCAGAGATGTCTAATCCTTCGACTTGATTTAACACCATCCGATAAAACACTATCATTTTCTTTTAAGAGGCAATATTTTCCAATTCATTTGGCATACTTTATCACAATCAATAAAGCTCAAGGGGAAACTCTGGAACGTATAGGCCTCAATTTGCCCCAACAATTTTTCAGTCATGGCCAGCAGTATTTTGCAATGTTGAGAGTGCAATCTTTTGACGCCCTCATAGTTTCAATAGAGTCAAAAAATAATCGTACAATAAGTTAGTACATTATGCAACGAGCCTATAATGGCTATAATTAAGACACGAGTATTTTTTATAAAACGAGCGTATGCGAGTTTTATAATTTCCATACGAGTGTCTTAATTACCATTATAGGCGAGTTGCATACGACTGTTTATGTTCGACGATAATTATAATTTTATTACATGTTTTAACATAAATATTCATAAATATCTGTTGAGAGTCAGCCACAAGAATTTTGTTATCGGAGAGCGAGCGCGAGACATCTCTCTGTCTTTCAAGATCTTTGACGCATGCGCTCTGTGTCCTTGCAATGACATATGCAAGCCATATGTTTACATCTGCCGTCCCTCAGTAATATTGTCACCGGAGTCGTTTGAATGCGCTGTGTAGAAATTAGTGTGTGTGATTTTAAGGTACAGTGCTATTTCTTGTTTCATATTTGCCAGTTTATTTACGCGAACATATGGACGGTGCGTATTCCATGTCGATAATTTATTATAGTTCGATGTTGTGTTTATGTCCGACATGTTGGATTTTGAGCGCATGCGCGAAGGTATCGTTACCTAATTGGTCAATGAACGAGCTCTGATTGGCTGGAGAAACTGTATCATAATGAAAATAAGTGTTATAATGACCATCATTATGACACCGTTTCCTGACACATAATAGTAAGGGTCGAACATAAAGAATGTACAGTAGGCCTATATAAGAAAATTCTTCAGTAAATATTTTTCTATTGACCGTCATGTTTTGACGGGTTTCAACTAGTAATAAAATAAATTCTTTTAACCTTTTATGGATTAGTGGTCTCCTAACCACCTGCCATAAGGACAGTTTAGGCCTATACTCACAAAGATGCTGATAGTTGAATATTTCAGCCAAATTTCGGAGAATTTTCATCGCGACGTGCTAGTATTTCTAAAAATCAAATATTATATACGAATCTACTTGACGTAGTCTAATGTGTTGGATAAAACTTTAAAAAATGTATAACTAAAAACATTAACAATTAAAGTGTAAAAATAAAATACAAATATAGGAATAAAATTACAATAATAAATAATAAAATAATAAACATAACTATAAAAATTATGAAAATAATTGTAAAAATCAATTCGAAATTAGTTAATTAATTAATTCAATAAAATATCTAAATTAAATCTATAAGAACATAAATTGAAAATTAAAAATAAATGTATAAACGTTGAAATGAGAGAAACAAAAAAATAGCAATATTATTATAATTATAATAATTAAAATAAATTAATATGTAAAATCACTTAAAAGTAAAAAGTAGTTTTTCACTATAAAGGCATTGTGGTGTTTGAAGCCATATTTTCAGTGTTGCCTTAGTAAACAAGAGTTTAGTGCTTTTCAGTCGGTCAACACGAATGTACCCAAAAGAGATGGGTTATGCCCTAATCCTGAAATAAATTACATGAGATTAATAAAACACTAGGATGACTAGTTTCGATCGTCAAGCGATCATCATCAGATCCATTACACTTAGGCTACAAAATCTATGTTTGAAATACAGGTGAAAATATTTACAATATGTACAATATGTAATAGGTAAATGTTATCTGGATCAGGTGTACAATGTACTTTGCTTCTGCAATAAACCAAGGCCCATATTCGCGGCAGTATTAAAGGTGCCGGGACGTCCTCATAAGACCGTCAACGCTTAGTTCGAATGGGTTATGCTCCACGCGTGGCGAGGGCCAATCCACGGTCTTTAATAGTTGTGGACCCACCTCATTCAATAACATACATCTTATCTAGGTTGGCAACA
This sequence comes from Meconema thalassinum, assembly GCA_946902985.2. NCBI lineage: Eukaryota > Metazoa > Arthropoda > Insecta > Orthoptera > Tettigoniidae > Meconema > Meconema thalassinum. The sequence goes on from OX336390.1 coordinate 92,900,803, forward strand.
CCTCACATAAACACATCGCTATCACTCCCCACAGCACGTAGGGACAGGGGGGGAGGAGGCAGGGGAAAAACCAGTCGTTAAGATAACTACCGCAGTCGACCGCACAGCGAGTTCCAGTGAGCACGAAAACTGCGAGTAGCTGTAATACGGAAGACAATCAGATAAGTAGTTAGCCAAAAATTTTATAGTTTAACCATAGTTTACAACCATATAATCTCTCTAAAGTACAATCTCCGGATAGCTATCACCATTTAGCATTTCACCTAACATATATACTGCATTTAGCATACACTGACAGTTGCAGTACCAATACTGCAACTAAATAATTGTACATATTGTAAATATTTTCACCTGTATTTCAAACATAGATTTTGTAGCCTAAGTGTAATGGATCTGATGATGATCGCTTGACGATCGAAACTGGTCATCCTAGTGTTTTATTAATCTCATGTAATTTATTTCAGGATTAGGGCATAACCCATCTCTTTTGGGTACATTCGTGTTGACCGACTGAAAAGCACTAAACTCTTGTTCACTATAAAGGGTTAAAAATGTTTTTTTTAATGTCTATTGTCTAATAGAGCGAAAACCTAAGCATTTAGAGAGGAATCTAGTGAAAGATAGGGAGGGGAAAATAAAAATTGTGAGTTAACTAACAGGACGTTCGGTTGTAGGATAGTGTAAGGAAAGGAGTCTTAAAATGAGTCAGGGAGAAAATGAACGTACCGTTAAAAAGCTAAGGGTCCGTAGCTTAATATGACGTAAAAATGAAATTTTGAAAATGTTGACGAATTTCAACATTCCGGAGTACCGTAATGTTTCTCAGGGAATTTTCTGATTTATAATTGAATAATCAGGGAATTAAGAGGAAATAATTCTTACTAATAATAATAATAATAATAATAATAATAATAATAACGTATGGCCTCGGATGTCGGGTGAAAGCTTTGTTATTTGACGCCAAGAGGGCAGCTTGCATGTCAAATTTTGTCCGTCTTTGGAGCGCTAAGAAAGTCAAGGAGATTAGATATCTAAGCTCCTTGACACTATAGCGCTTTCTAGTAGAGAAAGTAGGAACTTTGTGTTGGCCATTATGAACACGGCCTACTGAATTCAAATGGGTTCTTTAGCATGCCAACAACGTATGACATCCGTGCCAAGATTTTTGTCGCCTTTCAAAAATCACTTACCATGGCCAGGAGCAAACCTACAAGCTTGGGGTTGGTAGTCCGACACGATAACCACTCACCCACCGTGCTAATACTACGCCAATCGTTAGGTTGGTAAAAACTGGTAACTACAAAACCAACATGGCGGCCACGCGAATTTGCGACTTTTAAATAGACGTTTCTCACGATTTAACCAACCAAACGCAATACAACTTGGTACAGTATAATATGTTTATACACAATGTAATGCACCGACATCTAACTTGGTTCAATTGTTTACATAACCACAAGATGGGGGATGTGCGAAATATTTCACCGGCATTCTATATCTCTGAAACTATTAGCGTTATCACCCTGAAATTTTGTACGGAGATAAAGGGCACTACTGGAAGTTCATCTATAAGACTTTCAAAAACCGGTTAACTAGAAAACGAACATGGCGGCCAAGCGAATTTGAAAATTTTAACTAGACATTTCTTGCGATTTAATGTTCCAACCGCAATGAAATCTGGTACAGGAAATGTTTATACACATTGTAATACACTGGTATCTAATTTAGTTCAATTGTTTACATAAACTCAAGATGGCTGCTTTGCGAATTTTAAAATTAAGTTTTTATTTCTTGTGTCGTAATCATGCGATCGATGTGAAAGTTTGAATAATGAACCTACGCAATAATTTTCCTTTAATGGTACATGACTCTATGGCCTATACATTTAACAATCCAACATGGCGACCATCCGAAATATTTAGACAGCACTGAATATCTACGAATCTATTATAGCAATCAAACTTAATGTTTTCATGTTCATAGGGGCTATGAACTTAAGTTCACCTATAGGACTTTACATAACCTGGTGATCACAAATCCAACATGGCGGCAACGCGAAGTATAAATATTCACATGGATGTTTCTCGCAATTTAACCATCCAAGTGCAGTGAAACTTGGTACAGTAAATCCTTATACGAATGTTAATCCACTGGCATCTAATTTATTTCAATTGTTTCCATAACCACAAGATGGCAGCTGTGTGAAATTTTAAAATCCCTTTGTTACTTCTTGTTTCCTAATCACGCGATTGAAGTTTGAATGCTAGACGTACACAATAATCTTCATGTAACAGTACATAACTCTAGAACCTACATATATAAAATCCAATATGGCGACCATCCGAAATATTTAGTCGGTTCTCAATATCTACGAATCTATTACAGCAATCAAACTGAAATTTTGTATGTTGATAGTGGTAATTAACATAAGTAGGATATATGAAAATAGGCTGTATAGTTCTTCACGGAACTACTTGGTTTTTTTTTTGCGTCTGAATGTATTCATGCACCACAAGAACAAGCCAACTCCTTTCAGAAATGTAAGAAGTAAAGAGTGAATTTTGTCAGAGTTTGAACTAGAAACTTAATGCTCCATAAAGAACATTGAACTTTTAGCACGTTATAAATTACATGGACAACTGTGGCAACTTTGCCATTTTCCTGGAAGGAAACTGAAAAGCTATATAGGCCTAACCATCACTATCTCAAAACAATTTCATAACCCTGGGAAGACGAGTCATATTTGTAAATGTACTAATTGAAACCTTTTACTATGTTGTGCATACAGTAGTGCATTATCTGCATCTTTTGAGCTAGTCCATAGTAAATTCCCTTAACCAGTACATTTCCACTAACTGGAACTTTGGAACCTTACAAGAACCAAGGTTTGGTTGTTACACAGAGGACCAAAGGAGGCGTCTGAGACCCATTCTAAAAAATATGTCATAATTGCGGATTATACTGCAATAAATTATGAAACACCATTTCATGAATAATTTTAAGGTAAACTTCAGTATAAAATATTAAATTAAATAAAATTCACCCAAATATTAATTACAAACACAAACATGTTTCTAGTCAGTGTCAGTGCCATTGTAAACAGATGACAGTTTTCTTGCTATGTTTGCCACAAACATGTTTCACACAAACAACCTTGGACTTCCCTGATTTATCACGTGACGTGAACATCCATTGTATTTATAAGTAGACAAATTGGTCCACACTTGGGCCATGGGAGGACCTCAAAGGCCCATAGGGGTTTTGATTACCTTTCTAAGGTAAGAAAAATGCTTTAACCCTTTATAGCGCAAAGCTATTTTTTACTTAGCCTATATGCGTTTCTACATTTTAATTTATTTTAATTATTATAATTATAAATATGTCGCCTCCGTAGCGTAGCGGTTAGCATGGTTAGCTGCCACCCCGGAGTCCTGGGTTCTATTCCCGGCTCTGCCACGAAATTTGCAAAGTGGTACGAGGACTGGAACGGGGTCTACTCAGCCTCGGGTGGCCCAAATGAGTAGAGGGGGTTCGATTCCCACCTCAGCCATCCTCGAAGTGGTTTTCCGTGGTTTCCCACTTCGTCTTCGGGCAAATGTCGGGATGGTACCTCCTGTAAAACCACGGCCGCCTCCTTCCCTCTTTCTCGCCTATCCATCCCAATCTTCCATCCTTTCCCATCCCTCATGAGGCCCCTGTTTGCTTTGCAGGTGAGGCCGCCTGGGCGAAGTGCTGATCACACCTCCCCAGTTGTATCCATCCCGACCAGATGTTCCAGGCTCCAGGACACTGCCCATAGAGGCGGTAGTGGTGAGTTCCCTCGCTGAGTCCGTGGGAACCACCAACCTAGAGGGTAAATTGACTAAATAAAATAAATAAAAAATAATTATAAATAATGTTATTTTTTGTTTTTCTAATTTTAATGTTTATCAATTTATATTCTTATAGATTTACTTTTGATATTTTTATTCAATTAACTAATTTTGAATTGAATGATCAACACTTATTTTCATAATGTTTATACAGTAATTATGTTTATTATTTTAATTTTTATATTTCTTTTATTATTGTAATTTTATTTGTATATTTATATTTTATTTTTACACATTAATTGTTAATGCTTTTAGTTTTAATTTCTTTTGAATCTTATCCAACTCATTACGTCCAGTACAGTTTCATATCTATCGCAAATGCTACAAAACACCAACTCTACTCAGGCTATGTTGTAAGAAATTGTATGTATCTTTATTCGTTGTGAAATTTGAGAATATTCTCCTCATGGATGTAGTGAGTCTTGACCGTGAAGCGAGCGAGAGTTGCCTCGGTCGCTCCACGGCGCGGTGCGCTACGCTGCTGGCGAAAATCGTTAATCGCGGCTGTGTGGGGGAGGAGAGGATAACGTCTTCATCTGAGGCTCTCGGCTCAGTGTGTATTGTGGGCCCTTGCTCAAGGTGCAGCAGCCTTGTTCTCATTAATGAACATCTAATATTAACTCTCCAACTGCTACTCAATCAACACGGAACTCTCAATCACAATGCATTTACATAATTAAACATTACATTCAGACATGATTGTTCCCAGGTGGGAATATACACTATTTTAGGTAGAGACACCTAAGTTCTTTTCTTTTCCGTTATCATTTTACTCTTCAGGGTTGGCTTTTCCCTCGGACTAAGCGAGGGATTCCACCTCTACCGGCACTGAGTACAGTGTCCTGGAGCTTGAGACTCTCAGTCGGGGATACAACTGGGGTGTGTGACCAGCACTACGCCCAGGCGGCCTCACCTGCATAGCGAACAGGGGCCTGTTGAAGGGATGGGAAGAGTGGGAGAGGTAGACAAGGAAGAGGAAAGGAGGTGGCCGTGGCCTTACGTTAGGTACCATCCCGACATTTGCCCAAAGCCGAAGTGGGAAACCACACCAAAAACCACTTCGAGTATGGCTGAGTGGGAACTCATTTGGACCAACCGAGGCTGAGTAGACCCCGTTCCAGTCGCTTACCACTTTTCAAATTTCGTGGCAGAGCCGGGAATTGAACCGCGGACCTCCTGGTTGTCAGCTAATCACGCTGACCACTACACTACGGAGGCGACCATTTATTGGTAACTTGCGTAAATTGTCAGGTTTGTTAGTACGTACGAGTATTATATGATTTTTTGTTTTCATAATGTTAGTGGCTATTGACCTTCTAGTTTACTTGGTATAGCCTAGTGGTCAAGTTGGTGTTCTAACTTGAATATGACCGGGTGAGTTAGCCGTGGTCGTTACGGCATGACTGCTGGCAGTCGCTCACATCCGGGAGGCGAGGAGGTTCGAATCCCCCCGCCGGCAACCTTGAAGATGGCCTTCTGTGGTTTCCCATCTTCCTTCCAGGCAAATGCCGGAGTTGGTCCCTAACTATAGGCCACAGCCGCTACCTTCCCACTCCTCTACCTTTCATTCCAACTTTCCTCCCCAACGGTACTTGTAGCTCACCCATTGGGTGTCCGTCTCGAAGCAGCTACAAAACTGGCGAGCCGAACATGTCCTCGGACACTCCCGGCACTAAAAGCCATACGCTAAAAAAAAAACTTGAATATGGATTTAAGTACTTAGCTGGTTATTTGGAAGATGTGTTCGTTCTCGTTCAGCTTCCGTCCGATATGAACTGAGTGTAAAGGATCCGATGATGATCTCTTGACGATCGAAACTAGTCATCCTATCGCCTTCGGCCGCGTAGTTGGTAGCATGCTGAACTGCTGTGCCCAAGATCGCGGGTTCAAATCCGGCCGAAGTCGTCGGATTTTTTAAGAGCATTGAAATCCTTCAGTATGCCTGCCTTCAGAGGGGAAGTAAAGCCAGTTGGTTGGTTGGTTCTTAAGTTTAGGTGCTGCGATAACGCGGTCATGTAGCCCCGTGTACTTTGAGTGTGTGTAGAATCTGTATGATAACCGGTGTTAATTGTGATGGCTGTATTAGTGGGTGTTATCTGTTTTTTAATTTAAGTACAGACTGCAACTTAGACTTTTTCAAATAGTTCCTACTTTAGCCGCCAAGCGCCACCGTCAACGACTACTAGGCCAAGTTCAGGACTTAGCTACTAGACGCCACCGCAGTCGGCTCTTGGCAACGAACGTAGAAAACTAAGAGCGTTGTTTACATTCTTAACCTATCCAATTTAGCTTCACACCGGTGTAATTAGTGGAAGGTAATTAGGGCCAGTGGGCCCATGTCATAGATTTATGGCATGAAAAAGAACTTACCACTACAATTGGTAGTCTGTAGCTAAATTTGTAGGTTTCTTGACTAGAAACGCTCTACCAAGTTCCATCGTTCACCGCTGGATGTCAGTGAAGTCTGGTAGCCAAAGTTGGAACTACTTGAAATTGAACTAGCCCAGTTTCATTCATCTTCATTCATTTCAACTCATCCACATGCGATGGTACTTGTAGCTCCTCCCATGGATTTCCGCATAGAAGCAGCTACAAACTCTGGCGAGCCGAACATGTCGTCGGACATTCCCGGCACTAAAAGCCATACGCTAAATAAAATAGGCTACTGGTCATCCAAGTTAATTTTTTTTCATGTAAATTTTCTTCAGGTTTAGGTAGCCATTGCAATTTGGGTACAACCGTGTTGACCGACTGAAAAGCATTGAAATTTCGTTTACTAATGGAACATTGAAAAATGGCTTCTAACAAGGTAAAGAAACGATTATAGCCTATACAAAATAACGGATAAATTACTTTGACGATTGTGTAGCAGTAACGGTGGCTGTAGGCTAATAATAATATCGTATGGCCTCGGATGCCGGGTGCAAGATTTGTTAATTGACGCCCAGAGGGCAGCTTGCATGTCATGCTTGGAGTGCTATGAAAGTCAAGGAGGTTAGATATCTGAGCGCTTTCTGGTAGAGAAAGGAGGAACTTTTGTTTTGGCGGAAAATCCCGAGATTAATTTTGTAATTATGAACACAACCTACTGAATTGAAATGGGTTCTTTATCATGCCAAAAACGTATGAAATGTTTGTCGTGAATTTTGTCTCCTTTCAAAAATCACTTACCACGGTCGTGAGCGAACCTCCAAACTTGGGGTTGGTCGTCCGACACGTTAACCACTTACCCACCGTGGCAAGCTGTAACGATGACTGTAACTTTTTTTTTTTAAGAAATAATTCGCTGAGCATCCTTAGTAACTTAACGCGGACTATACACTAGCGCTGCTGGTGGAAGAATGACACAACTCCTCGCGTAGCGAGGCTTGCCAAAACCACGGCTTCTAAATTAATCTCCCAGGCAATAAGGAGACAGGAGCAGTTTTAATAATGGATCTAAGCTGCCAATTAGTAACCTTAAAGGCTTTCTTTCTACTTTACCTTCGATCAAAGAGATTCAATATAATGTCCCAAGAGGTTAGTAATTACCTCTTTCTTCTTTCTCGTGTACAGTAGCCTACTTAAGTAATTTTAATGGCATATCTCTACTGAATATCGTGTAATATGGTAGTAAAGTGCGCTGACATAATAGCCTAGTAATAATAATAATCATCATCATAATAATAACAATAATAATCTGTAATCAAACTTGAAGCACTCTATGCCTCGGAAACGTTTATCATAAATACATTTACCAAAACACAACTTGCTAGAGAGGTGACCGGACTTCGCCTGATTACTCCTTGGATGGAAATCTGGATGAAACTCACCCTTGTACACGGGGTCAAATGACCACGACGCCTAAGCCCCTCAAATGAAGCAACTACTTGAAAAGACTTCAAGGAATTATCTTAAGACATAGAAAAAGAAGAGATGAAAATATTGAGGAAAATCGTAGGTCCAGTCTGCTCAGGTGGAATCAAGGAGTAATAAACAGATGCCCTAACGGTCAGAGAGTGAAGACAGCAGGTACCAAGGAGTAATAAGGAGACTCCCTAACGGCCAGAGATTGAAGCCAGTGGGCACCAAGGAGTAATATGGGGACGCCCTAACGGCCAAAGAGTGAAGACAGTGGGCACCAAGGAGTAATAAGGAGACGCCGTAACGGCCAGAGAGTGAAGCCAGCGGGCACCAAGGAATAATAAGGGGACGCCCTAACGGCCTGAGAGTGAAGCCAGAGGACACCAAGGAGTAATAAGGAAACTTCTAACGGCCTGAGAGTGAAGCTAGCGGGCACCAAGGAGTAATAGGGGGACGCCCTAACGGCCAGAGAGTGAAACCAGCGGTCACCAAGGAGTAATAAGGAAACTTCTAACGGCCTGAGAGTGAAGCAAGTGGGCACCAAGGAGTAATAAGGAAACTTCTAACGGCCTGAGGGTGAAGCTAGTGGGCACCAAGGAGTAATAAGGAAACTTCTAACGGTCTGAGAGTGAAGCCAGTGGGCACCAAGGAGTAATAAGGAGACGCCCTAACGGCCAGAGAGTGAAGCCAGTGGCCACCAAAGAGTAATAAGGAGACGCCCTAACGGCCCGATAGTGAAGCCAGTGGGCACCAAGGAGTAATAAGGAAACGCCCTAACGGTCTGAAAGTGAAGCTAGTGGATACCAAGGAGTAATAAGGAGACGCCCTAACGGCCTGAGAGCGAAGCCAGTGGGCACCAGGGAGTAATAAGGAATTGCCCTAGCGGTCTGAGAGTGAAGCCAGGGGATACCAAGGAGTAATAAGGAGACGCCCTAACGGCCTGAGAGCGAAGCCAGTGGGCACCAAGGAGTAATAAGGAAACGCCCTAACGGTCTGAAAGTGGAGCTAGTGGATACCAAGGAGTAATAAGGATACGCCCTAACAGTCTGAGAGTGAAGCTAGTGGATACCAAGGAGTAATAAGGAAACCCCTTACGGCCAGAGAGTGAAGCCAGTGGGCACCAAGGAGTAATAAGGAATCGCCCTAGCGGTCTGAGAGTGAAGCCAGTGGATACCAAGGAATAATAAGGAGATGCCCTAACGGCCTAAGAGCGAAGCCAGTGGACACCAAGGAGTAATAAGGAAACGCCCTAACGGTCTGAGAGTGAAGCTAGTGGATACCAAGGAGTAATAAGGAGACGCCCTAACGGTCTGAGAGTGAAGCTAGTGGATACCAAGGAGTAATAAGGAGACCCCCTAACGGCCAGAGTGTGAAGCCAGTTGGCACCAAGGAGTAATAAGGAGACCCCCTAACGGCCTGAGAGTGAAGCCAGTGGGCACCAAGGAGTAATAAGAAAACGCCCTAACGGTCTGAGAGTGAAGCCAGTGTGTAACATTTTTAATATAGTCCTTAACTATGGTGACAACTGTAATGGTTCAATTAAACAAACATGATAAGTATAAATAAATACACTGTGGTGTGACCTTACCTGTGTTAGTGTAATAGGATATAATAAGTTGTTGAGCGCCAGATTCCTATTTAAGACAGTGAATCGAAATTTATAAATATATCCTCGGCAGTCAACAGTAGAGTTCGAGACCACTTACCCGGGCCGTAGTGTGCCCGTTTAGACCGGAGTCCGCACGACCACATATGCATTTTACCAATAATCAGTCAGCACGAGAGTCAAAATATCCCGGAGCGCCAGATGGGTTAAAGCAAATCGCAAAAACGACATCAAATTAAAAAAAATGCTTTACTGATTTTTGGCTCAATGCAACAATAAGGATAGAAGGAGATTTAATTGGGAGTAACACATCCTGTAAAATTATCTCAGTTTATTTTGAAGTTAAAATTGACTGCAAAAATGCTCAAAGTAGCATCACTCACGTGTGGCGATCCACACTCTTATTTACACAATATACAGAAATTTTCCAAACACATTTGACAATCTTTTTGGAAACACAAGTCCGATTAATAGTCCTGTAGACTGTGTTCCAAAATTATTAATGACTAGCAGGTACCCGCGGCTTCGCTCGCGATCAAGACAATGAGGACGATGCATTATTGCTGATATAATAATAATAATAATATCATATGGCCTCGGGTGACGGATGGAAGCTTTGTAATTTGACACCCAGAGAGTAGCTTGCGTCGAATTTTGTTGTTCCTTGAATCACTATGAAAGTCAAGGAGGTTAGATATCTAAGCTCCTTGAACGCTATAGCGCTTTCTAGTAGAGAAATGAGGAACTTTGTGTTGGCGGAAAATCCCGAGATTAATTTTGCCATTATGAACACGGCCTACTGAATTCAAATGGGTTCTTTGACATGCCAACATCGAATGGCCTGCGTGTCGTATTTTTGCCGCCTTTCAAAAATCACTTCCCACGACCAGGAGCGAACCTGCAATCTTGGGGTTAGTACACCGACACGCTATCCACTCATCTACCTGGCAAGCATTGCTGATAATTGGTCTATTCTATTACAGCAATTGCGGTTACAGGTGGGTCCATTGTAATTCTGAAAATGTTGATACATACAGTACAGTATATTGATATGAGCAGCAAAGTGGGAATTTTATAGAGTTGTGAAAGTCTGCAGGGTACGATGTTACATTATGTGAACACATTTTAGAATTACGATTTTGGTTTTGCCATCTTCTGCTGACCATTTTTTGTCCGGATACTCGAGAGCACGCCACATACCGTTGCCCATGGGAAAAAATGGTTTTGTCTAAATGTACACCTGCTGCTGTTAAGTGTGTGTCATTGCGCTTTGTTAATAGAAATTGCGAATATTGTTTGAAGAGGGAACTGCACTCTTGCACACTGGAATGGCAAATCTATCGGAATATGGAGAATTAAAAGTAGGCGTATATTTCCTTAAGTTATTCTGGGTGTAATTTTGCCACAATTATTGATGATTTGAACGTCAACGTGTCACTATTAATAGACCTATAGTAAAATATCTCTCACCTTGGACGCTGATGTACATTATGCAGTCTCTTCTAGTGTTACATCCCAGGGATTGAAATTCTCCAACAACCCTTTTGCCTCACATGCCTCTCTAATTAATTAAAATTCCAGATTGTTGTTGTTTGAGTCTTCAGTTTTTTGACAGGTTTGATGCAGCCCTCCATGCCTCCCTTTCCTGGTCCACCCCTACAGTTCTTGTCCTCGACCCTCCCATCCATAACTAAGCTTGCTATTCCTGGGTGTGTTAATAAGTGTCGTACCATCTTATCTCTTCTCTTCATTAGCAGTCGCCAGAAACATCTCTACTCTCCCACTCGTCTTAATAGCTCTTCATTTGTTACCCTATCTACCCATCTGATCTTCATCATTCTCCTTTAACACCACATTTCAAATGCCTCAATTGTCCTCTTTCCTGCTGCACCATTAGTCCAAGTTTCACTTCGTTATAGTGTCGCGCTCCAGAAAAAAGCTTTAAAAATGACTTCCAAATACCTAAATGTATATTCGATGTCAACAGATTCCTTTTCTGTAGAAATGCTTCCTTGCCTGAGCCAACCTGCTTTTTATATCCTCTTTGCTTCGTCCATCAATGGTTATCTTGCTTCCTAAGTAACAGAAGTCTCCTACTTCCCGTAGCGTTTCACCTACCAATTTGAGGTCCATAGAGTTTTCTGATTTATTTCGGCTGCATTCCAAAAATTTTGTTTTACATTTATTGATTTTCATCATGAATTCTTTCCTCAAGACGGAGTCCTTACCATTCAAAAACTCGTTCAAATCCTCTGGCGTATCGGCCAAGATGACGATGTCCTCAGCAAATCTCAGACATGAAATTATTTTTCCTTGAATCTTCGCTCCCACTTTAAATTTTGTTTTACATTTATTGATTTTCATCATGAATTCTTTCCTCAAGACGGAGTCCTTACCATTAAAAAACTCGTCCAAATCCTCTGGCGTATCGGCCAAGATGCCGATGTCATCAGCAAATCTCAGACATGAAATTATTTCTCTTTGAATCTTCGCTCCCACTTTAAATTTCCTGATTATTATGTTTTTAGAGATCTTTGAAATGCGTTGCCCTCGCACATGGTGTAGATGCATTGTCAAAGGAAAACATTCCATGTTACGAACATGGGCCGCATAACCTGCCCTAAGCCTATTCTGGACAGCAGTTCCTTGAACTCAGATTTGCCAACATTTTATTGTATGTTTCCATGTGGTATATGTCTGTACCTAAACATACAGAAGAGTGCTTTAAAAATCATGTCTTGTGTAAATTTTGGAAAAGGTGGCGAGTGTGGTTTTTGCCGGAGTGGATACTCGCTCGTAGAAATTCTTTTCAGTAAAATAGACTGGTTCACAATTTTGTAAGTGCACATTGAAGTATGTGACGGCGGGATGCCTTAAGTATTACGGAAACGGCAATAGCCGCCACAGAGCTTCGTTGCTACTGAAATAACGACCAGACTGATATTTCTACTTAACTATACGGGATTTGCAAGCCCAGTGTTTATTAAATTGAACGTAGCTATATCGCTACCTTTATTTAGTAGCCGCTACTGTAGTGATTAAAAATTAAAAGTGGTATTGGAAGGTGCTACACCTAATTTTTTTACCCCTGGCTTTACAGACCATGAAGGGCCTAGGTCTATCATGCGACCGCTCCCAGCCATTTGGCCTGCAGATATTGTGGTGACGCGTGGTCAGTGCATCGTGTCCCCTCGGCCGTTAAACTTGTTTTTCGTGACCGGCGCGCTGCTTCTCTATCAGACAGCTACTCAATTGTCCTCAAGAAGCTGAGTAAACTCCGTTGCAGTCCTCACGTCAGTGTCTAAAATTTCTGACGGAGCCGGGAATCGAACCCGGGGCCTCCGGTTGGGAGGCAGGCATGCTACCCTGTTCTTATTGTGTTTATATATATATATATATATCTCTTGAAAAAGGTAATAAATGGATTGGCATTGCCTCCTACGGGGATATATAGAAAATCGGATGTCATACCTTCAGATTCAGTTGTCATGGAAACGGACTTGCCATTAGTTCATCAGTTTATCAGAGTGAATATAGTTTTCTGCGAATATCTTTGAAACTGTTGGTTTTAGGGCCTTTAAATGTGGTTTTCGGTGTCCCGTAGGGACCTACCGAGTATTATTTCTCGCATCGAGAGGCGTAAAATGAGCTTTGTCCGGTCTTTATGCGACAACTTCGATATTTTGTCCCGGTTGAGTATTTTTGGTGACTTTTCAGTTATGTTGCCCGTTCCACGGGAACAATGATTTATTTCCGGATGAAAGGCAGCCTATATGTTATCCCAGGGTATAAGCTGTCTCCATATCAAATTTCACCCAAATCCGTCCAGCCGTTTTAGTGTCAAGAGGTAACAAACTAACACACACACTCACACACACACACACACACACACGGACACACAGATTTTCACAATTATAATATATATAGGGAATAGGGATTAATTCCAGTTCAAAGTTAATTGTCTCTACTGGAAATATCGTAGATCACTGTTTGAATATTTACATGATATTAACACTCGTAGAATTAATGTTCATAGAATTTTTAACTTTCACTTATTTTTCCAGTTTCAAAAATACATTGTCGAAAAATATTATCATCATAGAAGCAACACAAATTATTTACACATATTAATAACATCTGAAAAGTATTTGACCTTGAGCATAGCATCGAAGAACTGTGCGAAGCACAACAACAATTAATTGTTCTTCTGACATTAAACATTTCGAGAAGTGACTCGATTATGAACTTCAAGTTCCTAACAAAATATATGATTTCTGAATCATCAACTTGATCAATAAATGGTTGAACCATTCAACTATTCAACTTGGAATCATTATTATAAAAAATATTTATATTCATGGCCATTTTTAGCAACTTTCACAACTTGCAATTCTTCGACAGAATGCGGAAATTAGAATTGTAGTTTTATAATGAATTCATTTAGTTCATGGCACTAGGATTGAAAATATCCTTCAAATTATTCGTGGTTAAAGAATTATTTTTAATTGGCAGTGGCCCATTCTATTATTTGTGTAAGAACACAATATTACAACAACAACGGCAAAGGTCTTCCTCTGAAGAAGAATAAACTACTATCATGACAAATCCGGGTTCTAGCAAAATCAAAGTCTAAATGGAATTCGTAAACAAGGTTGAAATAAGAACTGATGGTTTCAAAGAAATACCCTTCGGGTCATTCATACGACGAAATGTGTAGTTCCAATACTCCTATTATAAACCTGAGCCATCGAACCTGCTATTTGATTGATGCTCGAAAAAACCTCTTCATTCCTGCGACTTAAACATGCGCACCTGGGAATGGCATTTCAACTACTCCACACACATAAATTTTCTTCCCAAAATTTATACAATAAATCAAGCCAAGTTTATTTTATTTTACCATTCAGTTCAACCCGTGAATTTACCATACTTATGAAAATCTTTATTTCACTTTCGAGTGTATTTACGTCATGATTTTATATAAATACAAAAATATCCTATTTGATACAAATATCATTTGCTTCCCGTTTCATGCCTCTCCGTGTTATCAGAAAAATATACTTTGCTCAATGCAAATATCAACTGTTCAACCAGAACTGACATGTTGGTTGAATGCGGGCTTGCGCTAACCACTTTCCTTCGGAAAATCTCCTGTTCCAGACTAGAAATGATTAAACTACTTCACAGGCTCTTTCTCAATACATATGATTATTAGAAAATATAATATCCAAGAATTATTTAGAAAAATTATAAAAATTATTATTATTATTATTATTAGTGGATTATTATTATTATTATTCGTTATATCATTTTAAATATGTTTAATTATCATCTCATTATGTGAGAATCCACATGTTCGAATCTTCGAATATGGATAAAATATCCATTCCTCAACAAAAATAAATTATTAACTTTTACAGTTACATCGGCTGATTACCGTGATTTCCCAAAAATATGAAATATTCAAATAAATGCTCGAAATGCTCGGTCATCGATCCTAAACTGTTCTGAGTGCTGAAAATACTCAGAATAACTCTAACAATTCTTGCGTAAATCATTGCAAGCTTTAAATACGAAGAAAAAAAATGTGTTGGTCATCTGCAGAAAAATATTTTGTTCCAATTAGCTAGGCATAATATAATTCAAATGTGGCTTACATTTCTTGATGGTCTTGAAGCGTAGTAAACCTGGTCTGTACCAGATTTATCCATATACATGCCCTATCGGACAAGCACGTATAATCCTTGTATCGGCCGCCATTATATACCCACAATCCGTCTAGTAAGACATAGTGGTAGTATCTCTTGACGTTTGAATTAACTGTTGTTCCATTTTAATATGGGCTTCTATCAAAGCCATAACAGTTTGTTTAAATGGGGTCAGATCTAAGTGATCTATTCTTAGATATGTCAGTTGTAACATAACTCACGGTAATCTTATCAGTACAAGAAAAACACTGACAGTCTAAGCAATCAACGGCTGTTCTGAAGATCGTTCCCTGGGCATGGTTTATTATATCACCATCTACCATGCGCTAAGCAACTTGTAGTTTCCCTTGCGTAGACTAATGAACGCCACCGTTATAGACTAGTCTTCAGTGTACTGACAGATCGAAGTGGTTAACTAGTTACAAATAATGAAAACTGACTGAAATGGATTTAAAATATCCAAGTATTATGTTATAACTGGACTGTGACAAAGTATTAGTTCTAGACAAAGTCTAACATATGTCCATGTAGAAATAGAAATATTTCCACCAATGTCTGTAGAAAAATCAATCACCTCAGTGATTCTCCTCGCCGTAATCTTACTAAGTTCCACCTCGTAGCGTAGCACTTTCGTGACTATCACGACTCTGAAAAGAACTTCTGCGTAGATCCGGCAACCATGTGCCTTGGCTCAGCGTCGTAGCAACTTGCTCGGCAAATGCTTGTGTAGAAAATGAGCTATCGATGCTTGCTCCAGCCGGCTTTTATTCAAAACTGCCAGGGTCACGCGTCATCAGCTGATATCTGGAAATCCTCATATCTCTGGTATCCCTGGTCCGATTTACTTGATACTAATTGCATTCTCTTTCATTTGGCCGTGCCAGTAATCTGATCCCAGTCTCAAGTCTCTGATCCATGGTTAACTGTTTAATCAATAAATAGCCTCGACCTCTGCTATTACTCGCTACGTCACTTGACATCCAAGTATCGGTAAATTCCTTCCAATTCCTTCTCGAAGCAATGTAGCGCGATATTCAAATATCTGAACTTTCAAAAGCGGCTACAGCCTTTCCCTTGATATCTAGGTGTCTGAAACTTGGAATATCCATTCCTAGAGTTGGGCACATCCTCCCCACACCTAGCAAAAAATAAAAATTGAAAAATTTTTATTTTTCCTATCTACACATTAAATCATCTGGTTCTTGAATAATAGATTTTCAAATTCGATGCATTATAAGTTCCCACGATGTTACCAGTTCGTGTATTGGCGATTTCATAGGTTCCATTGTTGTTTACTTCCACAATGTTCAAAATCTTCAATTTCACCAGGTTTAATATCAAAAATATCGTGATACTCTTCCAAAATCTTCCCTAGCTCTGGGGACTCCTTCTCAGTGTAGACTTCTCTCCCTTCAGCTTCATGAAAAATCAGAGACCATTGAGCATCTCCCTCGATGTCTTCCTCTTCTTTTCCCTCGAAGTTAATCTCTTCGGTATTCTTGAATCTGATCGTCTCTGTCTTCATATCTACCACTGCTTGGTATTTCTGAATGAAATCTGCTCCCAATATCATGTCAAAAGCCATGTCCTTCATTACAACAAACACATGTCGGAAATCATGTCCTCCAATCGTAATACATAAGTATAATTGTGTTTTACACAGAGATATTTTATTGGGTATTATTCCTTGGATCTTAATTCCTGATACTGGAATCTCCTCTAAATTCTCTTTGAGCTTCCACAGAATATAAAGCTTCTCACTCACCAGACAAAGCATAGCCCCAGTATCGATCAAAGTATCGACAGGCATACCGAATACTTCGCATGATATGATTGGCATTCTAATTCTTGTACCCATTTCTTTCCGTTCGTCATTCTGTTGAATTAAGTCATCATCCTCTGCTTGCCATTTAATAATTCTGGAAGTGAAAGTGTTTAAAATTCTATCTTCTACTGTGAATTCGAAGTTTTTTTCCCGTTACCATTCCCCCGGGATTGTTGTGTTCCCGATGGACCTGGTTCATTGGGCCTCTGCTCCAAAAACTGCAAGTTATCTTGGTGTCTTGCTTCCAAATTTTTCCTCGTCCCCTTGTTGAACTCTTCATTGGACTGACGAGTATCTACATTCCCTCTGTTATTGTAGTTGTTTCTACCATAATATCTTCTTTCCTGGTACCTTCCTTGACTATCTCGTGGTCTTCTCCATCGAGTATTGTATCGATTTCCACCATCCGGTCTCGCATAAGGCTTGTAACTGTATCTGTTACTGTATTGATTCCATCCTCTCTTATTTGGATCTTCCCTCGGCGTTTTCTCTTCTCGCTCCTCTCGAATCTCTCGAGGTGTTTGAGAATAACTATCAGCCATAACAGCGTACACAGCGTTGTTATTTTTTCCTCCCTTCTGATGGAAGAATTGAGCGTTCGTATGATCCAGCTTCTGTAATACTTCATCAAATTGTTCCATATTATAGATATCAGCAGCGATCAAAGTCCTCTGGACGTCTGCTGGAAACTGACGTATCAATGCAGTAATCAATTCGTTATCTGGCATCGGCGGATCTAAATGTTGGAGTTTAGACAGCTGTCCAGAAAAGTACGTAGAGTATCGAGTAGGTTGTGACGTCGAGAATCTCTTCGAATATAACTCTGCTCTAACTTGCTGTTGGGTTTCCGGGGACCAAAACTTTTTCAATAGCCCACGAGAAAACTCCTCAAAAGTGGTTAGAGTGGATCTAAAAGCTCTAAACCAAAGAAGTGCAGGACCTTCCAAAAACTTCCCTATCACTCGGATCTGTCTTTCTTTAGGGATCTTGGAATCTTTCAGGTAATCACCTGCTTCTCTCAAAAATTCCACGGTTGTCACAGAATCTCGCTCTGAAAATTTAGAAGGCTTATCTTCTATATTCTTAAATACAGTTATGGGGTTGGATTGAAATACTGTCCTGACCTCATCCTGTCTTTGACTATCCGTTTCTCTAGCTGCTCCTAGATTTATCTGTATCTGTTCCTTTCCCCTTACATTAGGCATTTTTAACAGATGGTCAGACTGCTTCTCGTCCTTGATTTGGGTTTTCATAGCCTCAAGTTCCTTCTGGTTTTCTTCTGCCATTTTCTTAATTGCTTCAGTTTCTTTACAATTCTCCTTAACATCAATGTATATCTGGTTCATAACAGCCTCATGACTTTTCAATGACCCTGTCATATCTGATATGTCCTTCTGAGTTGCTTGGATATCTTTGGCAATTACTTCAATATGGGATGACAAAGATTCCCTAATCTCCTTGATTCCTTCTTGGTTCTCCAGCTTGAGTGTATCTTTAATTTCATTGACAACTGTGGTTTTGATTTCAGTTTGTAACTCATTAATCACACCTTCTCTTATTTCTCCCATGACAAGTTCTTTGAATTGTTCTGTCAACCGTTGAACAACTAGAATTCCCATCTCGTTACTCTCTTTCTTCACTCTGACTTCCAGGTTGACCATGTCTTCACCAACTTTCCTAAGACCATGTTCTATCCTATCAGCTAAGCTTTGAGATCGAAGATCGGCATCGCGAAATTTATCGTCCATTAAACTTGCGTTAGTAGCTAATGAAGTTTCGAGCTCATGTGTTTTTTCGCATAATTTATTCATTTTACTCTCAAGTGTCATTTTCAAAATTTCAGAATTCTCTTTAAATTTACTTTCCATTGAATTAAATTTACTATTTAAATTTTCTTTCAAGTTACCTTTTAACCTGCTTTCTAAAGAATCAGAATTTTCTTTAAGTTTATTTTCCAAAGAATCAGAATTTTCTTTAAGTTTATCATTTAAATTTTCTTTAAGTTTATTTTCTAAAGAATCAGAATTTTCTTTAAGTTTATCATTTAAACTTTCTTTAAGTTTATCAGAATTTTCTTTAAGTTTCTTTTCCAAAGCCTCAGTATTTTCTTTCATAATGGCTGCTACACGCAGTCCAGCCTCTTTTGAACTCTCCTCCAAACTCCTCATCATCCTCATCATTTCTTCCATAATTTTCAATTATTATTCAAAACTTAGGGGTATACAACAGTGGCAAACACAAGCTTATAACTAGAACAAGAAATATGAATAGCTAATTGGAACACTCTAATAAAATGAGATTTGTCCTTACGTCGACGTGATGGAAAAACAAAATTCTCTACTTTTACGAATTACATTTACCACAATATCACAAGAAAAATATGCAAGTTCTCAAATATCCTCCACCTGGATTCTAATAATGTGTATGTCCAGTCATCGAACGTTTACTACTGAATTTACTTGACGCCCTAATGGTTAAGCCATTGTCAAAATTATCAAACCCATTCTAATTATTAACCAAGTTAAATTTTTAATTTTCCCCACTAATTGGGTTTCCTACTAATTTATTCATCCAAACCAGACATCTCTCAACTCCCAAAATATTTCTATAAAAATTATCACAATTTAAATCGGCATGCGATTGACCATGTCTAAATCGGGACCCACGTTCGAAGCCATTTCTCTCTCTATCTTATTTTATGTGCCCGTTTAGACCGGAGTCCGCACGACCACATATGCATTTTACCAATAATCAGTCAGCACGAGAGTCAAAATATCCCGGAGCGCCAGATGGGTTAAAGCAAATCGCAAAAACGACATCAAATTAAAAAAAATGCTTTACTGATTTTTGGCTCAATGCAACAATAAGGATAGAAGGAGATTTAATTGGGAGTAACACATCCTGTAAAATTATCTCAGTTTATTTTGAAGTTAAAATTGACTGCAAAAATGCTCAAAGTAGCATCACTTACGTGTGGCGATCCACACTCTTATTTACACAATATACAGAAATTTTCCAAACACATTTGACAATCTTTTTGGAAACACAAGTCCGATTAATAGTCCTGTAGACTGTGTTCCAAAATTATTAATGATTAATTCCAGTTCAAAGTTAATTGTCTCTACTGGAAATATCGTAGATCACTGTTTGAATATTTACATGATATTAACACTCGTAGAATAAATGTTCATAGAATTTTTAACTTTCACTTATTTTTCCAGTTTCAAAAATACGTTGTCGAAAAATATTATCATCATAGAAGCAACACAAATTATTTACACATATTAATAACATCTGAAAAGTATTTGACCTTGAGCATAGCATCGAAGAACTGTGCGAAGCACAATAACAATTAATTGTTCTTCTGACATTAAACATTTCGAGAAGTGACTCGATTATGAACTTCAAGTTCCTAACAAAATATATGATTTCTGAATCATCAACTTGATCAATAAATGGTTGAACCATTCAACTATTCAATTTTCCACTTGGAATCATTATTATAAAAAATATTTATATTCATGGCCATTTTTAGCAACTTTCACAACTTGCAATTCTTCGACAGAATGCGGAAATTAGAATTGTAGTTTTATAATGAATTCATTTAGTTCATGGCACTAGGATTGAAAATATCCTTCAAATTATTCGTGGTTAAAGAATTATTTTTAATTGGCAGTGGCCCATTCTATTATTTGTGTAAGAACACAATATTACAACAACAACGGCAAAGGTCTTCCTCTGAAGAAGAATAAACTACTAGCCTATCATGACAAATCCGGGTTCTAGCAAAATCAAAGTCTAAATGGAATTCGTAAACAAGGTTGAAATAAGAACTGATGGTTTCAAAGAAATACCCTTCGGGTCATTCATACGACGAAATGTGTAGTTCCAATACTCCTATTATAAACCTGAGCCATCGAACCTGCTATTTGATTGATGCTCGAAAAAACCTCTTCATTCCTGCGACTTAAACATGCGCACCTGGGAATGGCATTTCAACTACTCCACACACATAAATTTTCTTCCCAAAATTTATACAATAAATCAAGCCAAGTTTATTTTATTTTACCATTCAGTTCAACCCGTGAATTTACCATACTTATGAAAATCTTTATTTCACTTTCGAGTGTATTTACGTCATGATTTTATATAAATACAAAAATATCCTATTTGATACAAATATCATTTGCTTCCCGTTTCATGCCTCTCCGTGTTATCAGAAAAATATACTTTGCTCAATGCAAATATCAACTGTTCAACCAGAACTAGGGCTACCGATGAGACACGGATTGACGTGTACCCGTGTAACCCGTGACACGTGTAAAAAAAAGTAGAATCGGGAAGACGAACTCAGCAAACTTAAAAATATAAAGTTTTTGCTATTACGAAGAATAAGTGAAACGACAACACTGCGTATTTTGTGAAAGGATGTTTTCGAAATACTATGAACACGGCACCGAATGATTCAAATTTTCGCGCATCGCGCATCCCTTATTCGTTAGGGCGCCCCTGGTGGGAGTTCATTTCAGTACGAACATAGTAGTCAAACCACAGCTAGCACGCGCTGCGTGGTAGAGGAGAGGCAGTTTGGTATGGAAGTACGCGGAATGGAAAGGAGATAAGGCCTGTTGCTCTCTATGTTCTCCTACCGAAAACAATGAGTAATCCTGTGCTTGTGGGTCTACGGGAGCCAACGGACGCCACTTGAAAACGATACACCGGAAGATGGAAAATCAACAAACGTCGCCAAGCAAACGTGGATAAGTAATTATGTATACAAATTGTGTAACGCCATTCGTATGCGTAAGCGTACCGTGGTTACCACGACCTCCTACAGAAATGTCTTTCCGATTTGACAATAAATAGTCTAGTACTGTTTGCGTTGGTTTTGTTTACATACGACCAACTTCTGTGAACAACACACTTTCATGGCTAGACGCAAGCGCTTCCGCGACACTCCCACCGCCTTTGGTCATTAGGCCATGTCATCAGCGCCGAAGGCGAAGTGGTGTAGCGCCGGCGCCGCGGCGCTGCCTTCCCCAAAGGGAACTGGGCATATGTTGAAATTTACCGCTTTCCCAGACATTTCAGTCTAATGTAGACTACTTGACTGATTCACTACGATCTGTATTATTTTCGGTTCATGCCACCGTCACACTCGCTTATCCACTTACCGCGCGCCACCATGGCAGCACGCCGCCGCTCACTCCGACGCTCCGTCGCGCACCGGTATTTAGCGCACACGTCAAAAAGGAATATACGAGCCTTACATTAGTCGCATATGATGTGTAATATGTGACATGTTATCCTACTATGTGTGTCCCGGGAGCGCAAATCCCTCGTTAACAGTGAACTCTGTTGGTCATTGAAATATCTACTTGTATAATCCAGTGCAAATTACTGACCTTAATAGATCATAATTGTTATTTGCTAAGACGTTGTATCTTAATCCATTGATAACATTCATTTTTGGAGGACATATTTAGGTCTGTGTTTACAGCGTTGGTCCCCCAACCTGCCGGCTGGGGTTCTAATCCTAACAGAGTTGTATTTTTTGCTTGATTTTTTATATTTATTGTTATTTGAGTAGTGAGGCGTTATACAATTGAGCGTTATACTGTGAAGTTTACAATGGAAAATATATATTAAATTAAAACAAAGTTCTCCAATGGATCTGCAGTAGTGACATCTACCTTCAACTAGTTGAATTATGGTATGCGGGAGCACGGCCGACTGGATGCGCTCGCATCCAGTTGGCCGTGGCGGAAGCAATCCACTGCCTACTTGATGCGAGCTGCGCTCTAAACCAATGCCAGCGATGTTATTGAAAATGGCCTCTTTTTGCTGATAGAGTGCACTGCTAAGTATCGGCGTCATTAAAAATTAGGCGTGCAGAAGGTATATTAAATGTGTTTCCCCCAGTGATACGTTTAGACCAACGAAGTTTCAATTATTGTTAGTGGTCTGAGTTAATATACTGAATTCCTACGTTGTTTGGAGTGTTTGTTGATGCGATATAGATTCCACATAGCCACATGGCCGACAGTACATCGAGTGCTTACATTAAAGAATACAGCAAAAGTATGAAGATTTAATAAATCGTAATTGTTTTCAGCATGACAATGATTTATTGTACGAATATCTTAAATGGGGTCTCTAAACCTTGAACTAAACTGTATGCGATATACATTCTCCATAGACACATGGCCTACAGTATGTCGTTGTACCGATCTCCGCCACCACGCGCGCTCAGTCCCATGCACTTCCGTCCCATCCACTTCCGTCTCTTTTCCAAAATCAATCCCACAAAAATGTCCAGCTACCGAGGGCCACAAAAATATCCAGATACCGAGCGGAAAGATGTTACACATCAATAAATAGCGAGAGTTCTTCGCATAAGTCATACAACTCTTCGATGACGTATACTATTTAGATGGTGGATTGTTAAAATGAGGGAAATAGCATACCGTAAATTATAAAAGGTCCCAACAATTAGACAGATGGGCTTATCGGGAACGCAACGGTGGCGACCTACGGGAGCTTCAGGACGAGCGTGCGGCGGCGCGGCGTGGGGATGTGCCTGGAGGCGTGTGCCGTGTATATAGACAATTTCACAGATATTAGCGAATCAGTCGAGTCATCCTGCTCTCCGAACAGAAATGGCCGGACAAGCGTGCATTTCAATCGTTGTCAAGTGCAATATTCACGGTGGTGGCGCGTACCGGCGAAATGGAAAGGCGGTGATCTTGTTTATCTCCAATGCAATTTTCCACGATTTGCGCTTATAATGCACAGGACCTTCCTCGTTGTGAAGGCTTTCATTTCGTACCGACATTAAAAATGATATGGTATTATTACAGGCATGTAGCGGAGGCCACAAAGGAAGACACTGAAGATGGTGACCATGTTGATGATGAGGAGCAGGAACAAGTACGGTCATCCCAAGCCAAGAGACGACGCAGGCGACGCGTGGAAGGTAACGCACACCGTCCGTGCGATACCATACGCTCAGAGGAAATACATCAGGCTCTTGCAAGGATGGTTGCTGTGAACCAACTGCCTTTGTCATTTTGTGCCAGTGATGGGTTTAGGCAGTTCATGGCAGTTGTAGAGCCCAATTACTTGTGTATTTCAGAGGATGCCCTTAAGCGGAGACTGGCTCTACTAGCCGATGGTGTCAGAGAGAATGTGCGGTGTGAACTATCAGCGGCATCAAGCGTTGCCCTTACATCTGACTGTTGGACATCTCACTCACTAACCTCTTTCCTGACGGTAACGGCTCACACCATCGACTCCCAGTGGGTTCCAAAGGCGATGACGCTTACCACGCATGAAATGGAAGACCGCCACACCTCAGAAAATCTGGCATCGGAATTGCAATTGGTTGCAGAAAAATGGAATGTGCAGGACAAGATCACCGCCATGGTCACTGACAACGCGTACAACGTCGTCAACGCTGTGCGCGCTCTTGATGTGCTGGAGAAAGATAAAGTGATTTGTGCTGCACATTCTGTACAGCTTGCTGCAAACAAGGCTCTTGCTCATGGAAAGGCTGCTAATGTGTGTCTGAATGCAAGAAAGTTAGTTGGCCATTTTCGGCACTCTAACGTTGCCGCTAGTGCGCTGACAAAAATGCAAGCACCACTTTCAATGCCCGAACAACCCCTGATTCGGAGCTGCAACACCCGCTGGAATTCAACTTTTGCCATGATCGAGCGCCTTTTGAAAAACAGGAACCCCGTCAGCAACGTCCTAGGTGACCGGACATGCACGCCAATGGCCACAGCACAGAAGCTCCAAGTAACTGAACAGGAGTGGCATCACATAGAGGTTTTAAACAAGCTCCTTAAACCTGTGGAAGTGGTAACCACTCTCTTTTGCGGTGACAATTCTCCCATATCGATGGTCCGGCCACTAATACAGACGCTAATTAAAAGTCACCTCAGCACCCAGGAGTTGTCGGACGACAGCTTCCTAGAGGACGTGCAGTCTACCTTGGTCTGTGAATTTAACGATCGGTTCGGCCTCCTATGGATAAATGATAGTACTGTCACAGCCAGGCAGATTGCATCTTTCCTCGACCCGAGGTATAAGGATTTGGTAGATGAGACAGCAGAGGCTCGACGATGTATTCGCGACAGAGTGCTTCATAAGCTTCAGAGCGATGCACCAGCTGAAGTCTTGGTTAATCCCGATCAACCCTCCACCAGTAGTGCCCTGGAGTTCTTGTATCAAATGCCATGTGGGAGAAAGAACCGCCCTGAATCTCAATTTGAAGATTTTCTTTCGGAGGCACAGATTCGTTTTGACATGAACCCGTTCGAGTGGTGGAAAGCAAGGGAACACAAATATCCTGCGGTTGCTGCTCTAGCGAAAAAATACTTGTGTATTCCAGCAACATCTACAAGCTCCGAAAGGTGCTTTTCCTCTGCTGGAAACATTGTCACAGCCAAACGGAATTGTCTTCTGCCATAAAATGTAAACCTCTTAGTATTCTTGTTCCAAAACAAAGCTTTCTTAAAGTAAATTGGTCAATGAGTCATAATTCTAGAAATTGTTGTTCTTATTATACTGTAATATTTTGTATTCGTTTCCTACGCCTGATATTTTAATTTTGTTGTTTCGTTACATTCTGGTCAAATGATAGTGCAAATAATAAATTATATTCCGTTACATATAGTTTTGTATCTACTCCTCTCTCCCCCTCGGAACTAACATTTATAATCAATCAAATAATTAATTAATTTCACACTGCTTCGATTCGAATAAACGCGCGCGGACACATTGCACACGCAAACACGATTTCTAAATGCATGTATAAATGGCACGATATTGCCGTGAACAGATGTTCGAGCAAGGTTACCAGACACGGCACTCTTTAACAATATTCGATGTGACCCGTGTACCCGGTCGTAATTACACGAATACACGGGTACACGGGTAAATAGTAGAAACCGGATTCTTAGCACACGGATCTTAAAAACACGGTTGTGTGGGTACACGGGTACACGGGTAATAGGGAGCACTAACCAGAACTGACATGTTGGTTGAATGCGGGCTTGCGCTAACCACTTTCCTTCGGAAAATCTCCTGTTCCAGACTAGAAATGATTAAACTACTTCACAGGCTCTTTCTCAATACATATGATTATTAGAAAATATGATATCCAAGAATTATTTAGAAAAATTATAAAAATTATTATTATTATTATTATTAGTGGATTATTATTATTATTATTATTATTCGTTATATCATTTTAAATATGTTTAATTATCATCTCATTATGTGAGAATCCACATGTTCGAACCTTCGAATATGGAAAAAATATCCATTCCTCAACAAAAATAAATTATTAACTTTTACAGTTACATCGGCTGATTACCGTGATTTCCCAAAAATATGAAATATTCAAATAAATGCTCGAAATGCTCGGTCATCGATCCTAAACTGTTCTGAGTGCTGAAAATACTCAGAATAACTCTAACAAGTCTTGCGTAAATCATTGCAAGCTTTAAATACGAAGAAAAAAAATGTGTTGGTCATCTGCAGAAAAATATTTTGTTCCAATTAGCTAGGCATAATATAATTCAAATGTGGCTTACATTTCTTGATGGTCTTGAAGCGTAGTAAACCTGGTCTGTACCAGATTTATCCATAGACATGCCCTATCGGACAAGCACGTATAATCCTTGTATCGGCCGCCATTATATACCCACAATCCGTCTAGTAAGACATAGTGGTAGTATCTCTTGACGTTTGAATTAACTGTTGTTCCATTTTAATATGGGCTTCTATCAAAGCCATAACAGTTTGTTTAAATGGGGTCAGATCTAAGTGATCTATTCTTAGATATGTCAGTTGTAACATAACTCACGGTAATCTTATCAGTACAAGAAAAACACTGACAGTCTAAGCAATCAACGGCTGTTCTGAAGATCGTTCCCTGGGCATGGTTTATTATATCACCATCTACCATGCGCTAAGCAACTTGTAGTTTCCCTTGCGTAGACTAATGAACGTCACCGTTATAGACTAGTCTTCAGTGTACTGACAGATCGAAGTGGTTAACTAGTTACAAATAATGAAAACTGACTGAAATGGATTTAAAATATCCAAGTATTATGTTATAACTGGACTGTGACAAAGTATTAGTTCTAGACAAAGTCTAACATATGTCCATGTAGAAATATAAATATTTCCACCAATGTCTGTAGAAAAATCAATCACCTCAGTGATTCTCCTCGCCGTAAACTTACTAAGTTCCACCTCGTAGCGTAGCACTTTCGTGACTATCACGACTCTGAAAAGAACTTCTGCGTAGATCCGGCAACCATGTGCCTTGGCTCAGCGTCGTAGCAACTTGCTCGGCAAATGCTTGTGTAGAAAATGAGCTATCGATGCTTGCTCCAGCCGGCTTTTATTCAAAACTGCCAGGGTCACGCGTCATCAGCTGATATCTGGAAATCCTCATATCTCTGGTATCCCTGGTCCGATTTACTTGATACTAATTGCATTCTCTTTCATTTGGCCGTGCCAGTAATCTGATCCCAGTCTCAAGTCTCTGCTCCATGGTTAACTATTTAATCACTAAATAGCCTCGACCTCTGCTATTACTCGCTACGTCACTTGACATCCAAGTATCGGTAAATTCCTTCCAATTCCTTCTCGAAGCAATGTAGCGCGATATTCAAATATCTGAACTTTCAAAAGCGGCTACAGCCTTTCCCTTGATATCTAGGTGTCTGAAACTTGGAATACCCATTCCTAGAGTTGGGCACAGTAGTGTAACTTAGTTGACTAACCATTCAGTATTTATTTATAAGGAGTAGTTGAATTTGCCTATAGTATGTGCTAACTACAAGAAAAGTTACATTCATGAAGTTAAAGAAATAATTTATTGACTCAAGAACAAAATACTAATAGTTACAAAAAAGAATTTAATTTACCAACTGCGGTTTAATTATTTAAAAGAAATTGAACATTTAAAAGACTTGAATAAAAAAAAGCTTGATTCTAAATTGCAAATGGAGACGGAAGTAATAATTGTTTATGCTCACCAACTTGCAGCTTTGTCATATTGAATGTTATAACAGATAACCTTGATGTTCCTTCTCATATTTCTAAAAAAATGTTGTAGTATGTTATTTGATACAGTTTAACATAACCAAGTCCGTTGCGACTTGTAGATTGTTTGTAAAACTGATCTATAAGTCAGTGCGGGCTGATATGTATCTTCGGTAGACATCACGCTATATGGTTTGAAGGCGGAAGTCGAATATTGGCTCAGCTCATTAGCTAAGACCCTCAGTTGACGCTCTCCTCTTGTGGTCAGAACAGTTGTTCACTAATGACTTGTCGTTTCTTAATAATTCTGTAGACGCGGGAGTGCGGTTATATTCTCCTTGTCACGTGGTAGTAAGCAGCCCCCACTCTAGAAGCAAGCTACCCTCTCTCTTGGGTCTTCTCCATTCATGACTCCTTACATGCAATATCTTGACGCGTACGTGGACTACAGTAGTGACGTATTGGTTACACCATAGTTTGAAATAATATGTTCCATTCCTTCTAGAATGAACTCGATGGTCGAACTCGTAATGGTTGCTCATAGTGGGTTTTAGCATCCCATGACAGTGACTCTGTTTGCCGTGGTGAAATAACTACTGCGTCGTTCTGTTTGTGACACATAGGGTTGGTCCATATCGCTAGTCTTGTTGCAATATATAATACTTTGTCTCTTTACAAGTAAATGGATATTAATAAAAATCTTTCTGACTATAATAATAAAAACCGCTTACAAGTATCTGATATAAAAATCATCTCATCGATGTACTAATTAATAAGAATAATAAATATGATAATAAATGTATGAATAACCCTTTATATCTAACAGCTATGGGATCGAATCGTTACAATCGCCCCTAAGATAAAAATTTAAATTACGTTTAACATTATTTCTCTTACCACATCCAACATAAAAAAACTATAAATATAAATATTATAACCCCCAAAAAGACAACATACAATATACTCTTCATCAATACACAAAAATATACAAGAAATATACTCTTTTCACTTTACATATTTGTACTATCATTTCTTAAAATGTTCATAGTACTTTTCGTCGGAATACATACATTCTTCTTTATGTAATGTATTAGCGAGCTGTAAAAAAAATATACTTAAATGCCCTTCACTTCTAATTTTGACATTTATGTCATCGCTGCACTCGTTTATAATTGTGGTGATTGTATACATGACATACAATTTTGGCTTCTTATCTAGTGAACGTAGTTTTCGTCAGTCTGGTGTAGAAATACATTGTTCTCGTACCAGCTGAATAACACATAACTATCACAGCACACGATATGCAAACAACACAATATTCCTTTCGTCTCTATAAAGGGATTACTCAAATGCAGTAAAATTTCAATAATTGAAGAAAAAATTAACTTAGCAAGATACCTAAGGCAATTCCAATTTCAGTGCATATGTCATACATGTAAATACTTCCCCAAATACATAATGACATCGAAATACCTCAAAGCTGTTATTAAACAGTTCACTTAAATATCCAAGTTACTACTCACCTGCCTTCGTGGCTTAATTCTTTCTTAGGCCACGGCCGCCTCCTTTCAAATTAATACTTCTTAAGTCTCCACGACTTCTTAACTTCTCATAAAAACCATAATTCCTCTTCACTACTTCTGGAAAACAATAACTTGAATTTTCAAAATTACAAATAAACATAAAATCTGACTTCTCGTTAACTTTATAAAATTTAACTTAGCGTCAAGATATAACTTTACTGTATCGTCATTCCTTACTTACCATAACAAAATGATTAAGACTTGGACAAAATACTACTCAATAAACCTGAATTACGTATATCACTAAACTATTTCACAAAAACACATGACAAACTCCTCGGAATAAATATTTCGTTCCACAAAATATTAATGCTCTTATACTTTGAACTTAATCTATTCATGATTTGACTTCTGGCTGAATACCTAAAAACCCCCCTTAGTTTTCTCTCAAAACTTATTGTGACATCACACGTCACCATTTCTATACTTCTTCCACCTTCCAATACGTGGTAAAATCCCACATCTTCTTAGTGTTACAGGTCACCTCTTACTGACCAATAACATCCTAAATTTCAGCTTAAAAAAATCTTACATGCTTCGACTAACTCCTTGGAATAATAACATCACACTTTGCTTTCCTAACTATTGTCTTCCTAAAATAATGACAGTGTTCCAGTTGATAGTCAATAACACCGACACTCCTAATTGGCAAATATTCTCCCATAATCACTTCATAAAGCAAGTCCTGAGTTATAACACAGTTCAGATACTCTCTGCTCTACCAAATTAACTGCGTAAATTCGCCTGCCTTGAATTGAAACATCATTATTACCCTTAGGTATACCTACCTTACTAACCTACTCTTGTCTTCAAAAATATAAACTTCTCTTTACTAACTCCGTACGACATAAATAAAACTTTAATTTTTCCTCTTCTAAAAAAAAAGAATTTACCTTTAAAATCCTCAAAACTTCTAATTATAATAAATTCCTTTCAATACTAGTAAATATTATGCCAACCATCTAATTATTATTATTACCTTTACTTTTACCTGTGTAGGACAACAATCTACCTCATCATTATTTCGTTAGTAACTTTTTTACTAAAAGTGGTTTAGCTCGATAACAAGCCTTTGTAATATCTTTAAAACGTGCGTAACTGTAACTAAAACTGGGACAATCTTACCTTTGTAATCTCTTATTACCTTGTGTGCATACAACCATATATACTTTAATTAAAAAAACTCCCAACATTAACTTCACGTAGTCCCGTAGACACACAAAAAAATCTCATTGCTCAACGGAATATACCTTGCTGACCTACTTCACCCTCCAAAAACTTCTTAAAACTTCATTTGGCATCTTACCAAAACTTCCTAAAAAAAAAACTTTATTTGGCATCTTACCAAAACTTAAAACCACATTGCTCAACGGTATTACCTTCGTTGGCCTACAACTTCAAACTCACGTCCATTTACGTGAAAATACACACATACGCACACATATATCTGTCACTAAGTACCAGATGCCCTAATCATGTTACTACTTCCTCATTTCAACCCGATGTTGGTTAATTCATACAACGCATTACCATTAACTATTCTAAACCACTTCTAAATTTCTCAAAATATATCCACTGATAACCTCGCTGTCCTCAACTGAAACTTCTTTATTAAATCAATACTTAATTCTTCAACTCACTAGTTTTATTACCACTGTATCATCTTATCTTCACTCACTTTTGAATTAAATCTTTATTACCATTATATTCATAATTATGGTTGCCATAATAATTATTACTTTCTTTAGATTACTTACCTTAGTAATAATCTTCCTACTTTTTTAAATTTAATCCTCACTTCATCCAACTTACCTGCATGTTTAAGGACCCATATCAACTTCCCTGAATTGCTAAATAGCACGACAACCTCTGTCTTCCAAATTAAATGATTTTAGTCAATCTAAATCAATAAGCGTAGGCACTACGCGCCCCTAACCATCCTAACTTCACGACTGAATTAAAATTACACACAGCAGGTTTCTTAGCGACCTCTGTTAAATCATACTAAACTTCTCTACTTAATATTTAAGTCATACGGAACAGTAACTATCGGTAATATAAATTTACATCACTATTTTCTTTGGTATTTCACAGTTCTTACCACATTCATCAATTCTATCTCTTTCTATAATCCCTTTTTCTTCTTTCCTTCTAGCATTAGCTTCTACCTCCTCTGTACTACATTCATCCATATTAACACAGTATTTCGGCTTTCCCCCTCTTACTTCCCCAAGTCTGGCTAATTCAGTGCGCCACTGCACATCATATGCTTTCTTTCTCTCTTTTAACTTTCTTTCTTTTTCCTCTAATAACTTAATTCTCTTCTCTTTCATTTTACTTCTAAAATATCTACCTACATGTCTCCTCTTCACTTCTCCACTACTAATATTTAATTTTCTCTTTAGCCGTTGCCTATTGCTTCTGCTCTTGTATATCTCCCTCTCCCTCTTCACCTGTTTACTACGTTCTATAGTCTCTCCTACAGCTATTCTGCTTTCATCTATCAACTCCGCTGATTGCTGTTCCTTACTTAAGCGACTTTCATCTAAAATCTCCTTCAATTCTACTATGCTTTCTCCTACTATCTCCTCTGACGCTAATCTATTTTCACCTATAATCTCCTCTACCTCCAATCTGCTTTCACCTAACATTTCCCCTGACTCCAATCTGCTTTCAATTACAGTCTCCTTACAGGCTGTCTTCACTGATTCTACTGCAGTATCCCCTAAAGTCTCTACCACCTGCCTAGTTTCCACTTCTACCAATTTGCTAAAACTTTCACCTTGAGTTGCTATTTTATCTTCAATCACAGTTACTATTCTTTCCTGAATCCTACTTTCTACTGCTTCTAATTTCTTATCTACTGTCTTAATAATATCGTTAGCCTTCATTTCTACCTCCTCCTTAATTTCACCTCTGATTTCCTGTTTCACCCCCTGAATACTCTCCTGTAGCATATCATACTTCATACTCAACCCTTCATTTACTTTAATCACACTGTCTAGTTTTACATTATTCTCTTCCAGTTTCTGATTTATTTTACTCATATCCTCTCTCATCTCTTGACTATTTTTATTCATCACCCCTAAATCTCTACTCAATTCCTTCCTACTTTCCGAATTATCTTTCCTACTCTCTTCCATATTTTGATTTAGCCTACCCATATCTTCTTTCATCTCCTGACTATTTTTATTCATCTCCCTCAAGATATCAGCTAATGAAATTTCATGGACCTCTAAAGACTTCTGTTTCTTATCTGCCATCTCGAAGTACACCGTATAAAGATTGCCCTTCCAAAATTTCACTTCACTTCACTGTCCCCCAAAAGCACTGACAATTTGCACTGAAATTATACACTCCTCTCCTAAATACCGAATGGTTTTCGTGTCCGACGTTGTAGCGCCAAATGTAACATTTTTAATATGTCCTTAACTGTGGTGACAACTGTAATGGTTCAATTAAACAAACATGATAAGAATAAATAAGTACACTGTGGTGTGACCTTACCTGTGTTAGTGTAATATAATAAGTTGTTGAGCGCCAGATTCCTATTTAAGACAGTGAATCGAAATTTATAAATATATCCTCGGCAGTCAACAGTAGAGTTCGAGACCACTTACCCGGGCCGTAGTGTAACTTAGTTGACTAACCATTCAATATTTATTTATAAGGAGTAGTTGAATTTGCCTACAGTATGTGCTAACTACAAGAAAAGTTACAGTCATGAAGTTAAAGAAATAATTTATTGACTCAAGAACAAAATACTAATAGTTACAAAAAAGAATTTAATTTACCAACTGCGGTTTAATTATTTAAAAGAAATTGAACATTTAAAAGACTTGAATAAAAAAAAAGCTTGATTCTAAATTGCAAATGGAGACGGAAGTAATAATTGTTTATGCTCACCAACTTGCAGCTTTGTCATATTGAATGTTATAACAGATAACCTTGATGTTCCTTCTCATATTTCTAAAAAAATGTTGTAGTATGTTATTTGATACAGTTTAACATAACCAAGTCCGTTGCGACTTGTAGATTGTTTGTAAAACTGATCTATAAGTCAGTGCGGGCTGATATGTATCTTCGGTAGACATCACGCTATATGGTTTGAAGGCGGAAGTCGAATATTGGCTCAGCTCATTAGCTAAGACCCTCAGTTGACGCTCTCCTCTTGTGGTCAGAACAGTTGTTCACTAATGACTTGTCGTTTCTTAATAATTCTGTAGACGCGGGAGTGCGGTTATATTCTCCTTGTCACGTGGTAGTAAGCAGCCCCCACTCTAGAAGCAAGCTACCCTCTCTCTTGGGTCTTCTCCATTCATGACTCCTTACTTGACGCGTACGTGGGCTACAGTAGTGACGTATTGGTTACACCATAGTTTGAAATAATATGTTCCATTCCTTCTAGAATGAACTTGATGGTCGAACTCGTGATGGTTGCTCATAGTGGGTTTTAGCATCCCATGACAGTGACTCTGTTTGCCGTGGTGAAATAACTACTGCGTCGTTCTGTTTGTGACACATAGGGTTGGTCCATATCGCTAGTCTTGTTGCAATATATAATACTTCGTCTCTTTCCAAGTAAATGGATATTAATAAAAATCTTTCTGACTATAATAATAAAAACCGCTTACAAGTATCTGATATAAAAATCATCTCATCGATGTACTAATTAATAAGAATAATAAATATGATAATAAATGAATGAATAACCCTTTATATCTAACAGGTAGGCCTATGGGATCGAATCGTTACAAGTGGGCACCAAGGAGTAATAAGGAATCGCCCTTACGGTCTGAGAGTGAAGCCAGTGGATACCAAGGAGTAATAAGGAGACCTCCTAACGGCCAGAGAGTGAAGCTAGCGGGCACCAAGGAGTAATAAGGTGACGCCCTAACGGCCAGAGAGTGAAGCCAGCGGGCACCAAGGATTAATAAGGAGACGCTCTAACGGCCAGAGAGTGAAGCCAGCGGGCACCAAGGAGTAATAAGGAGACGCCCTAACGGCCAGAGAGTGAAGCCAGCGGGCACCAAGGAGTAATAAGGGGACGCCCTAACGGCCAGGGAGTGAAGCCAGTGAATTACAGAAAAAACATGACAGACATACACACACACGCACATCAGAAAAGGTTTTTCATTTAGACATGGCGCACTGTGAGGACGGACTTATTTACCAAGCAGTGTCCACGCCTGATCTACACAATTGAGATCGGGAGCATAAGCAGGCCATTCCATACTGTGAATACCATTCTCCTGAAGAAAGGCATTGCCAATGCCAGATCTGTGGGGGCGAGCGTTATCGTCCAAGATAGTGTAATTTGGGCTGAAACTGTCTGAATAGCCTTTCACTACAGGTGTCGGGATAGTATCCTTCTAACGTATGTCTGTCATACGCCCTGGAATATACACAAAAGGGGTTCGCGACCATACATGATGCTACCCCAAGACACTGCACTTCCTCCTCCCTGTTGGCATTGGTCGTGCATACGTTCACCGGGTCGTCTCCACACTCGTCCAGATATATCCTCATTGACACAGGCGATTGTACACGCACGCAAGATCGACTAATAGGTTTGAGACCAATGCGACTCTTGGCCAGCAATACGCAAAACTGGTCTCGGCATGGACTATTAATTATATTATCATCACGGAGGTGCATGTCCAACTAATCCTTTTCGGACGTAATTTAAGAATGGCGAGGTGCATGAAACACAAATCCCCCTTCCGTCCAATCTAAAAACACTTAGCCTATAGTGGGCGATGTATTGAAGATAGAGATATGTTCTCCCGTACTTTTTTGTAGATTTTTTCATGCTGAACAATTCTTACACTCATAGTATATCGATATCTTTAACTGATTTCCCAGCGTAAGCTTAAAAAGCACTCGGATGCCAGGTTTTTATTTCGACTTTTTCACTGAAAACGTTACTGCTTGGTCCCCTTGATCATAAATTAATAATTTTCTACAGAAACCTTCCTCGTGATAACCTTTACAGAATGGTGAAAACCGCATCAAAATCCATCCAGTGGTTCTCCAGATTACCCGTGACACCCAAGAATCGGGGACTAAGTTTTATACTGAGTAGAGATACAGTAAATCCTAGCCCTAGTTTTCAGTCTATATTTCCTTTGAACATCCCTCATACTGAGAGATATCCCTGGGAAACATTCTGTGCTCCATGTAAAGAGGGATTTGCTCGGTGCTCAAGAAGCTGTAAGGTATAACAAACTTAGTACACTTGAGTGGTGTTCCGTGGGAGTAATTCTGAATACTTGGCATTGCAGGCGCAACAATTTCCAATAAACGATCAAAGCAGACTAGTCTACCAAGACTCAGCAAACTTGGTAAGTCTTCAGGGAACTTGAGGTAAGTCCATCCTGCATTGTCAGCAAGACCAAATTGGTCACTCCATTTCTCTAACAAACCTTGCAAGTTTCAAACTACAGTACTCTGAAATATTTAGAACAGTGGTATTCAAGCTATCTTGTACGCTTACTTACAGAACTCATTTGTGTCCTTCGTACACAGTGCTGTCCCGAGGTGATCCTGTGCCCCCGGCAGAAATACTGAAGCTGCGTCCGTCCCCCACCCCCCTTCAATGCGTGCTACATTTTAGCCTATTATCATTTATGAAAGAATAGGCTTATGAGATCATATTGTTACGTGCCACCCCTTGTGGCACTTTCGTTAACTGGATTACGGTGGGTAGAAGCACAAAACAATGGTCCTTTTAAAGGAATAGTAATTTTATTGCAGGTCTTAGCAAGTTACAGTACACCGCACAATAAACAGATACAAGCAATTAGTGTCTCACTCTAGTTCCTCATTGACTGGGAACACATCCCTTTCACTCTCTCGAGCAGCTGTCCGTTCACTAATTAGGTTGACCTGTGTCTAGCCAGTCTGTCACTCACCGAAATACCTGTACACTCCCTTGAGTACACAAACTACCTTTAGGCTACTTACGAGTCTGCTACACACTGCTCCGCAGGCTCGGAAGAAACTCACTGGGTTTCACAATTCACACAGCACTTCACTGCATGCAATAGCCTCATTTGGGTTTCGCAAGTCACGTCACCACACTACTGTCGCTCAGGTAAAAACACGCACTAGCTCAAAAACACTGTCCACCTAGCTGGCCAGGTCGCTCTTATATAACAGGCTGGAGACTCAATGAATGCTTCTAGACCCGTCCAGGATTCACGGCTTCTCGAGATTTCCATCACTAGCTGGATCGCGAATCTTCTGGACCATCCCTTTTGTCCTAGTAGCCCTGTTGTGTAAGGCGCAGGTAACACACAGAGGCAGAGCATAGCCCGGGGGCGGCGGTCACTCACGCGGCGAGGCGACCAAACAAACTCACAGCCGTAACAATATATTGTCCGTGTGTTATGGGTGTGTGTACGAGGTCTGTATTTTAAGTAAGGGCCGTTTTTTTAAATTAACCGAACATTTTATTTTGAAACCACATTTATTTTTAGGTTTTACATACCTTCCTCTATTTTTCTACATAGTTGCCTTGTTTATTTAGGCACTTGTCATACCTTAAAACTAAGTTCTCAAATCCCTCTGCATAAAAGTTTGCCGCCTGCTCTGACAACCAAGAATTCACGGCTGTTTTCACTCCTTCATCGTCGGCGAAGCGCTTTCCACCAAGATGACGAAGGGCTATACGGCGGGTGATCCAAAACTTCCCACCCAAAAGAGTCAATCAGTTCCCGAGTCCGGGCAGCAGTGTGAGGTCTTGCCATGATCTTGCGCTGTGACGGTAAAAGTGCGAAAATGGGTGCGCGAGTTCACAATGTTCATTGCATTATCACCATACACCTCACAAAGCTGACATGTTTCTTGCACTCAAAAAACGTATCACAGATCGTACCTCACACGCGGCGGGCGAATCAATAATCTTAAACATTTTAAAGATGCACAGTTCAGCGTACAGGTTAGCTACACAGCTGCAACTGACGCCTGCTTGTTCGCAAAGAATGCCAGGAGGTAGCGCGCACGCTTGTTGCGGCGTCCGCATTAACTACGGGCTTTAAAAACAACGGCCCCTACTTAAAAATTAGCCTTCGTATGTGTCCCCCCCTAATAAAATCCAAACGGCCGAAGCGATTTCAACGAAACTCGAAACCTAGTCCAATCTTGACCGTGCCTTTCAAATTTTAATACGTTTCACAATCCAATATGGCGGCCGCACGAAATATTTCACTGCCATTCTACATCTCCGCAACAGTAACATATATCACCCTAAATTTTGTATGGTGATAAATGGTACTACTAAAAATTATCTGCCAATGTCGACTCTAAATCAGCCAGGCCTTTACAGTCAGTTTAAAGACAGTGAGTGAACAGGTGAATTCTAGAGAGTGTTCAGTGGAAGTGGTTAGCAATAAACTGATACAAGTAATGCCATTAGCCTACCGTTAATTTGTGGCTTAGCCTATTAGAAGTGATCCGTCGTATATCGGTGATTATTTCCCGACGTTTCGGCTGACATTGCAGCGGCTCCATCCTGTAAGCCAAGATGATAAACTAGACACCGGCCGCGAAAGCCTACGCTCTAAAGCCTATAGTTCTTTTTTTTTTTAGCAAAATGTTGTTGAACTTTGATGTGCTCTAAGATGATGGTGATGATAATGATAATTGTAGTTTTAAGGGCCCTAACATCTAGGTTATCGTTCCCTAATGGTTAGGGTGATAGTGAAAGATGGGAAGAGAATGAAAAATATAACTAATACTAACTACAGACTTACATATTAGAAGAAGACATTTTAAACAAATAAAGGATAAGGCAAATAAAGGACGGGAAGAAAATAAATGCCCTCAACCCTCGAAGAGTGAGGGACTTTGAAGGAAGGAGAGCCATGGAAGGCAGATAGGAAAGGGAAAGAGGAGAGGGCCCGCCTCAAAGTCAGTGGAAAAAGGGGGAAAACACGGACCCAGCTTAGGAATCCCTCGGGATCGCTATCTCCCAAAATCACCAGCAGTGAGCCCCTGAGGGTGAAGCAATATCCGGGGTGCACCCGAAGTGGTGGAGCTACATACACCCTGCCTCCTCGAAGGCCTTGAGCAGAAGGTAGGAGATGACATGAAAAGGAAAAGAAGGCTGACCCCTCGCAGAAGGAGGGGATCAGGAAAGATGAGATAAGGGCCAATTAAGGCGGGAAAGGAATATACTCCCTAGGCCTCGAATACCCTAATACCGTCGGGGTCGGAAGAGAATAAGAGTTGACCAAGAGAGATCGAAAGGAAAGAAGACGGAGAGGAGCCCGGCACAAGTAAGTGGAAGAAATGCCGGATTCAGCTGAAGTCCCGAGGTCACCAACCCACGTATCACTAGATGTGAGCCCCTGGAGGAGAATTGTGGGGGAGGGGGGGAGGGGGTGATCTAAGAATATTAAATTGTGTGCTGTTATTATTACTACATTAGTACATATAGTATAACATAACACCTGGCACTACAGCCCTTTAAGGGCCCAGGCCTACCAAGCGACCGTTTCCCAGCCATTTGGAGCTTCAGATATTGGAGTGACGCGTGTTCAGCGCATCGGGTCCCCTCGGCCGTTAATCTCGGTTTTCGTGATCGGGGCGCTGGCTCACTGTCAGACAGCTACTCAATTGTCCTCACGAGACTGAGTGAACTCCGTTCCAGCCCTCACGTCAGTTTCTAAAATTCCTGACGGAGCCGGGAATCGAACCCGGAGCCCCTGGATGAGAGGTAGCCACGCTACCCCAACACCACGGGGCCGGCTGAGAAGTACAGACGTATGCAAATTATTAGAATCGAATAAAGAATCTAAATCAGTCACAATTTTTTATACAAAATCATTTTATTGACCAACTTGTATTACCTCTTAGGCTATTAGCCTACTTATCAAAGTTTTCTTCCCCGTTGACTTACACCTTTTCCCATAAGGAATTTCGACTGGAAACTTTCAGAATTAGGGATTCCTAGGGATACCTGAGCTGGGTCCGTTTTCTTTTCTCACTGACTTCCGAATGTGTCCTCGAAGTCAGGTGATTTCAATCCATAGCTCATGAATCTTTGAATAGTTCAAGAGCAGATCATTAGTAAAATGACTCCAAAACCCTCTGCTCTAAATTCACACGAAAAGTAGAGTGAAGTAGTCAAAACACACTGGCGGCTTCGGTGGCGTAGTTGGTAGCATGCTGAGCTTCTATGGCTAAGATCGCGGGTTCAACCCCGGCCGAAGTCGTCGGATTTTTTAAAGAGTTTTAAAAATCCCTCATTATGCCTTCCTTCGGAGAGGAAGTAAAAGCTGGCGGGCCCATATCATAGATTTATGGCATGGTAAAGGACCTCCAATAATTACACATGTGTGAAGCTAAATTATAGGTTATCTTTGAGTAACGCTCTTAGGTTCCAACGTTCGTCGCCAGGAGCCAACTGCGGTGGCATCTTGTAACAAAGTGCAGAACTACTGTAGTTGGTCGTTGACGGTGGCGTTTGGTAGCAAAAGTTGGAACTACAGTAAAACCCCTCAAATCCGAACCCCGGAAATCCGAAATCCCGGGTAATCCGAACGAGTTTCTTTTTTTTGTTGTTGTTGCCAATTTAAAGTTTGAACAACACACGAAAAAAAGAGAAACTTATTTATTTAGTCACAAGCTGTACCCGGCATGCGTTGCAATGCCAATCAAAGAAAGTGTTGGCGTTGAAATTCTGTTTTTTGAAGTGCTTTTGGATACACAACATGTTTTTCAATTTCCGTTAACTGCCCCTATGCTATCGTAAAATGGATTTTCTAATTTAGAATCAATCGTGGGAGCGTGCACAACAACTTTCAAAAGTTTCATCGCAATCGGATGAATGGTATATGAACGTATACGGGACTTTGTTTGAACGATTCGTGCGCTGTCACTCATTTGTTGATTCTACTCGTACGCTACCTATTGAGAAATGAATTTGCTAAGTCGAAATCCTACCCTGGCGTGTACACATAACTCATCAAGGTTTCATCACAATCGAAGAAGGTTATATGAACCCAATATGGGATTTTGTTGAAACGCTTCGCGCGTCGGCACCCATTTGTTGCATCTACTCTTGCGCTACTTATTGTGAAATGGATTTACTAAGTCGAAACCCTTCCCTGGCGTGTACACAATAACTGATCAATGTTTCATCGCAATCGGATGAATAGTATATGAACGCATACCGGATTTTGTTTAAACGATTCACGCTCCGTCACTCATGTGTTGAATCTACTCGTGCGCTACCTGCTGTAAAATGTATTTACCAAGTTAGAAACCGTCACGTAAGTGTCCACAACATCTCACCCAAGTTTCATCGCTATCGGACTAATGGGATATGAAGACATAGGGGAGTGTATTGAAACGCTCCGCGTGTCGTCGTTCATTTGTCGAATCTACTCGTGTGCTAACTACTGTGAAATATATTTACTAAGCCAGAAACCTTCCTTGGAGTGTCCACCATATTTCACCCAAGTTTCACCGCTAACGGCAGAATGGTATATGACCTTATACGGGACTTTGTTGAAACGCTTCGCGCG
This sequence comes from Meconema thalassinum, assembly GCA_946902985.2. Lineage (NCBI taxonomy): Eukaryota > Metazoa > Arthropoda > Insecta > Orthoptera > Tettigoniidae > Meconema > Meconema thalassinum. The sequence continues at coordinate 92,941,838 of OX336390.1, forward strand.
TCGTCCCTCATTTGTTGAATCTACTTGTGCGCTGCCTGTTGTATAGTGGATTTACTAAGCCAGAAACCTTCCATGAAGTGTACACAACATCTCACCCAAGTTTCATAGCTATCGGACGAATGGTATATGAATGCAGACGGGATATGGTTGAAACGCTTCGCGTGTCGTCGCTCATTTGTTGATTCTACTTGCGCTACTTATTGTAATATGGATGTACTCAGCCAGAAACCTTCCCTGGAGTGTACACAACATCTCACCCAAGTTTCATCGCAATCGGATGAATGGTATGTGAACGTATACGGGACGTTGTCGAAACGCTTCGCGCGTAGTCACTCATTTGTTGAATCTAAACGTGCGCTTCGTATTGTAAAATGGATTAACTAAGCCAGAAACCTTTCCTGTAGTGTACACAACAATTCACCAAACATTTATCACTGTCAGACGAATAGTATATGAACTTATACGGGACTTAGTTGAAACGCTTCGCGTGTCATCGCTCATTTGTTGAATCTACTGCTGCGCTACCTATTGTAAAATGGATGTACTAAGCCAGAAACCTTCCCTGGAGTGTACACAACAGCTCACCCAAGTTTCATCGCTATCGGATGAATGGTATATGACCTTATATGGGACTTTGATGAAAAACTTCGCGCGTCGTCGCTCATTTGTTGATTCTGCTCCTGCTCTTCCTATTTTTAAAGGGATTTACTAAGCCAGAAACCTTCCCTGGAGTGCACACATCTCAGCCTAGTTTCATCGCTATCGGACGAATGGTATATGAACGCATACGTGACTTTGTTGAAATGCTTCACGCGTCGTAGCTCATTTGTTGAATCTACTCGTGCGCTGCCTATTGTAAAGTGGATTTAATAAGCCAGAAAATTTCCCTGAAGTGTACACAACATTTTACGCAAGTTTCATAGCTATCGGACGAATGGTATATGAATGCATACGGGACTTTTTTGAAACTGACTTTGTTGAAATGCTTCGCGTGTCGTAGCTCATTTGTTGAATCTACTCGTGCGCTGCCTATTGTAAAGTGGATTTACTAAGCCAGAAAATTTCCCTGAAGTGTACACAACATTTTACGCAAGTTTCATAGCTATCGGACGAATGGTATATGAATGCATACGGGACATTTTTGAAACACTTTGCGTGTCGTCGCTCATTTGTTGAATCTACTCGTGCGCTATCTACTGTGAAATGTACTCACTAATTTGGAAACCTTCACGTAAGTGTATACAACATCTCACCCAAGTTTCATCGCTATCGGACGAATGGTATATGAACACATACGGGACTTGTTTGAAACGCTTCGCGCATCGTCACTCATTTGTTGAATCTACGCGTGCGCTACCTATTGTAAAATGGATTTACTAATTCAGAAACCTTCCTTAGAGTGTACTCAACATCTCACCCAAGTTTCATCGCAATCGGTTGAGTGGTATATGAATGCATAGGAGACACACACACACACCCACAGACAAACTATCACGTAAGATTGATTTTTATATATATAGACAAGCTGTACCCGGCATGCGTTGCAATGCCAATCAAAGATAGTGTTGGCGTTGAAATTCTGTTTTTTGAAGTGCTTTTGGATACACAACATGTTTTTCAATTTCCGTTAACTGCCCCTATGCTATCGTAAAATGGATTTTTTAATTTAGAATCAATCGTGGGAGCGTGCACAACAACTTTCAAAAGTTTCATCGCAATCGGATGAATGGTATATGAACGTATACGGGATTTTGTTTGAATGATTCGTGCGCTGTCACTCATTTGTTGATTCTACTCGTACGCTACCTATTGAGAAATGAATTTGCTAAGTCGAAACCCTACCCTGGCGTGTACACAATAACTCATCGAGGTTTCATCACAATCGAAGAAGGTTATATGAACCCAATATGGGATTTTGTTGAAGCGCTTCGCGCGTCGGCACCCATTTGTTGCATCTACTCTTGCGCTACTTATTGTGAAATGGATTTACTAAGTCGAAACCCTTCCCTGGCGTGTACACAATAACTGATCAATGTTTCATCGCAATCGGATGAATAGTATATGAACGCATACCGGATTTTGTTTAAACGATTCACGCTCCGTCACTCATGTGTTGAATCTACTCGTGCGCTACCTGCTGTAAAATGTATTTACCAAGTTAGAAACCGTCACGTAAGTGTCCACAACATCTCACCCAAGTTTCATCGCTATCGGACTAATGGGATATGAAGACATAGGGGAGTGTATTGAAACGCTCCGCGTGTCGTCGTTCATTTGTCGAATCTACTCGTGTGCTACCTACTGTGAAATATATTTAATAAGCCAGAAACCTTCCTTGGAGTGTCCACCATATTTCACCCAAGTTTCACCGCTAACGGCAGAATGGTATATGACCTTATACGGGACTTTGTTGAAACGCTTCGCGCGTCGTCCCTCATTTGTTGAATCTACTTGTGCGCTGCCTGTTGTATAGTGGATTTACTAAGCCAGAAACCTTCCATGAAGTGTACACAACATCTCACCCAAGTTTCATAGCTATCGGACGAATGGTATATGAATGCAGACGGGACATGGTTGAAACGCTTCGCGTGTCGTCGCTCATTTGTTGATTCTACTTGCGCTACTTATTGTAATATGGATGTACTCAGCCAGAAACCTTCCCTGGAGTGTACACAACATCTCACCCAAGTTTCATCGCAATCGGATGAATGGTATGTGAACGTATACTGGTCGTTGTCGAAACGCTTCGCGCGTAGTCACTCATTTGTTGAATCTAAACGTGCGCTTCGTATTGTAAAATGGATTAACTAAGCCAGAAACTTTTCCTGTAGTGTACACAACAATTCACCAAACATTTATCACTGTCAGACGAATTGTATATGACCTTATACGGGACTTTGTTGAAACGCTTCGCGTGTCATCGCTCATTTGTTGAATCTACTGCTGCGCTACCTATTGTAAAATGGATGTACTAAGCCGGAAACCTTCCCTGGAGTGTACACAACAGCTCACCCAAGTTTCATCGCTATCGGATGAATGGTATATGACCTTATATGGGACTTTGATGAAAAACGTCGCGCGTCGTCGCTCATTTGTTGATTCTGCTCCTGCTCTTCCTATTTTTAAAGGGATTTACTAAGCCAGAAACCTTCCCTGGAGTGCACACATCTCAGCCTAGTTCCATCGCTATCGGACGAATGGTATATGAACGCATACGTGACTTTGATGAAATGCTTCACGCGTCGTAGCTCATTTGTTGAATCTACTCGTGCGCTGCCTATTGTAAAGTGGATTTACTAAGCCAGAAAATTTCCCTGAAGTGTACACAACATTTTACGCAAGTTTCATAGCTATCGGACGAATGGTATATGAATGCATACGGGACATTTTTGTAACACTTTGCGTGTCGTCGCTCATTTGTTGAATCTACTCGTGCGCTATCTACTGTGAAATGTACTCACTAAATTAGAAACCTTCACGTAAGTGTATACAACATCTCACCCAAGTTTCATCGCTATCGGACGAATGGTATATGAACACATACGGGACTTGTTTGAAACGCTTCGCGCATCGTCACTCATTTGTTGAATCTACGCGTGCGCTACCTATTGTAAAATGGATTTACTAAGTCAGAAACCTTCCTTAGAGTGTACTCAACATCTCACCCAAGTTTCATCGCAATCGGTTGAGTGGTATATGAATGCATAGGAGACATACACACCCACAGACAAACTATCACGTAAGATTGATTTTTATATATATAGATAAGACAATTATATATTCTACATTATAATATTATTTTACATCAATAGTTGAAAAATTAACAAAGAAGTACATTAAGCATACCTAACAATGTGGTTGGTTGGTTCCTCAGTTTAAGAGCTGCCCCGTGTACTTTGGGTGCGTGTAGAATCTGTCTGATACCGGTGTTAATTTTGATGGCTGTTTTAGTGTGTGTAATCTATTGGTTTTTTTTAAATCCAAGTAAGGACTGCAGACATTGAATTTCAAGTAGTTCCTACTTTTGCCGCCAAACGCCACCGTCAACGACTACTAGTCAGAACTTGGCTACTAGACGACACCGCAGTCGGCTAGTGGCGACGAACGTTGGAACCTAAGAGCATTGTTCAAATGTTTAACCTATAATTTAGCTTCACACAGGTGTTATTAATGGAAGGATCTTTAACATGCCATAAATCTATGACATGGGACCGCCGGCTATACGTCCCTCCAAAGGAAGGCATACTGAGGGATTTTTAACGGTCTTAACAAATCTGACGATTTTGGCCGGGTTTGAACCCGCGATCTTGGGCATAGAAGCTCAGCATGCTACCAACTATGCCACCGAAGCCGCTTCCTAACAATGTGTAAATGTGCCTACATACTGTACTTATCTCATCCAGGATTGAAAAACGGAAAAGTTTGTTATTGTAATCCTTAGGTTAATCACTTTGCAAAAACAATGACATAACATTAGAAACACACAAAATACATCTTAAATCGTTCACTTGTAATCGGTTATCTTCAATTGTCGATGTGACGAAAAACTTCCCGCAGAGGCAATTGTCGTCTGAAGATGACATCGTCTGGCGCAATGCATAAGAGCAGATGCAGCTTCAGTATAGTCTTAAGTCATATTGTCAGTCCTATACCGTAACAAGGGCTGGCTATTACGTTATGGGTATTTTTTGGCTAATCCGAACAAATTGAAATCCGAACAGGCTACAGCCCCAATTAGTTCGGATTTGAGGGGTTTCACTGTACTTGAAAAATCGAATGAATGCAGTCCTTACTTGAATTAAAACCAGATATCACACACTAATACAGCCATCACAATTAACACCGAATTAACACTCACACCCAAAGTACACAAGGCTACATGACCGCGTTGTCGCAGCCCTTACACTGAGGAACCAACCAACCGTAATCAAAACAAAACGTGTGGCATTTTGCAGTAGCAAAGCTCCTCTGTTAGTGGAAATTCTAAACAATCATTTTACGTTGAGTTTCTTAAAAGAAAAGATAATCAAGACTCTTGGTTAAACATTTGAAGTAATTTCACAGTCTTGCAAACATATTTAGTGCATTAAGCCGTGAAAAATAAAAATGCAATTTTGTCAAAATGGCGCCGAGTCTAATAATTGCACGCCTCCTTAGCGTTCAATTTACGCTGACTTGACTGCTTTTTTTTTGCTTTTTTGCCTATTTTCATTTATGAAAAAAATAGGCTTATGAGATCACCTTTTGTCCGTGTCTCTATGTGTGTGTGTGTGTGAGAGAGAGAGGATTTTTTGTGTCCCCCCCTAATAACTTCTAAACGGATGGAGCGATTTCAATGAAACTCGGTAAGTTAATAGTACTATTCCGGACGACCCCGACCGTGCCCTTCAAATTTTGTTACGTCTCACCAATCCAACATGGCGGCTGTGCGAAATATTTCACCAGCATTCAATATCTCTAAAACTATTACAGATATCACTTTGGAATTTTGTACGGTGATAAAGGGAACTACTAAAAGTTACCTACGTGACTTTTGAAAACCTGGTAACTTCAAAACCAACATGGCGGCCAAGCAAATTTGCGACATTTAAATAGACGTTTCTCGCGATTTAACCAACCAAACGCAATGAATCTTGGTACAGTATATGTTTAAACACATTGTAATGCACCGACATCTAACTTCGTTCAATTGTTTACATAACCTCTAAACGGATGGAGCGATTTCAATGAAACTCGGTAAGTTAATAGCACTATTCCGGACGACCCCGACCGTGCCCTTCAAATTTTGTTACGTCTCACCAATCCAACATGGCGACTGTGCGAAATATTTCATCGGCATTCTATATCTCTGAAACTATTACCGGTATCACCATGAAATTTTGTACGGAGATAAAGGGCACTACTGGAAGTTCATCTATGTGACTTTCAAAAACCGGTTAGCTACAAAATGAGCATGGCGGCCAAGCGAAGTTGAAAGTTTTAAATAGACTTTTCTCGCGATTTAATAATTCAAGCGCAATGCAACTTCGTACAGCAAATGTTTATACACATTTAATGCAGTGGAATCTAATTTAATTCAATTGTTTACGTAACCTCAAGATGGCGGCTGTGCGAATTTCGAAAATTAAGTTTTTATTTCTTGTGTCCTAATCATGCGATTGAAGTTTGATTAAAACACCTACACACCACTGACCGCGTTGCTAAGATTCTCCGCAAGCACAAGATAAAAACAGTTTTCGGCACTATGACGAAAATTGGTCAACGTTTAGCATTAAACAAAGATAAATTGTCTCCATTACTACAACCTGGGGTGTATGAAGTCCCTTGTACTTGCGGAAAAGTCTACATTGGACAAACAAAACGTTCCATTGCAACTCGCATCAAAGAGCATCAAAGGAACATCCGTCTAAACCAACCTGACAAATCAGCTATAGCTGAACATGCCCTGTCTTCAGGGCACGATGTATGTTTCAAGGATGCTCATGCGCTTGCCCTTCTTAAGCACAACTGGTCTAGAATTATAAGGGAGGCAGTTGAAATTCGTAAAAATCCCAATAATTTTAACAGAGACACTGGATATCAGCTAAGTGACACTTGGCTACCAGTTATTAAGGATCTAGGGAGATAGTTCCTCTCAGTCTCTCTGTTCTTCACATATTTAAAATTGTACATTTTCCCTCTAGGGCTCAGAGCCTGGATTTGATCTCCTTTGTTCGTCACTGGAGGAGTTTCCATCTGTTTTTTCGCCGTTGACTGTATGACGTTAGGTATTGTTCAGATACACTTCCCTTTTGTTTATGTTTCCTTATATCCATCTAACCCCCCCACATCCCCCCCCCCCGCCCTCCTCATTCTTCGAGGAGTTTCTATATTTTCACACCGACCCCTTTACCTTCTGGTTACTTACTACTTTGTCCGCCGTTCCACCATGGTCCATACAGTAATTTCTGGCAGCTGCTCTCTGGTGACGAACAGAGGAATTTATCTATATTTTTTGTAATCTCATTGATATACTTTCTTTGGCCACATTGTTTATTTCCATTGAAAAAGGAGGCAAGGTTTCTCCGAAACGTATGGTTTAAATTAAAAATACACACGGCATTAGCCCAAAAGCATGAATTGTTTATATAATAATCCGGGCCGTGAAAGCCTTAATATGCAAATTATTATTATTATTATTAGTGGATTTTTATTATTATTATTAATTATATCATTTTAAATGTGTTTAATTATCATCTCATTATGTGAGAATCCACATGTTCGAACCTTCGAATATGGAAAAAATATCCATTCCTCAACAAAAATAATTATTAACTTTTACAGTTACATCGGTTGTTTTCCGTGGTTTCCCAAAAATATGAAATATTCAAATAAATGCTCGAAATGCTCGGTCATCGATCCTAAACTGTTCTGAGTGCTGAAAATACTCAGAATAACTCGAACAAGTCTTGCGTAAATCATTGCAAGATTTAAATACGACGAAAAAAATGTGTTGGTCATCTGCAGAAAAAAAATAGTTTGTTCCAATTAGCTAGGCATAATATAATTCAAATGTGGCTTACATTTCTTGATGGTCTTGAAGCGTAGTAAACCTGGTCTGTACCAGATTTATCCATAAACATGCCCTATCGGACAAGCACGTATAATCCTTGTATCCGCCGCCATCATATACCCACAATTCGTCTAGTCAGACATAGTGGTAGTATCTTTCGACGTTTGAATAAACTGTGGTTCCATTTTAATATGGGCTTCTATCAAAGCCATAACAGTTTGTTTAAATGGGGTCAGATCTAAGTGATCTATTCTTAGATATGTCAGTTGTAACATAACTCACTGTAATCTTATCAGTACAAGAAAAACACTGACAGTCTAAGCAATTAACGGCTGTTCTGAAGATCGTTCCCTGGGCATGGTTTATTATATCACCATCTACCATGCGCTAGGCAACTTGTAGTTTCCCTTGCGTAGACTAATGAACGCTACCGTTATAGACTAGTCTTCAGTGTACTGACAGATCGAAGTGGTTAACTAGTTACAAATATGAAAACTGACTTGAAATGGATTTAAACATCCAAGTATTATGTTATGACTGGACTGTGACAAAATACTAAATTCTAGACAAAGTCTAGCATATGTCCTTGTAGAAATATAAATATTTCCACCAATGTCTGTAGAAAAATCAATCACCTCAGTGATTCTCCTCGCCAGAAACTTACTAAGTTCCAAATCGTAGCGCAGCACTTTTCGTGACTATCACGACTTTCAAAAGAACTTCTGCGTAGATCCGGCAACCATGTGCCTTGGCTCAGCGTCGTAGCAACTTGCTAGGCAACTGCTTGTGTTAGAATGAGCTGACCATGCCTCGGCCAGCTGGCTTTTATTCAAAACTGTCAGGGTCACGCGTCATCACCTGATATCTAGAAATCCTCATATCTCTTGAATCCCTGGTCCAATTTACTTGATACTAATTGCATTCTCTTTCATTTGGCCGTGCCAGTAATCTGATCCCAGTCTCAAGTCTCTACTCCATGGTTAACTATTTAATCAATAAATAGCCTCGACCTCTGCTATTACTCGCTACGTCACTTGACATCCAACTATCGGTAAATTATTTCCAAATGCTTCGAGAAGCAATGTAGCGCGATATTCAAATATCTGAACTTTCAAACGCGGCTACAGCCTTTCCCTTGATATCTAGGTGTCTGAATCTTGGAATACCCATTCCTAGAGTTGGGCACAGTACGAGAGAATAAAATATTGTAGTTAAGGATTTCGCCCGAGAAGGGAATACAGTATAACATTGTAGGTTAAAGAAAGTATGCATGAGAGAATATAGAGTGATATTGTGGATAATGCAGGGTCTTTCACTCAAAGAGGGGCCGGCCGCACGGTGCGTGGAGTGTCGGACAAGCACAGGGCAACTCACTGAGCTTGGGGTCGAGAGAGTGCCCCTACGAATTACATGTAAATAACAAGCACACATAATAACACACAATCAAAGTAAAATATTTACTGAATTTGTCACAGAAGGTGTTGAAAATGTCCTTCATCTCCATCTACACACGTCTGGCGTCTTCTAAGGATATTTTCATTCACATGCATTAGTTCATCTACCGAGGTAGCCTCAATTTCTCCCGTGATATTTAGTTTGAGTTCATCTAGAGTGTGAGGGTTTGTTGCATAAACCATATTTTTCACTTTCCCCACAGATAGAAATTGAAGCAATAGGCGTTAACACTTAGAAATAACACGTTATTAAATTTTGAAACACATTAACAATTAAACAATAACAACGTACACACTTTATAAACTTATAACACTTATAACTTAAAATTGGCAATAAACGAAATAACGAAGTCAACTTTACTCGTCAAATCCTGCGTCGCAACTGTCTCAGTTCCGTGTTGCCATGTGCTCGTCTGACCTTCGGCTCGACCCTCTACCTACAGCGCCCCACTTTCAGTGAAAGACCATGTATACTATTGTAGTTTAAGGAAGACGCCCTTGAAGGGAATTTAATATTATAGTTTAAAGAAGGCACGCATGAGAGAATATAATATTGTAGGTTAAGGAAGACACCCACGAAGTGAATATCATATTGTAAGTTAAAGAAGGCACTCGTGAGAAAATACAATATTGTAGGTTAAGGAAGATACCTATGAAGAGAATATAATATTGTAAGTTAAAAAGGCACGAAAAGGAGATTATAATTTTGTAGGTTAAAGAAAGACACCCATGAAGGGAATATTATATTGCTGTAGGGGAAAGAAAGCTCGCACGAGGGGAATATAACATTATAGCTTATACAAGACACCCATGTAGGGAATATAATATTGCAGCTTATAGAAGACACCCATGTAGGGAATATAATATTGCAGCTTATAGAAGGCACCCATGTAGGGAATATAATATTGCAGCTTATAGAAGGCACCCATGTAGGGAATATAATATTGCAGCTTTTAGAAGACACCCATGTAGGGAATATAATATTGCAGCTTATAGAAGGCACCCATGTAGGGAATATAATATTGCAGCTTATAGAAGACACCCATGTAGGGAATATAATATTGTAGATTAAAGAAGACACCCGTGAGGGGAATATAGTATTGCCAAAGGGGAATGAAAGCACGCACGAGGGGAATAGGCTATAACATTGTAGCTTATAGAAGACATCCATGTAGGGAGTATACTGTAATATTGTAACTTATAGAAGACACCCATGTATGGAATATAATATTGTAGGTTAAGGAAGACACCCATGTAGGGAATATAATATTGCTGTATGGAAAAGAAGGCACGCTTGAGGGAAATATAATATTGTAGGTTAAGGAAGACACCCATGTAGGAAATATAATATTGTAGGTTAAGGAAGACACCCGTGTAGGGAATATAATATTGTAGGTTAAGGAAGACACCCATGTAGGGAATATAATATTGCTGTAGGGAAAAGAAGGCACGCTTGAGGGAAATATAATATTGTAGGTTAAAGAAGTCGCCCATGTAGTGAATATAATATTACTGTAGGGGAAAGAAGGCACGCATGAGGGGAGTATAATATTATAGGATAAAGAAGACGCCCATGAAGTGAATATAATATTACTGTAGGGGAAAGAAGGCTCGCTTGAGGGAAATATAATATTGTAGGTTAAAGAAGACGCCCATGTAGTGAATATAACATTACTGTAGGGGAAAGAAGGCACGCATGAGGGGAGTATAATATTGTAGGATAAAGAAGACGCCCATGTAGGGAGTATACTATTATAGGATAAAGAAGACGCCCATGAAGTGAATATAATATTACTGTAGGGGAAAGAAGGCACGCATGAGGGGAGTATAATATTGTAGGATAAAGAAGACGCCCATGTAGTGAATATAATATTACTGTAGGGGAAAGAAGGCACACATGAGGGGAGTATAATATTGTAGGATAAAGAAGACGCCCATGTAGTGAATATAATATTACTGTGGGGGAAAGAAGGCACGCAAGAGGGGAGTATAATATTGTAGGATAAAGAAGACGCCCATGTAGGGAGTATAATATTATAGGATAAAGAAGACGCCCATGTAGGGAGTATAATATTATAGGATAAAGAAGACGCCCATGAAGTGAATATAATATTACTGTAGGGGAAAGAAAGCACGCGTGAGGGGAGTATAATATTGTAGGTTAAAGAAGACGCCCATGTAGGGAGTATAATATTATAGGATAAAGAAGACGCCCATGTAGGGAGTATAATATTATAGGATAAAGAAGACGCCCATGAAGTGAATATAATATTACTGTAGGGGAAAGGAGGCACGCATGAGGGGAGTATAATATTGTCGGATAAAGAAGACGCCCATGTAGTGAATATAATATTACTGTAGGGGAAAGAAGGCACGCATGAGGGGAGTATAATATTGTAGGATAAAGAAGACGCCCATGTAGGGAGTATAATATTATAGGATAAAGAAGACGCCCATGAAGTGAATATTATATTACTGTAGGGGAAAGAAGGCACGCATGAGGGGAGTATATTATTGTAGGATAAAGAAGGCCCATGTAGGGAGTATAATATTATAGGATAAAGACGACGCCCATGAAGTGAATATAATATTACTGTATGGGAAAGAAAGCACGCGTGAGGGGAGTATAATATTGTAGGATAAAGAAGACGCCCATGTAGGGAGTATAATATTATAGGATAAAGAAGACGCCCATGTAGGGTGTATAATATTATAGGATAAAGAAGACGCCCATGAAGTGAATATAATATTACTGTAGGGGAAAGAAGGCACGCATGAGGGGAGTATAATATTGTAGGATAAAGAAGACGCCCATGAAGTGAATTTAATTTTACTGTAGGGGAAAGAAGGCACGCATGAGGGGAGTATAATATTGTAGGTTAAGGAGTACACCCATGTAGAGAATATAATATTATATTATAAAGAAGACGCCCATGAAGTGAATATAATATTACTGTAGGGGAAAGAAGGCACGCATGAGGGGAGTATTATATTGTCGGATAAAGAAGACGCCCATGTAGGGAGTATAATATTATAGGATAAAGAAGACGCCCATGAAGTGAATATTATATTACTGTAGGGGAAAGAAGGCACGCATGAGGGGAGTATATTATTGTAGGATAAAGAAGACGCCCATGTAGGGAGTATAATATTATAGGACAAAGACGACGCCCAAGAAGTGAATATAATATTACTGTATCGGAAAGAAAGCACGCGTGAGGGGAGTATAATATTGTAGGTTAAAGAAGACGCCCATGTAGGGAGTATAATATTATAGGATAAAGAAGACGCCCATGTAGGGTGTATAATATTACTGTAGGGGAAAGAAGGCACGCATGAGGGGAGTATAATATTGTAGGATAAAGAAGACGCCCATGAAGTGAATTTAATTTTACTGTAGGGGAAAGAAGGCACGCATGAGGGGAGTATAATATTGTAGGTTAAGGAGTACACCCATGTAGAGAATATAATATTATATTATAAAGAAGACGCCCATGAAGTGAATATAATATTACTGTAGGGGAAAGAAGGCACGCATGAGGGGAGTATAATATTGTAGGATAAAGAAGGCCCATGTAGGGAGTATAATATTATAGGATAAAGAAGACGCCCATGAAGTGAATATAATATTACTGTAGGGGAAAGAAGGCACACATGAGGGGAGTATAATATTGTAGGTTAAGGAGTACACCCATGTAGAGAATATAATATTATATTATAAAGAAGACGCCCATGAAGTGAATATAATATTACTGTAGGGGAAAGAAGGCACACATGAGGGGAGTATAATATTGTAGGTTAAGGAGTACACCCATGTAGAGAATCTAATATTATATTATAAAGAAGACGCCCATGAAGTGAATATAATATTACTGTAGGGGAAAGAAGGCACGCATGAGGGGAGTATAATATTGTAGGATAAAGAAGGCCCATGTAGGGAGTATAATATTATAGGATAAAGAAGACGCCCATGAAGTGAATATAATATTACTGTAGGGGAAAGAAGGCACGCATGAGGGGAGTATAATACTGTAGGATAAAGAAGACGCACATGTAGGGAGTATAATATTATAGGATAAAGAAGACGCCCATGAATTGAATATAATATTACTGTAGGGGAAAGAAGGCACACACGAGGGGAGTATAATATTGTAGGTTAAGGAGGACACCCATGTAGGGAATATAATATTATAGGATAAAGAAGACGCCCATGAAGCGAATATAATATTACAGTAGGGGAAAGAAGGCACGCATGAGGGGAGTATAATATTGTAGGTTAAGGGGACACCCATGTAGGGAGTATAATATTATAGGATAAAGAAGACGCCCATGAAATGAATATAATATTACTATAGGGGAAAGAAAGCACACATGAGGGGAGTATAATATTGTAGGTTAAGGAGGTCACCCATGTAGGGAATATAATATTATTGGATAAAGAAGACGCCCATGAATTGACTATAATATTACTGTAGGGGAAAGAAGGCACACATGAGGGGAGTATAATATTGTTGTAGGCGAAAGAAAGCACGCATGCGCTGACTGTTGCGAGGAATGCCCAGCTAATTAACAGCTATGACCAACAGGCCAACAGGTGTCTCGGTAAATCAGGCGGCTGCTCCGCGCTGAGTTATGTGATTGACTGCGGCCCGGGGTCGATACCCGACAGCGTGCCCTAATGGATGTCTTCCTCGGTGTGCGCTGTACAATATTACCAGCCATTTGCTGTGTACATGTTTATCATCTCACATGCCCGTTGCTAGTGAAATGGGCGAGGGCCATGGGAAAATGGTTTCATGTTTGCTTGAGCTGGGTTTCGGACTTTTCATGTTACCTGGGGAGCTTAGCTCAGTGATTTCGTCACCAGTAATTCTCCACCAAGGTCGCCATTCAAATCCCGGCCAATACTTGCAAGTTTTTTGAAATGTCACGTCTGTGGTTTTGTTCCAATGTAGACTCTAGGTTTAGTGGGATATAATCATGGGATGCAGGGGCAGCTCCTGACTAAAATTTAAGGGTGGGCCAGATTATACATGTATTATTGTTGGTTTCATACTACCCATTCTTTTATATTTGACATTAAGTGTTGCCAAAATTGTCATTAACATAAATCCACACAACACAATATTTGAAACAAACTTTAATATATAGTTTATGCATTAAAGCTGTACTCACATGACTCATTATTCACCTCTCCTGTGCTTGAATGAAGCAAATTTTTCTACCACCTTGGTTTATGAGTTCCTACAGTATTTTTAAAAAAATTCTAACATTGTCAGAGTTACAGAAGAAAATGGATTTAAATAAAAATTCCACTTCATTTATGTCGCACACAATCAGCATACTAAATAAACACCACAAAGTCAAAAACATATTAATTTAAAGAAATTAACTTCAACCACGGAATTCACTAACACACGTGTAATGTACTTGGAACACCAGACAAGTGGCCCTTTGGCGTAGTTGGTAGCATGCTGAGCTTCTATTCCCAAGATCGCGAGTTCAACCCCAGCCGAAGTCGTCGGATTTTTAAGAGCGTTAAAAATCCCTTAGTATGCCCATGTCATAGATTTATGGCTAACTACAATTGTTTTTTTTAGTCGTTTACCCTCCAGGTTGGTGGAACCCACGGACTCAGCGAGGGAACTCACCACTACCGCCCCTACGGGCAGTGTCCTAGAGCTGGGAACATCGAATCGGAAGGGATACAACTGGTGAGGTGGGATTGGCACCTCGCCCAGGCGGCCTCACCTGCAAAGCGAACAGGGGCCTCATATGAGGGAAGGTAATGGATGGTCAGGATGGATAGGCAAGGAAGAGGGAAGGAGGCGGCCGTGGCCTTGAAGAAGGTACCATCCCGGCATTTTCCCGAAGACGAAGTGGGAAACCACGGAAAACCACTTCGAGGATGGCTGAGGGGGAATCGAACCCCCTCTACTCATTTGGGCCACCCGAGGCTGAGTAGACCCCGTTCCAGTCCTCGTACCACTTTTCAAATTTCGTGGCAGAGCCGGGAATCGAACCCAGGACCTCCGGGGCGGCAGCTAACCATGCTGACCGCTACGCTACGGAGGCGACAACTACAATTGTACGAAGCTAAATTTGTAGATTTGATTAACACTCTATTAGTTCCAAAGTTCGTCGCCGGGTCCCGGTTGTTGTTGTTGCCATCTAGTAGTCGAGCTCACAGCTAGGTGTCCTTGACGGTAGCATTTGGTATCAACAGTAGGAACTACTTGAAATTCATCATCTGCAGTCCTTACCTGAATTACAGATAACACACTAATGCAGCCATCACAATTAACACCAGTTATCAGATAGATAGCTTGCCACTGTGGGTGAGTGGTTATCGTGTCCGACTACCAACCGCAAGCTTGCAGGTTCGCTCCTGGTCATGGTAAGTGATTTTTGAAAGGCGACAAAAATCACGAAACGCATGTCATTCGTTGTTGGCCTTCAAGAACCCATTTGAATTCAGTAGGCCGTGTTAACAATGGCAAAATTGATCTCGCGATTTTCCGCCAACACAAAAGTTCCTCCTTTCTCTACTAGAAAGCGCTATAGTGTCAAGGAGCTCAGATGTCTAACCTCCTTGACTTTCATAGCGCTCCAAGGAACAACACAATTCGACATGCAAGTTGTCCTCTGAGCGTCAAATAACAAAGCTTGCACCCGACATCCGAAGCCATACGATAAAAAATTACTAGCCTTACAGTAGTCGCATATGATTTGTAACATGTGACATGTTATCCTACTATGTGTCTGCCGAGAGCGCAAATCCCTTGTTAACAGTGGCTAAACTCTGTTGGTCATTGAAATAACTACTTGTAAAACTCCAGTGCCAAATCCTGAACGGTGCGCATGCGCGAGGTACGTCGTGGTACCAATGTTTTATTGTAGAAATATCTTTATTGGGGCCTCCAAACCTTGAAGTAAACCCTGTGCGATATACATTCCACAGCAAAAGTATGAAGATTTAATAAATCATTGTTTTCAGCAAATATGATATAATTATTTTTTTCACACCAAAGGACGACAACTTGAAAATGATTTATTGTAGGAATATCTTTAATGGGGCTTCCAAATCTTGAAGTAAACCGTATGCGATATACATTCCACATAGGGCTGTATGTTGGCCGACAGTACAGTACCTCGAATGCCTACATCAAATAAGAATACAGCAAAAGTATGAAGATTTAATAAATCATAATTGTTTTCAGCAAATATGATATAATGAATATTTTCACACCAAAGAACGACAACTTGAAGATGATTTATTGTAGGAATATATTTAATTGGGCCTCCAACTTTTGAAGTAAACCGTATACGGCTGGCTGCGTGGCTCAGCGGTAACGTTCTCGCTTGCTGGGCCCAAGGTTGCAGGTTCGTATCCTGGCGCAGGAAACTGGCATTTGTGGGTGCGCTAATGCGAGGGAGCCGTGTCAGTAGATTTACCGGCACGTTAAAGATCCCCTTCGGGGCAAAATTCCGGCACCCCGGCGTCTCTAAAAGCCAGAGTAGTTAAAAGGGACGTAAAACCAATACCATTAGTAGTATTATTATTATTAAACCGTATACGGTATACATTCCACATAGCCACATGGGCGCCAGTACGTCTTGGTACCAATCCCCGCCACCACGCTCGCTCATTGTTTACGTCCCATTTCCGTCCCTTTTCCAAAATCACTCCCACAAAAATATCCAGCAACCGAGTGGAAAGATGTTACACATCCAAAATAGATAGATTGTACACACACCCAAAGTACACGGGGCTACATGACCGCGTTGTCACAGCCCCTAAACTAAAGAACCAACCAACAAGCCTATTTACTGAGACTAAATCCATCGGAATAAGAGCATGATTTAATTTAGAAGTCAGGAACAGCACAGCTTATTATGAAAATGAAATAAACAATGATCACATTTCTTAGTTCACCTTGTCACCGCAAGGAGGGGACAGTAACGCTTGTCATGGCGCACACAGGGGGCCGTGCCGTGGAATGTAATCTGGGAGCCGAGTACAAATTAGCGCTGTAAATACAGCAAGTAGGGGAGGCTGTTGTAATAATGATGTACAATTAGCCGCTTCAAGAGTGGAGTCCACTCACAGCAAAAGCGCGCACCTTTTTTAGAAGCTACGCTGTAATTAAACAACAACAATATATCAGTTTATTTATTGGCATTCTTCTGTTCTAGCAAGATTGGAAATGGTAATCAAGATCTCTTATTCCGAGTCAAAGCTCATATTATCCTATTAAATTACAGGACTTCCAAAATTCTCAGAATTTCAATATATACAACAGAGCGCATTAGAGCTCAAAACGCTGTGTTATGAGAATGACTTCACATTCATATATTTATTGTATGTTTGGCGTACCTCATGACGTAGTGGTTAGTTGGGTTGCTACCTACCCCTCCGCCCGCCCCCTTGATTCGAATCCCAACTACTGTATGCTAAGAAATTTAACGATTTAACTGCTATGTATTCGATATGAATAAACAACCATGTGCTGGGTTACTTTTAGCCTACTTTTCACATTTTGCAAAATGAGGAAAAAGTAGACTTATGAGATCGGGCAAATGTGTGTGTGTGTGTGTGTGTGTCTGTCCGTCTGTCTGTCCTTCTGTCTGTCTGTCTGTCTGTCTGGCTGGCTGGCTGTGTGTGTGTGTCGTCCCCCCCCCCCTATCAACTCCTAAACGGCTGCAGCAATCGAAACAAAATTTGGTAGGAGTAAAGATCTATAGCTGAATATCTCACGGCCATATTTGAAAATTATGCCAGTGTTACCAACTGATGAAAAATCGCCATTGAAATTTGAGCTCCATGTTGGATATCCTGGAAGGTATGAATGGGAGCTATTTGAAAATTGACACACGTATAGATAAAAATATTGCAGTTTAATTTCCAGGAGGCCAAACATGGCAGTGTTGCCAAAATGATTATAAGCCTGCTGATAGGTCCAAATTTTAAATGCATATAACTTCTACACTATCAATTTGATTTCAACCAAATTTCGTATGTGCTATGTGTACATAAGCAGATATGACTGAGCGTATTCTTAAATGCCCCCAGGGCTGCCAACTGTTAATAAATGCTCTCAATTTATTTTATCCAAATACCCATATATCAGAAAGTATGCAAGCCGACAACTTTAAACTATGCACACGTATAGTACCTGACATTCTATATTAATTTGGAGTATCTTATATATGTCAGTGCTACCAACATGATTCTAAGCCTGCTGAGAGGTCCAACTTTAAATACATGTAACTTCTATAATATCATTTGGATTTCAACCAAATTTCGTGTGTGCTATTTGTACCATAACAGATGTGACTAAGCCGATTCGTAAGAGTAACCAGGGCTGCCAACTGTTAATAAATACTGTCTCTATTTTTGTTACCCTAATATCTATATATCAGAATGTATGCAAGCCAATAGCTCTAAACTTTGCACACGTATAGTACCTGGCATTCTAGATTAATTTGGAGTAACTAATATAGGCCTACGCCAGTGCTGCCAACATTCTAAGCCTGCTGATAGGTCCAATTTTAAAATACATGTTACTTCTATACTATCATGGATTTCAACCAAAATTGGCACAACACGAGATCATAATATTTCAGATTATTTCTGACCAACACAAGCATGACATTGTAGCCAACATGATTTTACGCGCGCTGATAAATCCAAGGTCTAACTGCATGTAACGTGCATGCTATCCATTGGACTTCAACCAAATTTTGTATTCTGTACCTTATGAGATGAAACTAACAATATCCTATATTCAGTCACCAGGGCTGCCAACTGTACTGCTCTATTAAGCAACATTATACCAGTTTTATTTCGAACTAATTAAAAATTTCTATATTACCAACTTAATTTTGTGATTATTCTAGATAGGTCTATATAGATTGGCAAGAATATTAAATTTCAAGAAAAGTAGGCTCTTTAGTTCTTCACGGAACTTCTTGTTACACATATTGCAAGGGAAGTATCTGGTAAGACAGGTTGAAACCTATCTTGAAACTTTGTGGACGCAATCGCGGTACTATGAGAGGACAACGTGCGGAAAATCAGCCTCCAGATTGAACTGCAAGACTCCGAAATCATGTGGCGAATCTCTCATATAAATCAATGGGAGGTAGCGAGTACCGTACATCTTGGAATGGACAGCCCTGACCGCCCAAGCACTCAAGGCCGGTGGGAAGGAGCCTCACGCTCCAGTCAGCATATACACCCTGCCTCGCTACTACTCCGAGTGCCACAGGGATGCCCAGCTCCTCCAGCCGTCATGCCTGCGTACCAGGATGTCAGGTACGATTTCGGAGCCTTGCAGTTCAATCTGACAGCTGATTTTCCGCACGCTGTCCTCTTATAGCACAATGATTGCGTCCACAAAGTTTCAAGATAGGTTTCGACCTGTCTTACCTGATACTCCCCTTGTTAGCCCTATTCTACCGCAGCAGTGGCTCCGTTGGCTAAAGTGCAGCGTTAAATCATGGAGCCAAGCTCTCTGCTGACTCGGTAGACGCGTGGGTCAAGCCCCACCGTCGGCCGTCCTTGAAATGGTTTTCCGTGGTTTCCCATTTTCAACACCAGGCAAATGCTGGGACGGTACCTCCTGACAGGCCACGGCCGCTTCTTTCCACATCCTTGCCCAGTTTCATTCATCTTCATCCATTCCATCTCTCGTTCCGACGCGCAGGTCGCCCACGGGCGTCGAATAGAAAGACCTGCACTCGGCCTCTCAGGAGGCCACACGAAAAAAAAAGCCATATTCTACAAGAAAGCCCTAAATCAGTTTATCATATTCTCCCTTCTCCGTTGGTTATGTTGTTGTTTGAGTCTTGAGTCTTTTGCTCCCCTGTCCTGAGATATTCGTTTCATTTCTACATAGCTACCACACCTTGCAACCGAGGCAATCTGTTTAACATATTCTCACCTCTATCTACACAACTGATCATCATCATTCTCCTGTAACACCACATTTCAAACGCTTCTATTCTCCTCTTTTCTGCTGCGCCAACAGTCCAAGTTTCACTTCCATACAGCGCCACGCTCCAGACAAAGGCTTTCAAAAATGACTTCCCAATACCTAAATATAAGGTGGGTTCAAAAAGTAACGAGCCGGAGGCTGGAATGCGCAAACCGGTGACGACATCGGCTAATCGTGGCGTGTGTAACGAGGTGTGGTTCCGACCAGAGCGTGGAAGGTCACAGCCCGTCGCTAGAAGGCACGCGTGCACGTCACGTGACGATACAAAGCGAGCAGCAGCATGCATCAATCGTCCAACCAAGACCAAGACAGTAGGCCATTCGACATGCTTCCTGGTGTGGTTGCAGACTGTGCGTCACCCATTGGGCACACACTTTCCGCAAGTGCAGTCGTTCCTTCATGATGGGGTGCACACTTCCGACGCTCAATCCAACCACGGCGGCTATGGCGTTCACTGTCACTCGGCGGTCCTGGGTAATGAGTGCATCATTCAGCTGGACGTTGTCATCGGTAATGCAGGGGGGTGCCCCAGACCGGGCATCATCGGCTAACGACACCCGTCCTTCCCTGAAGCGCTTGTGCCACGCGACGGGCTGTGACCTTCCACGCTCTGGTCGAAACCAACCTAGTTACACACGCCACGATTAGCCGATGTCGTCACCAGTTTGCGCATTACAGCCTCCGGCTCATTACTTTTTGAACGCACCTTATATATTGAGCCCGATAACGCATCTTCGATTCGAGAATCGATGGCTCACTTAGATCTATGTATGATGGAATGCACCAAGACATCGCTGAACTTCCGGGAAGTTGTGTTATCTCTTTAGAAGAATTTCTAACTTGACTTGATTTGGCTGGCAATTTATATTTTGTGTAATCCTGAATGAAAGATGTATAAGAAGATTTTTTTTTCATTATTTGAACTATTTTGTGTATTTTTGGAATTATGGAATGTGGCGAACCCATGGTATGACCTCGCAGATATGCGAAGGATGAATAATTGGTTACACTATTGACTCATGTTGCGTCGATTCGAACTTCCGTCATCTACCCAAGATGTCTTATGTCAAGCCTCGTGCTGAGTGGACGTGTTTATTGAATTGTCCAACATCAAAACGTGGACGTCATATTTGAAGACGCAGTGGAGCTGTAAATAACTGCAGATCTACATAATTATCGCATGTGTTGCGAACAATAGTCATCGACCATTATCAAATCGTATTTTCTACATTTTGATTGGTGGTATAATGATCTCTCACATCGCCGAGTGCAGTTTTTCGTGCTTACCCAGTCCAAGAATGCATTCCTTCCCATCCTACTTATCTGTTTGCTGGAGGAGGGCTGTTTGAGACCTACGGCTCCCCGAAACTCTTGTCTAACGGGCACAATATATTCGGTAAATTAAAAGTTGGAAATTCGTTTGGGCAATATATGAAATTCCGGAGTCCTTGAAGTGAGAATGCCAGAGCTCAAACGGGAAGTCCATTATCATTATTATGGAAGAAAATCTGGAAAGGATCGTCGGCGAATTAAAGAGTGTGCTCGACACAGCCTGGAGCCATTGGAATCTATACTATCTATACTAATATAATAAAGCTGAAGAGTTTGTGTGTGTGTTTATACGCACTAATCTCGGGAACTACCAGTCGGATTCAAAATTTTTGTTGTTGTATATGATTGCCAGATTCAGGAGGAATAGTTTAGGCTATGTAGCATTAGGCTACACCTCTCAGGTAACCTTAGATTGATATTTGTTCAGTAAATCGGAAGAACAAGCGCTCCCGAACAGCTTCAATAATACCTAAGTCTATTGTTGCCTGGCAATGCGGGCTGAATCACGTCGCCCCTACCAGTGTTCTGGTACAGAATTGCGAGCTGCTTATAAATTGCAGTCACGGGGGGGGGGGGGTAATTAGTGCAAAAAGATTTCTTAGGCTCCTTAAAACAGTTATCATCATGACAATAGTATGCTTCTGTAAGGGCAATGGTGTTGGTGCAGTATACTGAGGTTATCAGCTGCAATAAGCGTTGGTGCTTTCCGATCCTTACCCTTGAGCGCTGCAGTTCAGTAGTAGTATTCATTATCATCCATAAAACAAATAATTCCACCGGGTGAAGCCGGACACTGCTGCTAGTTCAAAAGAAAAGAGTCCAAGGAGCTGACATTGTGTGAAGGATATGGCATGCGCGAAGAGGAAGGTAAACCATACGGTGCTGGGGATATTGTTTGGCGTTGGGTGAGGAAGAAATGCTTTCTCAACTTTGAAATTGTATTCCCTGGAATGTCAATGTTTTGACTTCACACCAACTACAGTATTTGGAAGGAAATAATATCCAATCTCAATAATATTGTTGTAGGGTGTGCAGATAGCAATCCTCCGTTATTCTGTGCAGTGTGCAACGATATTAGTTAAAATAGTTGTCTATAATTTTTAAATAAATTTTTACATGCAATTTTTGGAAATTTATGCAAACATATTTTTATTTCATAAACAAATTTACATTTTACCGAACCCATGTACAGAATAAATGGTTGGTTGGTTCCTCAGTTTAGGGGCTACGACAACGCGGTTATGTAGCCCCATGTACTTTGGGTGTGTGTAGAATCTGTCTGATAACCGGTGTTAATTGGGATGATTGTATTAGTGTGTGTTATCAGTTTGTAATTCAAATAAGGACTGCAGACATTCCATTTTCAAGTAGTTCCTACTTTTGCTACCAAACGCCACCGTCAACGACAACTAGTTCTGAACTTGGTTACTAGATGCCACCGCAGTCAGCTCCTGGCGACGAAGAGCGTTAGTCAAATCTAACCTATAATTTAGCTTCTCACAAGTGTAATTAGTGGAAGGTTCTTTTACATGCAATAAATCTATGACATGGGACCACCGGCTTTACTTCCCCTCCGATGGAAGGCATACTGAGGGATTTTTAACGTTCTTAAAAAATCCGATGACTTCGGCCGGGTTTGAACCAGTGACCTTGGGCATAGAAGCTCAGCATGCTACCAACTACGCACTGAAGCCGCTACAGAATTGTTAGTGTAATCTACTCGTATAACAGCATATTTTCATATATCCTACTTATGTTAATTGCCTCTATCAACATACAAAATTTCAGTCTGATTGCTGTCAGAGATTAATAGATATTGACGACCGTCTAAATATTTCGGATGGCCGCCATGTTGGATTTTTATATATGTAGGCCATAGAGTTATGTACTATTAGATGACGATTTTTGCCTAGGTTCATTATTCAAACGTTCAATTGCAGACGAATGGGCACTTTTGAAGAATGAAATAACAAAATCCGCAGAAGAAAACATTGGTAGGAAAGAGAGAATAGGTAGAAAACCATGGATCACTCAGGATATACTAGAATTGATGGATGAAAGGCGGAAGCACAAGAATGTAAGAGATGAAAAGGGGAAAGCAGAATACAGACGTCTGAGAAATGAGGTTAACAAGAAGTGCAAGGAAGCGAAAGAAGAATGGTTGAAAGAGAAATGTGCAGGTATAGAAAATTGTCTGAAATTAGGAAAAGTAGACACAGCTTATCGAAGGATTAAGAATACTTTTGGGGAAAAGAAGACTAAGTGCTGTAATATTAAGGACACAAATGGAAAGCCTCTAACAGATAGGGAAGAAAAGGTTGAGAGATGGAAAGCTTACATAGAGTGCTTGTATAAGGGAAAGGAGATTGAGAATCATGTAATGGAAAGGGAGGAGGAAATTGATGAGGATACAAAAGGAGATTTAATATTGAGATCAGAATTTGACAGAGCATTAGAGGACTTAGGCAGGAACAAAGCACCAGGCATAGATGATATACCGATTGAGTTGCTACGCTGCATAGGAGATGAAGGTCTGATCAGGTTATTTCACTTGGTGTGTAGGATTTATGAGACAGGTGAGGTACCCCCTGATTTCAAGAAGAATGTAATCATCCCTATACCAAAGAAAGTGGGAGCTGACAGATGTGAAGATTACCGTACAAACAGCTTGATTACTCATGCTTCAAAGATCCTGTCTAGAATAATTTACAAGAGGATTGAGAGCCAGATAGAAACGGAGTTGGGTGAAGACCAGTTTGGTTTCAGGAGAAATGTAGGAACAAGGGAAGCTGTACTAAGTCTTAGGCTGATTTTGGAAGGTACTGTAGAATAAGGAAAGATAAGAGAACGTTCATGGCTTTTGTAGACTTAGAAAAAGCTTTTGATAACGTTGATTGGACTAAATTGTTTGACATTTTGAAATCGATTGGAATAAAGTACAGGGATAGGAGGGTGATATACAATCTATACAGAAACCAGACAGCAGTCATTCGAGTTGAAGGACATGAGAGAGAAGCTGGTATTCAGAAAGGTGTAAGGCAAGGCTGCAACTTATCACCCATACTTTTCAATCTTTACATTGAACAAGCAATGAAGGAAATTAGAGAAAAATTTAAAGTGGGAGTGAAGATTCAAGGAGAAATAATTTCAACTCTGAGATTTGCTGATGACATCGTCATCTTGGCCGACAAGCCTGGGGATTTGAATGAGTTTTTGAATGGTATGGACTCTGTCTTACGGAAAGATTTCATGATGAAAATTAATAAATGTAAAACAAAAATACTGGAATGCAGCCGAAATAAATCAGAAACCTCTATGGAAATCAAATTGGCAGGTGAAAAGCTGAAGGAAGTAGGAGACTTCTGTTACTTAGGAAGCAGAATAACCAGTGATGGACGAAGCAAAGAGGATATAAAAAGTAGGTTGGCTCAGGCAAGAAAAGCATTTCTACAAAAAAGGAATCTGCTGACATCGAATATAGATTTAGGTATTAGGAAGTCATTTTTGAAAGCCTTTGTCTGGAGCGTGGCGCTCTATGGAAGTGAAACTTGGACTATTGGTGCAGCAGAAAAGAGGAGAATTGATGCATTTGAAATGTGGTGTTACAGGAGAATGATGAAGATCAGATGGGTAGATAGGGTTACAAACAAAGAGGTATTAAGACGAGTGGGAGAGGAGAGATGTTTCTGGCGACTGCTAATGAAGAGAAGAGATAGGTTGGTAGGACACATACTAAGACACCCAGGAATAGCAAGCTTAGTTATGGAAGGAAGGGTCGAGGACAAGAACTGTAGGGGTAGACCAAGGTTAGAATATGTTAAACAGATTGCCTCGGATGTAGGGTGTGGTAGCTATGTAGAGATGAAACGATTAGCTCAGGACAGGGAGGCATGGAGAGCTGCATCAAACCAGTCAAAAGACTGAAGACTCAAACAACAACAACACTTAAATCGCATGATTAACACACGAGAAATAAAAACTTAATTTTAAAATTGCGCACAGCCACCATCTTGAGGTTATGTGAACAATTGAACTAAATTAGATGTCAGTGCATTACAATGTGTATAAACATATACTGTACCAAGTTTCACTGCGTTTGGATGGTTAAATCGCGAGAAAAGTCTATTTAATTGTTTCAACTTCGCTTGGCCGGCATGTTAGTTTTGTAGTTAACAGGTTTTTAAAAGTCTCATAGCTGAACTTCTAGTAGTTCCCTTTATCACCGTACAAAATTTCAGGGTGATATCATTAATAGTTCGGAGATATGGACTGCCAGTGAAATATTTCGCACAGCCGCCATGTTGGATTGGTGAGACGTAATACATTTTGAAGGGCACGGTCGGGGTCGGCCGAAATAGTACTATGACCTTACCGAGTTTCATTGAAATCGCTCTAGCCGTTTAGAAGTTATTAGTGGGGGACACACATACGGACGCACATACACACACACACACATACTCGGATAAAAGGTGATCTCATAAGCCTATCTTTTCATAAATGGAAATAGGCCAATGAATGGTCATTTGCCAATGGTGGGGAAGGTTTTGTGTCCCCTCCAACGGAGAATGTTCTTGGACACGTACTAACATCTGTTCTCTTGTGAACTAACATGGCAATGCCAGTTTCATGCCACCAGATTTGAAGCTTAGAGCTCGCATACGCTCCGGCGATCCTGTCAAAAGGATTATTCTCTGTCCACTGTACGGAATGTCATCGACGAACTTTGCCAGTGCAACGCGCAGCGAGTCACTGGATATTAAAGTTCACGCTACACCCTTGTGGTCACGTGGTCACCATATTGACTCCTGCACTGCGGTGAGGTCTGTAGAAAACGACAAGGAGTGCAGTAGTCTATACCAGAGTTCCCCAAACTTTTTTGTGTGTGTACCACTTTAAGAGATGAGAATCTCTCGCGTACCACCAAATGGTTGGGAGATATAGCCTAGTAACTATATAACCCCCCTCTACGACCACTACGTAGCAGACCAAAAGATGGATTGTAAATTGAGTTTGTTAGTGTTAAAGATCAAATAAAAAAAAGTGTGTCAAGTTGTTTTATTATTTATTACAATAAGCATTCAATTCAAACATTCCGAAATGACACTGTACAAATAATATTCATAAACAAGATCTTAATAATTGAACATAAAAACCAAAGTTCAACTAACAACTTCAATTTGAAGGGGGAGCTCGAAGATTAGAAGCCTGGCTTAAGATTGCTCTCAAATGAAGATCGTTTTCCACTGTAAGGAGGCTATTCCGGTATTTATTCTTGAGATAAACAAGTGAAGAAAATGCAGACTCACACAAGTACGAAGTAGTGAAAGGCAGTCAAAATCTATCTGCTTTGTCAGTTATGTCTGCGTAGTCTGCACGCCGCTCAACCCAAAAGTTAACAAGAGCCATTTTTGAAAAAGTTTGCCTTAGTTCTGAATCACAATTCAATTCATAAAGCTGCTCCTTATATTTGACCTGAAAGTCCTCCGGCAACATATCAATGTTATTATATATTTAAATTTTATATTTTTATATTTTTCGTAACGTAGCTAATATTTTTATTTTATTTATCGTAACATCCCCGCGTACCACTGCAGCAGTACGGGAGTACCACCAGTGGTACGCGTACCACAGTTTGGGAAACGCTGGTCTATACAAAGCTGCACTGTCGGGAACAATTATTTTTCTTTTGATTAATAAGGTAATAATAGTGTTAATAATTGAGTCGTCCTGTTTGAAAACTCGTTTAATCGACTTGTGAATAAGGATCATTTTCATGAGAAACGTTTCTCTGGACTTTGCCTCACGTATCTTTTGTGTTTGTTGTTTTCTACATTTTGCTCTTTGCTTTTTGGTTTTGTGTTTGCTTTCTGTTTTTGCTTTTTTTGAATTTTGCTTATTGCTTTGTGTTCCTTGTTTTTTGTTTTCAGCTTTTGCTTTTGTTTAAAATTTTTTTTTTTGCTTCGTGTTTTTTGATTTGGGTTTTATGTTTGTTTTTGGAAAATCAAAATAAAAGAAAACAAAATAAAATTAAGCAAAACATACAAAACGAAATCAAAAGAAAACAAAACAAAATAAAACAAAATAAACAAAACAAACTAAAAAAAATACGGTAAAATAAAATAAAATAAAACAAAACAAGAAAAACAAAACAAATATTAAATAAAACAATTTAAAACAAAATAAAACGAAATAAAATAAAACAAAACAAAAACACAATAAAACAAAATTAAATTAAACAAAACGAAACAAAATAAAATAAAGTAAAATAAATAAAATAAAATAAAATAAACTAATGAAATAAATAATTTTAATACATGATCCTTATTCACAAGTGAATTAAACGAGTTTTGCAACTGGGCAACTCAATTATAGTCGGCTTCGGTGGCGCAGTCGGCAGCATGCTGAACTGCTGTGCCTAAGATCGCAGGTTTAAACCCAGCCGGAGTCGTCGGAATTTTAAGAGCATTCAAATCCTTCAGAATGCCTTCCTTTGGGGGGGGGGGGGGGGGGGGAGTAAAGGCGGTGGGCCCATGTCATAGATTTATGGCATGTAAAAGAACCTACCACTACAATTGGTAGTGTGCAGCCAAAATTTGTAGGTTATTATCAAGTTCCAACGTTCACCGCTGTGTGTCAGTGACAGTGGTGTCTGGTACCCAAAGTTGGAACTACTTGAAATTGAAATGCCCTGCTATGGCCATTGGCTGCAATTCAAATGTAAAAAAGAAAGCATTATGATTAAATAGGCTATATTAGTTTAATAAATAAAACAAATGAATTAGTAACGAATAAAAATAAAATTACGATCCTTACAGTAGTCGCATATGATGTATAACATCTGACATGCCATTCGAATAATTCCATATTACTTACTCGCATTTTTTTAAAGAATGAACTCACTGTACTACCTTGTGCCAGCCAACATGAAGGATTCCTTCGTGTTATTACCATCAGGTAAGTTCTCATTACTATTATTTCTGCAATAACTAGCCTACTTGTAAAACTCTAGTGACAAATCCTTTCAGCAAATGATGGTTGGTTCCCCAGTTTAGGGGCTGCGACAACGCGGTCATGTAGCCCCGTGTACTTTGGGTGTGTGTAGAATCTGTCTGATAACCGGTGTTAATTGTGATGGCTGTATTAGTGGGTGTTAAATATAATAGTGCTGCATTTTGGCAGACAGTACCACGAGTGCTTACATTCAATAAGAATACAGCAAAAGTAGTATGATTTAATAAATCATAATTGTTTTCAGCAAATATGATATAATTAATATTTTCACACCAAAGAACGACAGTTTGAAAATTGTTTATTGTAGGAATATCTGTAATGGGGCCTCCAAACCTTCAGGTAAACCGTATGTGATATAGTTTTCACATAGCCACATGGCCTACAGTATGTCATTTACCGATTTCCGCGTCTGCGCGCGCTCATTGTTTCCGTCCCATGCACTTCCGTCCCATCCACTTCCGTCCCTTTTCCAAAATCACTCCCACAAGAATTTCCAGCTACCGAGTGGAAAGATGTTACACATCAATCAATGAATAAATAAATAAGTATATAGCCTACGTGGGATTAAGACAGCTGTTTTGCTGAAAGGTTCATACGCCTCAGAAACCATATCCCGTGGTGGTCACTCTAGAAAATTAGGTTATAGAAATTGAATAGCAATGACGGGAAATTCTCCGCAAAAATGTATGGTCTCACGAGAGAAAATGGAATGTAGATTAAGAAGGAAGTGAACCTCTACTCCTTGACATGTTCACTGATGCCGTAGGCAAGAGACGTCTGAAATTCTATGGCCATAATTATCTATAGAATGGACAGCCACAGACTAACCAAAAGATTATTTAACTCGTTATAGGATAGTGGTCTATACATTAACCAGAGTTTGTAGTTTATTATCAAAGGTGCTAATAGTTGAAGCTTTCAGCCTAATTACAACAAAATTTCTTGTAGATGTAAAATTTCTGATAAGCAAATATTATATCTGTCTAGTTTTATGGTGCTGGATAAAATTTCAACTAGTAAAGCTCTACTTAGTATAAAACAAAGTCCCCGATTCTTGGATGTTACGGGTAAACTCAAGAACCACTGGATGGATTTTGATGCGGTTTTCACCATTATGTAAAGGATATCTCAAGGATGATTTCTGTAGAAAATAATTTATTTATGATCAACGGAAGCCGAGCAGTAACGATTTCAGTGGAAAAGTCGAAAAGAAACCTAGCGTCCGAGCACTTTGTAAGCTTACGCTGGGCAAACCGTTAAAAATATCAAAATACTATGAGCGTAAGAACTGTTCAGCATGAAAAGTTCTACAAAAAGTCCGCGAGGGCATATGTCTATCTTCAATACATCGCCCACTATAAGTCTTTATACGTTTTAATTTCTTCCAACCGTGTCCATTCAACTACTGAGGTGACAGTTTACGAGTTAGCTAAGGGCGAGTCTATCATCTCTGTTACAGCCTAGCTAGCGGGCGAACCTCTTGCCCAAGATACAGCCAGCAGCAAACCGTTGAGTCGTGTTGAATTAAGACTTCTGAGAAGGGTGGTTGTGTTTGGAGTTTCCCTGAAAGTGCAACTCGGGTTTTCTTAATTTCGCCTGTGAACTTTTCGTTCCGCAAAATTCACAGTCAAGTTAAGATTGGACGGAAGGGGGATTTGTGTTTCATGCACCTCGCCATTCTTAAATTACGTCTGACAGAATTTGTTGCACATGCATCTCCATGATAATATAATTAATAGTCCAGTCAGTGATTTTAAACCATCATGCCGAGACGTAAAACGGATATTGGTCGTTGTTCATTGACATTGAAAAAACAAGTAGTTCCGTGAAGAACTATACAGCCTATTTTCATATATCCTGCTAAAGTTAATTGACTCTATCAACATACAAAATTTCAGTTTAATTGCTGTAACAGATTCGTAGATATTGAGAACCGCCTAATATATTTCAGATGGTCGCCAGGTTGGATTATTTTTTTTGTACTATTACATTAAGATTATTGTGTACGTGTGGTATTCAAACTTCAATCGCATGATTAGAACACAAGAAGTAAAAACGAGATTTTAAAATTACGCACAGCAGCCATCTTGTGATTATGCAAACAAATGAATTAAATTACATGCCAGTGGATCAAAATTTGTATAAGCATTTAACGTGCAACGTTTCACGGCACTCGGATAGTCAATTCGCGAGAAACGTCCATTGAAATATTTATACTTCGCGTCGCCGCCATGTTGGATTTGTGCTCACCAGGTTACTGAAAGTCCTTTAGGTGAACATATGTTCATAGTCTCTATGAACATAAAAAAAAAAACAGTTGGGTTGCTGTAAAAGATTCATAGATATTGAGAACTGTCTAAATATTTCGGAAGCTCGCCATTTAGGATTGTTATATGTATAGGCCATAGAGTTATGTACCATTCAAGGACAATTATTGCCTAGGTTCATTATTCATACTTTCACCTCGATCGCATGATTACGACACAAGAAATAAAAACTTAATTTTAATATTTCGCACAGCCGCCATCTTGAAGTTATGTAAACAATTGAATTAAATTAGATGGCAGTGCATTACAATCTGCAAAATCATTTACTGTACCTCACTTCACTGCGCTCAGAGAGCTAAATCACGATAAAAGTCTATTAAAACATTTCAAATTCGCTTGGTCGCCATGTTCGTTTTGTAATTTACAGGTTTATGAAATATACATAGGTAAACTTGTATCAGTACCCTTTATCACCGTACAAAATTGCAGGGTGATATCTGTAATAGTTTCGGAGATTTAGAATGTCAGTGAAATATTTCGCACAGCCGCCATATTGAGGTTATGTAAACAATTGAACTAAATTAGACTCCAGTGCATTACAATGTGTATGAACATTTGCTGTACCAAGTTTCATTACGTTTGGATAGATAATTCGCGAGAAAAGTGTATTTAAAAGTCTCAACTTTGCTTGACCGCCATGTTGGTTTTGTAGTCACCAGGTTTTTGAAAGTCTCATAGGTGAACTTCTAGTAGTGCCCTCTATCACCGCACACAATTTGAGGGCGATATCGGTAATAGCTTCGGAGATATTGAATGCTAGTGAAATATTTCGCACAGCCGCCATGTTGGATTGGTGAGACGTAACAAAATTTGAAGGGCACGGTCGAGGTCGCCGGGAATAGTGCTATGAACTTACCGAGTTTCATTGAAATCGCTCCAGCCGTTTAGATTTTATTAGGGACACACACACACACACACACACACGCACACACACACGGACAAAAGGTGATCTCATAAGCCTATTTTTTCAAAATTGAAAATAGGCTAAAAAGCGCTTATCACGTAATGCATTCATAACTGTTCCCGGGCGAAGCCGGGTCGGGTTGCTAGTGGCCTATAATTTAAAAAAAAACAATAAAATAAAACACAGTCGCCTTCGTAGCGTAGCGGTCAGCATGGTTAGCTGCCGCCCCGGAGGTCCTGGGTTCGATTCCCGGCTCTGCACCGAAATTTGAAAAGTGGTATGAGAACTGGAACAGGGTCTACTCAGCCTCGGGTGGTCCAAATGATTAGAGGGGGTTCGATTGCCACCTCAGCCATCCTCGGAAGTGGTTTTACTGTTTTCCCACTTCGTCTTCGGGCAAATGCCGGGATGGTACTGCCCCCGTAATTGAATTATATAGAGACCACGGTGGCTATATTTGAAATTGTAAGGAGAGTTATGGTTGTCATAGTTATGACGTGGGTAGTCATGACGTAAGCACGGAT
The DNA here is from genome assembly GCA_946902985.2 of Meconema thalassinum. Taxonomy (NCBI): domain Eukaryota; kingdom Metazoa; phylum Arthropoda; class Insecta; order Orthoptera; family Tettigoniidae; genus Meconema; species Meconema thalassinum. The sequence continues at coordinate 92,973,942 of OX336390.1, forward strand.
GACGTAAATGTTATACCAGCAGGTTACTTGAGCTGAGATTCTCAGTGACGTCAGCATTTAGTCGAGAATGTTCCAAGATGTACGACGCAGTCGCAGGAAACGAGGAATTCTGCTGAGGAAGAAACTATGCTATTGGAGGAGAGGCATGAACCAATCAACGATAGTTTAAAGGAAGACGGAGATTGCTGAAACTATGGTATTTTTATTACTTTTGGAATGCAGAATTGTGGAAATCCATTTGCAGTAAAAGCATTGATTTGGAATTTTGGTGAAATTTATTTTCAGTTTTTGAATTTTGAAAATCCGTCATGTATTAACGAAGTTGGAAGTTTTAGCGATGACGCAGTATCACGCTTTGGAAGGGATGGAAACGCCCCTCGTGAAGTTAATAAAAGGGTTTGCGCAGAAGAGAGGAGTCTCTTTCGTTCTCTGATCATTCTGAGATCTCATTCTCAGATCATCGAAGTCTATTGTGAAAGTTCTTTTCTTATACATTCATTATAGTGAGACGTCGAAGTGAACAGCAGTGAAAAGAATCGTCTTTATAACGCGTGGCGAGGCCACTATATTAACGAGATCCAGGTCAAACTAGGTGAAGTTGAAACGGACCTTAGAAAGCTTCTACAAGTTTAGCTTCGAACAGTTAGCGGTCACCAATAAGCTAATTGTATTGTGCAGTGCTACATGCTGTAATAGAGAAAAGCTGAACAATTTCGACCGATTAGTTTAAAAGATATTAGCAGTTTTATACGACTGACAAAAGTGATTATCTCACCACAAGAGAAGCACTTTTGTATAGCCAGAATCAACGCAACGGCTGACGCTGCGAGTGGAATAGAAAGACTTCAGATTGCTTGGTTACAGAACGATACAGTATAATGGAGCAATTGAATACGGCAGTTTGTTCTTCTGACACTACAACCGAAGAGCAGATGGAAGGCTAAAAGGGCTTATTGCAATTGGGACATACTTCAACGGAGTAAGATAGCGACATGGAACTTCGCTAATTGCTATTCCACACAAGCGAACATGCGGTGAATACCATCTACACCCATGTTTCGTAATTAAAGGCTGAATACCATCGAACAGCCATAGAAACATTTTCATACTCTGAATATGAATAATTTCTTCGGAAATTTCTACAAAACTTCATGACGATTGTCTACTGGAACTTCAGGGAATTTTTCAAGAGAGGTCAGGGATATCCCGACTCACAAAGAAGATTATTGCCGGAAGGATGTCTATTCGTCTTCAAGGAGCAGAGCGATTTCCGGAGAAGGAAGCAGTTCGATTCTCCGAGGGTGCTATTTCCTATTTCGAGGATGGAGCTCAACTTTAACGTGGTGAAATGGATCCATCAGCAGTCTTCTTTGGGGAATTTTCCTCTGGAACGTCAATCGGCAGATAAGGTAGTCGTGAACGTTTATTGTATTTGAGTTTACTAATAATGTTTGAGCAACCATTTTTCCCATATTTTTATCCTCATGTTTTTTGCCCTATTTTCTTGTTGAGATTCTTATTCTCAGTACACCTTGATGAGTTTTGCATTTTTCGACGATTTATTAAGACATTGTTATGTCATGGGCATAGTTAATGATTTTGAATCAGTTGAGACTGATAGTTAGATTTTTCAGTAATTAATATTTTTGGTAGTCACGATTTGACTGTAAGTTAATGATTTTTATGGCAGATTTAAATTCAGACAGCGTGTCATTTTATTAAAGTAATTCTACCCCAGTTTAATTACTTTGACCAATTTTCTGTCATCATCAAGAAGGAAGAACATTTAAATGATTTTAGAGCGTTAAAATCTCTTACGTTGTCGACGATCTTGGAAATACTAGTCGTTATTTGAATTGATTTCAACACAGACATTTATCGTCAGTTATGAATGAACATTGCTTCATAGACACTTTTGTGAAAGAGTAACTTTAATAATGAATTATTGAATGCATTAAAGTCAAGTACTTTTGTTAGGAGTTTTTCTCAATTAGAGATTTATAGAACGATGTTTGCATTCCCCAGTCTAATTGGATTCTATTCGACTACTTTGCATTTTAGTCGCACTTTATTTGAAGATAGTATTTTTATACTGCAATTTCTTTTAAGATGTTAATCTTAAATTTTTGATAGACCAGACAGGCGTATATAAGCGTATTCACTATTAAATTTGTTTGTGATTGGCAAGTTTTGACTTCATTTCGGTTCATGAATGAAATCCACGAAGGTTAAAGAAAAACAGTTTTGAAACAAGTAATGATTATAAAAAATTTTAAGTGGAACTATGAATGTATAATCGCTAGTGCAGCGCGTGTTGAAAGTCGCTGAGATATAATGCCCTTGAATATGAAGGAGGTTCCCACAGGAATATATGTTAAAGAATTATTTGTGGAAGTTTTGTAAGTTATGTGGAAGTTTTTAATGCCATATAGATTAATATATGATGATTTTGGGCATATTTTTAATGCAGATTGTGCATTAACTTGTTAGCGAAGGATTTTCCGCTGGAGTAAGATTGTCATAGTTCGTTGAAAATTAATCAAATGAGTTACTGTTATAATTAACACGAGTTTTGAAAGAATTTGAGATAAGATTTTGAATGAAGGTTGCCGTCACAAATCATTATTAAAACCTTTATTAAACCAGATTGTGACATTAACATGTATAACTAACCTTCATTGGTCGATTATATTAATCACGATTATGAAAATTACCAACCGAATGAACATGTGGTCAATGTATTTCTTAAATTAATAATTTAAACAATTTAAATGTTAATATTGTAAATAATTGCTGTAAATATTTTTGAAAATAATATGGAACGAGAGTGATGTTAAAGGCGTGCTTATAATATTTTTATTGTCTTTGACAAATATTATAAACAATTTCTAATTGTTATAAATAATTTATGTGATTTTGTTATAAACATTTAAGAGCTAATTAAACATTTGGATTGAAGTTAACAAGTTTAAGAAATTAACATAATGATCCAATAGGATGTGAGCAAAGTACTTGAAAGATTTGCGTAAATATAATGTGAGTTGTCTTGTAGACGTTTAAAAGTTTGAGAGAGCAAGCTGTATTCTTACGTAACATAGCGTGTGAGAAGGGAGTGCATTTGACCAGTATGCAACAGGCTGAGGGTAGCCCGCAGCTGTGCCAACATCTGGTTCTCAGAGAGTGAGGTCGTACACACTTTGGCCTTGCGACTATAAATACCATTCTCATGTTTATTAAAAGGAAACCAAATGCTCTATATATGTCACACCCTGACGTCCTTCTCCAATCCAATAGTGTTATGAATATTACGTTATTTGAAGCTCTTGGGAGCTAAAATGTTTAATATCATGTTGTATAATAATTTTGCAAGTCCTACTGGAGGATGTAGTCAGATTGACTTGGGCTACTGATAGCCACGTTGATTTTGTTGTGTTAGTAAAATCAGACCCTTTATTTGAAATAAAGCTTTTGTACAGTTCAAAGTTCTCGTCTTCGTTCTGGTTCATTTTTAAATGTCATGGAGGAGGTTATTGTGTGAACAGACTTTAGTGATCCTGTTGTCAACTCAAACCCCGAGATAATTAAGAGGTAAGTAACGGTAAGTATGAACCCCCGTCTATTTTGGTGTGTTCCACAATGATTTCCTGTGAACTTCTGTGCTCTTATCTCGATAGTATCTGTCAGTGCCATTTTCATTGTTGTAGCTATGCCGGTGCGATTGATAATTGGCAATCCGATTGAGGGGGCGGATATCTGACAGCCTACTATCCAGGTAAACGGGGACAGAAAGATTGGCGACCCAAGAACGTGGGGCTGAGTCAACAGAAAGATTGGCGCAGTCAACGTGTGGGGCATGTTCAACAACACTGGATCACCAGGTTGAACAATAGAAAGATTCGCACCTAAAACGTTGGGGCTCGAATTCGACAAAACTGGATTACCAGGTTGAACGCCAGTAAAGAGTGGCAAACCTAAAACGTGAGGTTCGATTAGACTCAAATAAAGAGGTTGATTCTTTGTTAGATGTCTAGGCCAATTGTAGTATTTAAGAGTGTGATTATATAGGAATTAAATGTTGTATTGTATTAGGAAAATTACACTCAGAAAAGATCAGATCTTATACAACTTGAAAGGTTAAATGGGCAGGAAACTTAGGAAAATCGCCTATAATCTGGAATCTTATTTTATTTGACCGGCTTATGACATTTCAGTCATATTAAAGATAAATTTAAATTATTTGGATTGTAAATGTAAATTATTTGTGTTAGGATATTTTAAAATGAGCCAAAGAAATTTGAACATGTGCTTGAGTTTGTTTCAACATGAAGTATCGTCGAAGGTTAATTATAAGGTAGTTATAAGTTAGATTTAAGACAGAAAATTGATCAAAAATTATATATGGTGAAAAGTGTTGCTCAAATGTCGTTATTTTGCTCTTTTGATGTATGTCCCTACAGCAATCCATTTTTGAATAATATTGTAATGGCAGATGAAAGTTTGAAGAAGATGTTAGAGGAGATGTCTGCTAACATGAATCGCAGTATGAAGCAGATGCTGAATGAAAGCATGAAGGAGAATAATAGTCGAATGGAGGAGAATGTTAGTAATTTGTCTGCTAATTTGAATGCAAGAATGGAGGAGAATGTTAGTAATTTGTCTGCTAATTTGAATGCAAGAATGGAGGAGAATGCTAGTAATTTGAAAGCTAGTATGGGTGAAAGTTTGAAGGGTATCCAAACTAGTGCTGCTAATTTGGAGGATAATATGTCGCGTTTACAGATTAATACCCTAGGAATTGAAAATACTGTAACTGACATCCGCACAGATGTATCTAATGTGCATAAAAATGTTGATGATGTTAAATTTGATGTGTCTAAGGTACAGAAAGACCTTACAATGTTAAATCTAGATGTAGCTAATGTCCGAGGGGATATTTCTTGTGCTAGAGCCGAAGTAGTTGTTGTCAAAAATGATGTAGCGACTGTCCAAGACAAGGTCGAGGAAGTCCAAAAAGAAATTCAAAAAGCTAGAACTGATGTATCCAATGTTCAGGTAGACATTAATAACATTCATGCGGATATAACTGAGGTGCAAAGTGACATAACTAAGATTCAGGTAGAGGTCAACACAGTTTTCGTAGATATTACTAAAGTCCAAACTGATGTAAATAAAGTCAGGGAAGAAATCGAAAACTCAAAAACTCTTTGTACGCGTAATATAACTGCATTAGCGACTAGGTTGGTTGATGAATCAGTTAGAACAACAACGTCTTTAGCAGAGTTGAAGTATGATGTAGAGGTCATGAGAACACAGGTATTAGACCACAATAGAGTATTAAAAGAGGATATCGAAGTAGACATAGCCGAAATGTTAACAGCAAACGTAGCGGTATGGAAAGACGAGTGGAATAAGTCAAGTGGGGAACATGTAACCCAAATTCAGGAAAGGATTGAAAGAAAACTTGCCAGTACGCAGATAGAAATTAACAATGAAGTAGTACAGATTAGGAAAGATTTAAGCGTCAGGATAAATTCGCTATCCGAAAAACAAGTTGACGATAGAACACAACTAGATCAGGATATGCAAACTTTAAAATCTACATTAGAGGAACAGATGCATAAAGTTGTCTCGGATGTAAATGAAACGACGAGTAAACTGAAAAATTTGAAGTTAGGAGAGGCTAGTTTAATGCAGGACTACAAAGAAGAGATAATCAAGAAAGTCTTAACAGAAATCACTGACAAGGATACAGAAGGCTTAGCTTGCGAATTGAATAGGAAGTATACCAGAAGATGTCACCTAGAGCCAGAAGAAAGAGACGTGACTCCTGAAGAACGTGTATCCAGATTCAGAGAGGAGGATGACGAGAGGAATATGGAACCTGAGTGGAACTATCGAGATAGTGGGAAAAACTATCCGGATTCATATCCGAGGAACGTGACGGTCATCAGGAATTTCGAAGACAAACCACAAAAATTCAGTAACACTGATAGTTTGACACCTATAGAGTATGTAAGGAATCTCAAAGATTATTTCATCGAAGCTCACATTCCCAGAGAGAGAGAGATGAAGATAGTAGAGAGATATCTGATTGGAGGACCCCTTGAATGGTTTCGCGCATTTAGATACACATTCAGTAACTTTGACGAGTTTGCAGAGGCATTAATCAAACGATTTTGGTCCATAGAAGCGCAGAATTCGTTAAGAGCGGAGGTGTATTCAAGAAAATACTCAGGTACTCTTCCAACGAGGTACGCTGATTTCTTTACGAGTCAGTTGTCCCGCTTGAGATTTTTGCAACCCCCATTGTCCACGGAGCAACTAATAGATGCGATTTCTCGTATGCTGCCAGTTGAGGTGAGGAGACTTATAATTTCGTCCAACATCAGGGATTTATCCAGCATGGATGAATTACTAAGAAGGTTAGACTACACAAGCCCAATGCCTAACGTAGTCCAGAAAGGTCAAAGGCAGGAATTTAAAGAAATCAACACGGTATACATGGACCAAGTCCAACAAACTGACAAGCCAGAGGAGGAGAAAACTGACAATGTAGGTCCTCACAGGAATAATCAGTTTAGAAATCACAGATCACAAAGTTACCGACCGTATCAACAGAGAAGAGGTTGGAACTACAACCGAGGAAACTACAATGGAAGAGGCAGATATTACAACAATAATGGGTATAACCGTAACTATAATAGGAATAACCAAAACCAAAATAGAAACCAGAATACTCAAAGTCAGGTTATGACACCCGATCAGTGTCAGCAAAGAGAAAAGGAAAGCCAGCAATACTTAAAAGAATTAAGGGATAAAGAAGCTGACAATCAAAAGAAAAGGCAGGATGTTGTAATCGATCCTGGGCCTTCTACGAGCCAGCAGAACTTAGAAAATAGAAATACTGGTCAGAAGAGGAATTAAGAGAGGAAAGAATACATTAACCACACACAACCCAGAATAGAAGAAATTTATGATTAAGGAACATAGAGGAAATATCATACTAGAGTAAGCCAGTAATAATTCAATTTCGTGTTCAAGAGAGTTGAGATACTTGTAACATTGGGTTTAAAAACAATTTGCAACTGTTTTTAAAACGTGGTGAGAGGAGAATGCCCCCGTAATTGAATTATATAGAGACCACGGTGGCTATATTTGAAATTATAAGGAGAGTTATGGTTGTCATAGTTATGACGTGGGTAGTCATGACGTAAGCACGGATGACGTAAATGTTATACCAGCAGGTTACTTGAGCTGAGATTCTCAGTGACGTCAGCATTTAGTCGAGAATGTTCCAAGATGTACGACGCAGTCGCAGGAAACGAGGAATTCTGCTGAGGAAGAAACTATGCTATTGGAGGAGAGGCATGAACCAATCAACGATAGTTTAAAGGAAGACGGAGATTGCTGAAACTATGGTATTTTTATTACTTTTGGAATGCAGAATTGTGGAAATCCATTTGCAGTAAAAGCATTGATTTGGAATTTTGGTGAAATTTATTTTCAGTTTTTGAATTTTGAAAATCCGTCATGTATTAACGAAGTTGGAAGTTTTAGCGATGACGCAGTATCACGCTTTGGAAGGGATGGAAACGCCCCTCGTGAAGTTAATAAAAGGGCTTGCGCAGAAGAGAGGAGTCTCTTTCGTTCTCTGATCATTCTGAGATCTCATTCTCAGATCATCGAAGTCTATTGTGAAAGTTCTTTTCTTATACATTCATTATAGTGAGACGTCGAAGTGAACAGCAGTGAAAAGAATCGTCTTTATAACGCGTGGCGAGGCCACTATATTAACGAGATCCAGGTCAAACTAGGTGAAGTTGAAACGGACCTTAGAAAGCTTCTACAAGTTTAGCTTCGAACAGTTAGCGGTCACCAATAAGCTAATTGTATTGTGCAGTGCTACATGCTGTAATAGAGAAAAGCTGAACAATTTCGACCGATTAGTTTAAAAGATATTAGCAGTTTTATACGACTGACAAAAGTGATTATCTCACCACAAGAGAAGCACTTTTGTATAGCCAGAATCAACGCAACGGCTGACGCTGCGAGTGGAATAGAAAGACTTCAGATTGCTTGGTTACAGAACGATACAGTATAATGGAGCAATTGAATACGGCAGTTTGTTCTTCTGACACTACAACCGAAGAGCAGATGGAAGGCTAAAAGGGCTTATTGCAATTGGGACATACTTCAACGGAGTAAGATAGCGACATGGAACTTCGCTAATTGCTATTCCACACAAGCGAACATGCGGTGAATACCATCTACACCCATGTTTCGTAATTAAAGGCTGAATACCATCGAACAGCCATAGAAACATTTTCATACTCTGAATATGAATAATTTCTTCGGAAATTTCTACAAAACTTCATGACGATTGTCTACTGGAACTTCAGGGAATTTTTCAAGAGAGGTCAGGGATATCCCGACTCACAAAGAAGATTATTGCCGGAAGGATGTCTATTCGTCTTCAAGGAGCAGAGCGATTTCCGGAGAAGGAAGCAGTTCGATTCTCCGAGGGTGCTATTTCCTATTTCGAGGATGGAGCTCAACTTTATCGTGGTGAAATGGATCCATCAGCAGTCTTCTTTGGGGAATTTTCCTCTGGAACGTCAATCGGCAGATAAGGTAGTCGTGAACGTTTATTGTATTTGAGTTTACTAATAATGTTTGAGCAACCATTTTTCCCATATTTTTATCCTCATGTTTTTTGCCCTATTTTCTTGTTGAGATTCTTATTCTCAGTACACCTTGATGAGTTTTGCATTTTTCGACGATTTATTAAGACATTGTTATGTCATGGGCATAGTTAATGATTTTGAATCAGTTGAGACTGATAGTTAGATTTTTCAGTAATTAATATTTTTGGTAGTCACGATTTGACTGTAAGTTAATGATTTTTATGGCAGATTTAAATTCAGACAGCGTGTCATTTTATTAAAGTAATTCTACCCCAGTTTAATTACTTTGACCAATTTTCGGTCATCATCAAGAAGGAAGAACATTTAAATGATTTTAGAGCGTTAAAATCTCTTACGTTGTCGACGATCTTGGAAATACTAGTCGTTATTTGAATTGATTGCAACACAGACATTTATCGTCAGTTATGAATGAACATTGCTTCATAGACACTTTTGTGAAAGAGTAACTTTAATAATGAATTATTGAATGCATTAAAGTCAAGTACTTTTGTTAGGAGTTTTTCTCAATTAGAGATTTATAGAACGATGTTTGCATTCCCCAGTCTAATTGGATTCTATTCGACTACTTTGCATTTTAGTCGCACTTTATTTGAAGATAGTATTTTTATACTGCAATTTCTTTTAAGATGTTAATCTTAAATTTTTGATAGACCAGACAGGCGTATATAAGCGTATTCACTATTAAATTTGTTTGTGATTGGCAAGTTTTGACTTCATTTCGGTTCATGAATGAAATCCACGAAGGTTAAAGAAAAACAGTTTTGAAACAAGTAATGATTATAAAAATTTTTAAGTGGAACTATGAATGTATAATCGCTAGTGCAGCGCGTGTTGAAAGTCGCTGAGATATAATGCCCTTGAATATGAAGGAGGTTCCCACAGGAATAAATGTTAAAGAATTATTTGTGGAAGTTTTGTAAGTTATGTGGAAGTTTTTAATGCCATATAGATTAATATATGATGATTTTGGGCATATTTTTAATGCAGATTGTGCATTAACTTGTTAGCGAAGGATTTTCCGCTGGAGTAAGATTGTCATAGTTCGTTGAAAATTAATCAAGTGAGTTACTGTTATAATTAACACGAGTTTTGAAAGAATTTGAGATAAGATTTTGAATGAAGGTTGCCGTCACAAATCATTATTAAAACCTTTATTAAACCAGATTGTGACATTAACATGTATAACTAACCTTCATTGGTCGATTATATTAATCACGATTATGAAAATTACCAACCGAATGAACATGTGGTCAATGTATTTCTTAAATTAATAATTTAAACAATTTAAATGTTAATATTGTAAATAATTGCTGTAAATATTTTTGAAAATAATATGGAACGAGAGTGATGTTAAAGGCGTGCTTATAATATTTTATTGTCTTTGACAAATATTATAAACAATTTCTAATTGTTATAAATAATTTATGTGATTTTGTTATAAACATTTAAGAGCTAATTAAACATTTGGATTGAAGTTAACAAGTTTAAGAAATTAACATAATGATCCAATAGGATGTGAGCAAAGTACTTGAAAGATTTGCGTAAATATAATGTGAGTTGTCTTGTAGACGTTTAAAAGTTTGAGAGAGCAAGCTGTATTCTTACGTAACATAGCGTGTGAGAAGGGAGTGCATTTGACCAGTATGCAACAGGCTGAGGGTAGCCCGCAGCTGTGCCAACATCTGGTTCTCAGAGAGTGAGGTCGTACACACTTTGGCCTTGCGACTATAAATACCATTCTCATGTTTATTAAAAGGAAACCAAATGCTCTATATATGTCACACCCTGACGTCCTTCTCCAATCCAATAGTGTTATGAATATTACGTTATTTGAAGCTCTTGGGAGCTAAAATGTTTAATATCATGTTGTATAATAATTTTGCAAGTCCTACTGGAGGATGTAGTCAGATTGACTTGGGCTACTGATAGCCACGTTGATTTTGTTGTGTTAGTAAAATCAGACCCTTTATTTGAAATAAAGCTTTTGTACAGTTCAAAGTTCTCGTCTTCGTTCTGGTTCATTTTTAAATGTCATGGTGGAGGTTATTGTGTGAACAGACTTTAGTGATCCTGTTGTCAACTCAAACCCCGAGATAATTAAGAGGTAAGTAACGGTAAGTATGAACCCCCGTCTATTTTGGTGTGTTCCACAATGATTTCCTGTGAACTTCTGTGCTCTTATCTCGATAGTATCTGTCAGTGCCATTTTCATTGTTGTAGCTATGCCGGTGCGATTGATAATTGGCAATCCGATTGAGGGGGCGGATATCTGACAGCCTACTATCCAGGTAAACGGGGACAGTACCTCCTGTAAGGCCACGGCCGCCTCCTTCCCTCTTCCTTGCCTATCCATCCCAATCTTAATTTATCTTCCCATCCCTCATGAGGCCCTTGTTCGCTTTGCAGGTGAGGCTGCCTGGGTGAGATGTTGATCACACCTCACCAGTTGTATCCAAACCGACCAAGTGTTCCCAGATCTAGGACACTAGATGGAAAGGCGCTAGTGGTAAGTTCCCTCACTGAGTCCGTTCAGACCACCAACCTGGAGGGTAAAAGAAACAAAACATTAATGAAAATCCACAGCCTGCTTCCAGTCTCCGACCGGGTCAGGAATGGAATGAATGAAGCCCCCATCTAGCGGCGAGGATATGAACTGTGCCGGCTGCCGAGGCCTGACGCACTCCTCTGGGGCAATGATTAAATGAATGACAGATGAAATGAAATGAGAGTGGAGAGTGTTGCTGGACTGAAATTTTGACAGGGAAAACCGAAGTACCCGGAGAAAAACCTGTCTGCCTCCGTTCTGTCCAGCACAGATCTCACATGGAGTGACCGGGATTTGAACCACGGACCCATCGGTGAGAGGCCGGCGTGTTGCCGCCTAAGCCACGGAGGCTTAAAACAAAACATTAATACTGACTACATATCAAAATAAAACACACAAAAAATTTATAATACAATTAAGATTTTAAAATTCAAAAGTTAAAAAAAATATAATGAATATTAAAAATAAAAATAAAAATTAGAGCTGAAGTGAAAATTTAAATAAAAATGTCTACCCTATAAATGATTAAAGTAATCAACTCAAATAAGTTCAAAATAAATTGCTCAGAAGAAATCCAGTATCCTAAATAACACAGACGAAATCATAGAAAATCGATGTTGTTGTTTGTACATTTTAGGATTTTGGGTTATCTTGGTCATTTGCCCCGTAAGTTGGATGTGGCGGCTTCGGTGGCGTAGTCGGTAGCATGATGAGCTTCTATGCCCAAGGTCACGGGTTCAAACCCGGTTGAAGCCGTCGGATTTTTTAAGAGCGTTAAAAATCCCTCAGTATGCCTTCCTTCGGAGGGGAAGTAAAGCCGGCGGTCCCATGTCATAGATTTATGGCGTCTAGTAGTTAAGTCGTGAACCTGGCCTAGTAGTTGTTGACGGTGGCACTTGGCGGCAAAAGTAGGAACTATTTGAAAAATTCTAGGTTGCAGTACTTAAATTAAAGAACAGATAACACACACTAATACTGTCATCACAATTAACACCGGTTATCAGACAGATACTACACACACCCAAAGTACACGGGGCTACATGACCGCGTTGTCGCAGCCCCTAAACTTACGAACCAACCAACCAACTTAAGTTGGATGTGTGTTGAAATTGTCTGATAGCCTGTGTTTATGTGTGTAAAATTGTATTAGGGACACAGGAACTTGAAGTAAGATACTAAACAGGCATTTGCCTTGATAAAGTGTGGAAAAGTCGGGAGACAACCACGCTCAGAATAGCCACTGGCGGAACCGGGATTTGAACTTACGACCTCCGGACTTGATGCAGCTGCCGTCGTGGCTGTGGTGCACGGCTAAGCCACGGGGCTCATAGAAAATCGTGGAGCCTTTAGTAGACCACAATAGGCTAGAGCTCGAGCCCAAATTCTTGGAGAAACCTAGAAAGAATCGGCTTCAGTGGCGTAGTTGGTAGCATGTTGAGTTTCTATCCCCAAGGTCGCGGTTTCAAACCCGGCCGAAGTCATCGGATTTTAAGAGCGTTAATTAATTATCGTGAAAATAAATAAACGTATGAATAAATTTAATTAAATACGTAAACTAAGTTAATAACAAATGCATATTTTTCACTGACGCTCCCGTGGAAAACTCAGTCAAGGACTGTTGATACTGACAGTTACATTAGCATGCCACATATGCCATGTATGCCCACCACGCTATGTTCATTTCACAGCACATGGACACCAACACATACGACTATGTAGCCACAACCGCAGTACTTCATGGAACACATAACTGTAGCTCTCCGCGTTGTGACAGGGTTGCCAAATGATGTTACTAGTATGGTCAAGTAATGTAGACTCGCTACGACTGGGGAAGACGACCTCCATATTCACCAGTTTATTTACGCGAACATATTATGAACGGTGCACTTTCAGTAATTTATATAGACATGTTGGATTTTGAGCGCATGCGCGAAGGTATCCTTATCTAATTGGTCAAACAACTGTTTCTTGAGCTGTGATTGGTGGGAAACTGTTTCATAATGAAAAATAGTGTTATAATGACCATCATTATGATACAGTTTTCAGACATATAATAGTCAGGGTCAAACATAAAAATCCTTAATTATTCCTTCCTCTGGAGGGGAAGTAAAGCCAGTGGTCCCATGTCATAGATTTATGGCATGCTAAAGATCCTCCCACAGACTTAACTTGTGGGAAGCTAAATTTCTCGGTTAGATATCGTTGGAACGCTCTATCAAAGTTCCAAAGTTCACCAATATGTATCAGTGACATCTGGTAGCGAATGTTGGAACTACTTGAAATTGAATGGAACTTGTAGCTCACCCTATGAGTGTCAGCTTGAAGCAGCAACAGTCTCTGGCGAGCCGAACATTTCCTCGGACACTTCCGGCACTAAAAGCAATACGATAAATAAAATAAATAAATAAATAAATAAATAAATAAATAAATTAGTTAACAATACTTCAGTAGTCAAGCCAAGATGATCTTTAGGGTTCGGAAGTTTAAGACATAAAGAAGTACAAAATATGCTCTAAAAACTAGCTAAATATGACCTAAAAACTACGAAATTGACATGAAATTTTGGGATAGGTTATCACTAACATACAGTAAATGCTAAATGACGTCCGTAGAGGAGCGCCTTCTTGGAATCAGGTCTTCTAAACCTGCTATCTGCCTATTCCGGAAAAAGAAAGAAAAATATAGGCCTATCCACTACACTATTCAGAAATCCTGTGTTTGAAACTCGACGCACCTTGTTAACGACGCCTCAATTTAAACAACAATGCTGAAATTATAACTAAATATGACCTTATATCACTAAAATATGACCAAATATGACCAAGACAATAAAAATGGCCGAAATATGCATTTATAGGCAAGGGACCCGTCATTCAAACATATTTTTCAGATTTCGGGTAAAATGAGCTCGGGGGAAAAAAATATGACTTTTCCCTAACATCCGAACCTTATTCATTACTAAAGCCCGGAAGTTCATGCAAAATCATATTTTTTGCTTATTTATGCATATTTTGGTTATTTCGGCACAGTGCATCATATTTTTCTCCTTTGCCTGTTTAAGTGCATATCTCTGCTTGAGAAGGGCGTATTCTAATTTCCTGTTGTTTTGAAGCGCCTGTTGTCACTTCATGTTCTTTAAGTCGTACATTCGGTCTCCGAGAGTCTATCACAGAATAATACTGAAATTATTTTAATACCTAGAACGTTTCAGTCCTTTTTAGCCTATTTTCATTTTATGAAAAACAAGAAGTTCCGTTACGAACTAAAGAGCCTACTTTTCTTAAAATTTAAGATTCATGCCAATGATTAATCTACATGGATCTATCTAGAATAATGACGAAATTAAGTTGGTAATATCGAAATTTCTAATTAGTTCGAAATACTGTATACCTGGCATAATGTAGCCTAATAGAGTTGGCAGCCCTGGTAACTGAATATATTCTTAGTTCCATCTCTTAAGGTACAGAATACAAAATTTGGTTGAAGTCCAATGGATAGCATGGACGTCACATGCAGTTAAACATTGGAACTAACAGCGCGCGTAAAATCATGTTGGCAACAATGACATACAGGTATTGGTCAGAAATAATCTGAAATAATATGATCTATTATTGTGTCAATTTTAAATGAAGTCCATTAGTTAGTAGAGAAGTTACATGCATTTTAAAATTGGACCTATCAGCAGGCTTAGAATCATGTTGGCAGCACTGACGTATATTAGTTACCCCAAATTAATCTAGAGTGCCAGGTACTATACGTGTGCAAAGTTTAGAGCTATTGGCTTGCATACTTTCTCATATTTTGATAGTAGGCTAACAAAAATAGAGACAGTATTTATTAACAGTTGGCAGCCCTGGTTACTCTTAAGAATCGGCATAGTCATATCTGTTATGGTATACATAGCACACACGAAATTTGGTTGAAATCCAAATGATAGTATAGAAGTTACATGTATTTAAAGTTGAACCTCGCAGCAGGCTTAGAATCATGTTGGTAGCACTGACGTATATAAGTTACTCCAAATTAATATAGAATGCCAGGTACTATACGTGTGCATAGTTTAAAGCTGTCGGCTTGCATACTTTCGGATATATGGGTATTTGGATAAAAACAATTGAGAGCATTTATTAACAGTTGGCAGCCCTGGTGGCTCCTAAGAATACGCTCAGTCATATCTGTTTACGTACACATAGCACATACGAAATTTGGTTGAAATCAAATTGATAGTGTAGAAGTTATATGCATTTAAAATTTGGACCTATCTGCAGGCTTATAATCATTTTGGCATCACTGCCATGTATGGCCTCCTGGAAATTAAACTGCAATATTATTATCTATACGTGTGCCAATTTTGAAATAGCTCCCATTCATACCTTCCAAGATATCCAACATGGAGCTCAAATTTCAATTGCGATTTTTCAGCAGTTGGTACCACTGACATCAATTTCAAATATGGCCGTGAGATATTCAGGTATAGATCTTTACTCCTACCAAATTTTGTTTCGATTGCTCCAGCCGTTTAGGAGTTGATAGGGGGGAGGGGGGGGGGGGGACACACAGCCAGACAGACAGAGACAGACAGACAGACACATTTGCCCGATCTCATAACTCAACTTTTTCCTCATTTTTGCAAAATGCGAAAAGTAGGCTAAAAATAGGCTTATGTGATCACCTTTTGTGCGTGTGTGTGTGTGTGGGGGGGGGGGGGGGAGCTAATAACTTCTAAACGGCTGGAGCGATTTCAATGAAACTCGGTAAGGTCATAGCAACATTTCGGCCGACCCCGACCGTGCCTTTCAACTTTTATTACGTCTCACCAATCCAACATGGCGGCTGTGCGAAATATTTCACCAGCATTCAATATCTCCGAAGCTATTACCGATATCACCCTGAAGATTTGTAAGGCGATAAAGGGCACTACTAGAAGTTCACCGATGTGTCTTTCAAAAACCTGGTAACTACAAAACCAACATGGCGGCCAAGTGAATTTGAGACTTTTGAATAGACTTTTGCCGTGATTTAACCATCCAAACGTAATGAAACTTGGTACACCAAATGTTTATACACATCGTTATGGACTGGCATCTAATTTAGTTCAATTGTTTACATAACCTCAAGATGGCGGTTGTGCGAAGTATTTCACTGGCATTCTATATCTCGGAAACTATTACGGATATCAACCTGAAATGCTGTACGGTGATAAAGGGCACTAATACAAGTTAATGTATGTAACTTTCCAAAATCTGTAAAATACAAAACGAATATGGCGGCCAAGGGAAGTTGAAAAATTTAATAGACATTTCTCGCAATTTAGCTTGCTTGGTCCAGTCTGCTCAGAAGTAATCTGGATGAGACGGAAGTCTCAGGAGCTTTATCAGCATGCTGAAATGATCACTGACAAAAATATGGTATATTGACTTTCACGGCCAGTGAATTAAAACTCAGTAATTCTTCTAGGTTTGTGCCGTGTCTTGTGTGGGGTCCGGGCGGGGACCCCAAGAGCCCGCTGATGAGCCAGCTTGTTGTCCTAGGTGAAACCCCACACAAGACACGGCACAAACCTAGAAGAATTGCTGAGTTTTAATTCACTGGCTGTGAAAGCCAATATACCATCTTTTTGGAAGCCTTCATAGCGAGGTTATGGCTGTTTGAGCTTTTAGTTTTCGCAGTAAGGAGGCGCAGGTGCGCTTCATAAAAAGGGAGGTAGCGCGCAGTTCGCTACTCCTGTGAGGGACCGGGCGGGGATACCAAGAGCCCACTGATGAGCCCACACAAGACACGGCACAAACCTAGAAGAATTACTGAGTTTTCGATGACTGACACCTTCAGGAAAAGGCGATTGAAGTTCCACGGCCACATTCTCAAAATGAACAATGACAGGTTCAGCAAAAGGATCCTTAACCTTGCTCTCTAAATGAATGTCAAAAACAATTGACTTAGTGAAATAGAAAAAGGCCTTCACGAAATTGACATTACAGAGGGAATTATACAAGGTCGACTCCAGTTCAGAAGAATAATAAACAAGAAGTTCCGTGACGAACTAAAGAGCCTACTTTTCTGAAAATTAAGATTCATGCCAATGATTAATCTATATGGACCTATCTAGAATAATGACGAAATTAAGTTGGTAATATCGAAATATACCTGGTATAATGTAGCCAAATAGAGCACTACAGTTGACAGCCCCGGTGACTGAATTTATATTCTTAATTCCATCTCTTAAGGTACAGAATACAAAATTTGGTTGAAGTCCAAAGGATAGAATGGACGTTACATGTAGTTAGACATTGGATCTATCAGCGCGAGTAAAATCATGTTGGCAACAATGTCATGCATGTGTTGGTCAGAAATAATCTGAAATATTATGATCTATTGTTGTGCCAATTTTGGATGAAATCCATTTGTTAGTATAGAAGTTACATGAATTTTAAAATTGAACCTATCAGCAGGCTTAGAATCACGTTGGCAGCACTGACGTCTATTAGTTACTCCAAATTAATTTAGAACGTCAGGTACTATACCTGTGACAAAGTTTAGAGCTGTTGGCTAGCATACGTTGTGATATATTGATATTAGTGTAAAAAATAGAGGCAGCATTTATTAACAGTTGGCATCCCTGGTTGCTCTTAAGAATACCCATAGCCATATCTGTTATGTTACACATTGCACATGCAAAATTTGGTAGAAATCCAAGAAGTTACATGTGTTTAAAAATTGGTCCTATCAGCAGGATTAGAATCATGTTGGCAGCACTGACGTGAATTAGTTACTCCAAATTAATCTAGAATGTCAGGTACTATACGTGTGCAAAGTTTAGAGCTGTTGGCTTGCATTCTTTGTGATATATTGATATTAGTGTAAAACAAATAAAGACAGCATTTATTAACAGTTGGCAGCCCTGGTGGCTTTTAAGAATACGCTCAGTCATATCTGTTTATGTACACATAGTACATACGAAATTTGGTTAAAATTCAATTGATAATGTAGAAGTTATATGCATTTAAAAATGGACTTATCAGCAGGCTTAGAATCATTTTGACAACACTGCCATGTATGGATTCATGGAAATTAAACTGGTATATTATTGTCTATATGTGTGCTTGCTAACTTTGGAATAGCTCCCATGCATACCTTCCAAGATATGCAACATGGAGCTCAAATTTCAATTGCGGTGTTTCAGCAGTTGGTAGCACTGACATAATTTTCAAATATGGGCATGAGATATTCAGGTATATATCTATCATTACTCATACCAAATTTGGTTTCAATAGCTTTAGCCGTTTAGGAGTTGATAGGGGACACACACACACAGAGAGACAGAAGGACAGACATACATACACACATTTTCCCGGATCGATCTCATAGGTCTACTTTTCCTCATGTTTGTAAAATGTGAAAAGTAGGCTAAAAATCCTAATTTCTCTGAGAAAATGATTACCAGCACCAAGCAATCTTGGACTGTAAAACGGAGTAAGGTTTTCAGTGCCCAGCTAAAGAGATTTTGGGAGATGGAAAAAAGAGCATTAGCTAAATACGTTATATCGTAATTAATTATATAACGCACTTGTGTAAGCTTTCATGGGTGTTTGAGTAGGCCTATTCTTCAGAAGGGCCATTCAGGTTATTATTGTTGATGAAATGGCTGAAGATATCAATAAGCGTTAAACATTGCTCAGTAACTAGAAAAGCCGTCGTAAATAAAGGTGGCTTTTCACCGATGTCTCAGTCTCACTCATGGCTGTGATTATATGGAAGCTACTGAGGTATAGGTGGTGCTTAGTAATGGCATTCAGGGCACAGTCAGTGCCTGTGGATGCTGTGAAAGGTTCTACTCATAGGGTTAGGACTACTGTTCTGACTCAGTGAGGAAAGCAATGGCAAACTACCTCACTCCTCTTCTTGCCTAGAACGCCTCAATATAGCGCTGCCTTGGGTTTTTGTGGGTATCTACTCACATAACGTAACGGCGGTGCTTTTTGAGGATCCAACCAGCCTTCGGGCTGACTACCTAACAGACAGACAGACTAATAATAGAAAAGTAATAATAATAATAATAATATCGTATGGCCTCAGGTGCCGGGTGCAAGCATTGTTATTTGTCACCCAGAGAGCAGCTTGCATGTCGAATTTTGTTGTTCCTTGAAGCACTATGAAAGTTAGATATCAAAGCTCCTTGACACTATAGCGCTTTCTAGTAGAGGAATGCGGAACTTTGTGTTGGCGGAAGATCCCGAGATTAATAATAATTTTGCCATTATGAACACGGCCTACTGAATTCTTTAACATACCAACATCGTATGACATGCGTGTCGTGATTTTTGTCGCCTTTCAAACAAATCACTTACCACGGCCAGGAGCGAACCTGCAAGCTTGGGGGGTTGGTAGTCCGACACAATAACCACTCACCCACCGTGAGTAATAGAAATGGCTTTAAGATTTGGTTCTCTTCAGTGTTACCGCAAAACGTCCCAGCCCTGCGGTATACCGTCTCAGAAACATGCTATGGTTAAAGCCCTGCGCGGGTGTGGATATACGCGGATATCCGCAAAATTTATCGCCATGCGGATATAGTTTGCATGGCTGTGCGGATAGCGGATAATGTTTGGAGTAAATTTGTGGTTAGTTTTTTGGAACACAATCCGAACTTGTTGAACATCATTACTAGAACCCGGATGTTTATAACATATATTTTATCCGTTAAGTTTCTTCCATCACAATGTAGGATCATGATTTAAGTCTCAATTCAAATTGTCATTAAGAATAACTAGCATTACCCGTCGCGGCTTCACCCGCGAATATTCTAGTTGTAAAGAGTACACTTAGCAAAATCTCAATCATGAATGCTATGACTGATTTATCCTTGGTATGAATAATCAGACCTTATCAATTCAGCTACTGGTGCAGTGGTTAAGGGTTTGTCATTCCTTCATAGGTATATCAGAGCGAATTCAGTTTTCTGGGAATATCAGAGACACTGTTAATTTAACGGCCTTGAAATGTGGTTTTCGGAGACCCTTTATAGTCGGGTGAAAAAGACCTTTCGTGCCACATTCACACGTAAAAATTGCGTGCCCCTTGACCCCCTTAAGAACATTATACTGTAGGCTATGTATTGATGAATTTTACAGCTTAATTTGGTTCAGTGATAACCTCATAACCGTCAGGAAACTTTCACAGTAATGTAATGCATTGCGTCTAACAGAAATAGATGGACCTGTGAGATTCTGTTACCATGGTTACCGTGTTTCATTCTTTCATTATTTCATTGTAACTGTACATGTTTTAAGGTATTTATGTTCGACCCTGACTATTATGTATCTGAAAACTGTATCATAATGAGACTCATTATAACATTATTTTTCATTATGATACAGTTTCTCCCACCAATCAGAGCTCAAGAAACAGTCGTTTGACCAATTAGATAATTAGATGCGCTGAGTACCACGGCCTTCTAATGTAAATCACACTGCCTTGCCTAGTGTAATAGTAGAGTAATCGAGGTGGCCATGGTAAATACAAGGCATTCCCTGCGTCTCATGCGCTCTGTTCAGTACATAAAACTGGCGAAATCTCAACAGATATTTATGAATATTTATCTTCGAACATAAAATAGTTATAATAATTATAGTCGAACATAAACAGTCGTATGCAACTTGCCTATAATGGTAATTAAGACACTCGTATGGAAATTATAAAACTCGCATACGCTCGTTTTATAAAAATACTCGTGTCTTAATTATAGCCATTATAGGCTCGTTGCATAATGTACTATTATTTAATTGTGAGGCATTTAAAGAGTGAGTGCGTTTCGCTTACGCATTGGGTTATGCTGAACCTGTAGGTACCCCATATGTGGAGGTTGGTGTTAATGGTGTAACGTTTCTTGGCTAGTGCACAGCTTGCCCCATGCTTGGGTGACATGTTGTAACGTTTCATAGCTCGTGATAGAAAATGAGTGCAGTAAATAGCTCGGTTAATAGGGCGCCAATCCCCAACAGACGGTTGTGAGATAAATTTATATTTATTAAATTGAGATTCTTTACTTTCGGGGGAGGGGCAACAGAGGCTAGCTGCAAAACACCTTATTCTATTTATTTTGACCTCTGGGAAGTCTAGCATGGCTAAATCTTGACAGAAAGTCATAGATTGTAAAAATAATTTATTAACAAAACAGGATGAGATGAAATAAAATAAAAAGGGGAAGTTATTTCTTTAAATTATTGAAGTTAATAGTATTTACGTCCGACTTTCAATTGACAAATATGCATGAGCTCACCGGGTTGTAGATCTTCATGGGCGATGTTGGCGGAGGTATCTCGTTCCTGAAGTAGACATCTCGCGTGGTCTTCCATGGTTCCAAGTACCAATCCTACCTGATAAAGCTATCTGCTCACTAATTGCACAGATGCTGTCGCCTAGCTGAGTGAATGGAATGATTTCACTCGTCTTCGATATTCAGCGCAATGCTGGAAATATCCTAGCTAGATCTCCACTGAGTTTACTAGTTTAACTTTATGAAATTTTGTAGTTGAATCTCAACAAGTGAGGTCCAAGTTTAGAATTTGAAGTGCTTTCAAGTGAAAACATAATAATATTCTTCCTCTCCATACAGCTCTGTCCCGGCTTATATATGGCAATTATATCTCCCACCAGCAGTAGGGGATCTGCCAATTGCGATATCAAGGTATTGTCTACAGAAAGTGACGCTCCTTCCTTATTGGCTGAAGTAAGTTTTTATCACGCACCAAGTGGCTATATTGGGGGTGAAGGTCTCTCCCCCAGTGACACACTTCTATATTGGTGTAATGTAGCGGTATCTTCCTTAAAAAACACAAGGTTGCAGTTCTCTCGTCGTAAAACAATTTATTCTAAAAAGCTGGGGAGTACATTGTTCTGACATCTTTTAGAATCAGCCTGCTGGCTACCGAGGGTCTTGGTTGGGACTCCCTTTCCACTCTTCCTGCCTCTTCATAAGCGGTTTATGACGGTTCGGGTGGTATCTATTGTCAGTTGTTAGTTCCGCAAGTGAGCTCAAGAAATATATTTATTGGGGGAGGGGTTGTAAATTTACGGTTTGAAATCTCGGGTCGACGTCTAATTACTAGAATGGATGAGAATGAACATATGATTTTATATTACCCTTAAACACAATAAATATATACATGCACTATCGTTGCAATTGCACATCAATATACTTCTAGTTCAATTGTTTTAGGTGTGGTGTGCAAACACCACAATGGGACCTTATTTTCGGTACAAAACTGGAATGGGACCTTAGCAGAATAATATAGGGAGGGATTATCACCCCCAACTGAAAGGGGTTGCAATTCTGACTGTATAACATTCATTTTAAACATAGCACATAACATACCATATTGTTAGATTTAAGTAATATTTGTATTGTTCATTATGTATCAATTGTATCTGGTTAGATGGAAGAGAGGGGCTTAATGGCCCTAATCTTGCCAGACAAATAAATCTATCTATACCACTACTTTGTGGGTGATTAGATTCCGAACGCTCCAGTTCTATGCCAGTTTTTTACCCGGACAAAGGTCTGATACTTCCATAAGAGTACATAGCCGACACACCAATGTCTAAACGTGTTGCTTTAATACTCAATAATAATAATAATAATAATAATAATAATAATAATAATAATAATAATAATAACCCCTTGCACTACAGCCCGTGAAGGGCCTAGGCCTACCAAGCGACCGCTGCCCAGCCATTTGGCCGGCAGATATTGGGGTGACGCGTGATCAGCGCATCGGATCCCCTCGGCCGTTAATCTTGGTTTTCGTGATCGGGGCACTGCCTCACTGTCAGATAGCTACTCAATTGTCCTCACGAGGCTGAGTGCACCCCGTACCAGCCCTCACGTCAGTTTCTAAAATCCCTGACGGAGCCCGGAATCGAACCCGCGTATTCCAGGTGAGAGGCAGGCGCGCTGCCCCAACAGCACGGGGCCGGATTTTAATACTTAATGCTTTATATAATAAACTAGTAATCCACCCCGGCTTTGCCCGGGAACAGTTAAGAATGCAATAAATAATAAGCGCGGTCTCTTGTCCTATCGAAACAGCTCTATTGTATATAAGTGCCCTCATTTTCACTTTTAGTTCTGTATACAGTAGAGTCTCGCAAACTCGGCACTCCGGATTTCTCGGCCACCCTGACAGGAGAAAAAAAAATCATGATTGTTGTTTGTGTTTCCGCACAGAGCTTTATTATGTTTTGTTTCGTATTCTGCATCAATGGAATTATCGATAGTTAAATACGACGCGAAACAAGTTGACCTACAGTACATAGTGAGAAGAGTAACGACGACCTGATAAATACAGGTACTGTCCAGTACTGTAAATGCACAAACTGTTGGCAGTAAGAAGTAAACAAACGGTTCTCGCGCAGAGCGTTGTATTTATTTGATTGCGCATTCCCCGCAATTCTGTTTCTTCGCCGTCTTCGTGAAGAGGCTTCAAGAAACAGGTTTCAAAGCGAAAAGCAAAAGAACATTACTTACCTTTTTGGAAAAAAGTAAATGGTGATTTTCATTTGGTGAAAAAACTATTTGCCTACGGGAATTGTTTTGTACATATACTGTACAGTGTACATATTATAAAAATATTTGTAAGCCTAGTTTTTACAAGTTTTCTTTTATATATATATATATGTATATATGTATATATATATATATATATTATTTATTTAGTCAATTTACCCTCTAGGTTGGTGGTTCCCACGGACTCAGCGAGGGAACTCACCACTACCGCCTCTATGGGCAGTGTCCGGGAGCTTGGAACATCTGGTCGGAAGGGATACAACTGGGGAGGTGTGATCAGCACTTCACCCAGGCGGCCTCACCTGCAAAGCGAACAGGGGCCTCATGAGGGATGGGAAGGGATGGAAGATTGGGATGGATAGGCTAGGAAGAGGGAAGGAGGCGGCCGTGGCCTTACAGTAGGTACCATCCCGGCATTTACCCGAATACGAAGTGGGAAACCACGAAAAACCACTTTGAGGATGGCTGAGGTGGGAATCGAACACCCTCTACTCATTTGGGACACCCGAGGCTGAGTAGACCCCGTTCCAGTCCTCATACCACTTTTCAAATTTCGTGGCAGAGCCGGGAATCGAACCCAGGACCTCCGGGGCGGCAGCTAACTATGCTGACCGCTACGCTACGGAGGCGACGTTTTCTTTTATAATTTACAGTAATTGTTTCCCTTGATTTTTATGCAGTACAGTACTTTACTATACATTCAACTACTGCTCATTGTAGTGGCTTAATCGTTTTAAAACTTGTGTTTCTGTTAAAAAAAAAAAAAAAAAAAATTAATGTACTGCATTGCATTTCTGTACTTTTAAACCATAACAAACAGCTTATTTCTTCTTTTGAACACATTTCCCGATAACCCGGCATTTTCGCGAACTCGGACACCCTACGGTCCACATTAGGCCGAGTTTGCGAGTCTCTACTGTACTGGATATAAAATAACAGACATCCCTAGTATTTGGGTATAACACTGGATAGAACATTGTCATTCAAAGAACACCTAGGAATGACATCTGCCAAAATGAAGACAAGAAACAACATCTTACGGCACTTGGGGTGCCAATGCAACTACTCTCCGTTGCTCAGCTCTAGGTTTAGTTTATTCTGTTGCTGAGTATTGTGCTCCTGTGTGGATAAATAGTCCGCATGTAAGATTAATAGATGTACAATTGAATAACACCATGCGCATGATAACAGGAACAATTATGTCAACTCCTACACAATGGCTTCCTATTCTCAGCCACATCCCACAACCTCATTTGCAGCGATGCAACATTTTGATAAGAGAATATAGAAAGATCCAGACCCACAAACAACTACCAATCCATGGAGAGATTGGTGATCTACATGTGAAACGATTACGTTCAAGACATCCACCTATCTGCACAGCGGAGAATCTTGCAACTAACAAATTCAACCTGACTGAGAGATGGTCTTCTGGTTGGAATTCGTTTGCCCCTCCAGAGAGTACAGTAATGCCATGCATAACTGAGCAGGTGCCAGGGTTCACTCAGCCTAGAAAGACCTGGTCAAAATTAAATAGAATCCGGACCAATCACGGTGTATGCGGCGATCTCCTGTACAAGTGGAGGAAAAAGTCTTCGTCATGTTGCGAGTGCGGTGCTGAAAGACAGACTGTTCGGCACCTAGTTCAGGAATGCCCACAAACATCATACAGTGGTGACTTCAGCGACTTCTTCCTAGGGACACCACAGGCACTTCATTACGTTTCGGAACTTGATGTCAAATTGTAAATAATTTTCATGTATGCCATACGATAAATAAATAAATACTGGATATAAACGACTATTATTACAAGCTACTGAATCAGTGAATTTGTGTCCATTCTCTCCTATCGTTTCACTAAACTTGAAAAAATGAAGCAGTGACATGTCTTTTAAAAATGCAAGTGTTAATTCAACTATGAAATCCGGTATGAACTTTTTAATCACACACATTGTATTAATTTTGTACTCATTCAATTACATCGAGAGAATGTTGTAATTATTATTTTATTTGAATTTATCGGATTTTTACTGTTGGCTCATACCGTGCATACACAGCGGTTAGGAATGATGGATTAATATCGTTTTTTAAATGACTGACTGCTCAGTGATGCAGATTATGGAAAGGTGAAAGGGTGCAATGCAATGCAATATTTCCAACTGCGTGTAAAATAAATCCAAGCCAGATTGGTTTGAAAGGATCCAAACTCTATTATTATTATTATTATTATTATTATTATTATTATTATTATTATTATTATTATTATTATTATTATTATTCTTTTCGAATCACCCTCTTTGGGGTACGTTAGATCAATCACTTCTTAGATGCTTGTGCTCTCCTTTTCTCCCAATACTTCTTCATTCTATCTGATCTCTTTCTTTGATCCCCCCCAGGGGCTCACATCTAGTGGGACGTGGGTTGGCGACCCCGGGGCCCCAGCTGAGTCCTGCATTGCTTCCACTTACTTGAGCCAGCCTCCTCTCTGTCTTCTTTCCTTTCGACCTCACTTGGTCAACTCTTGTTCTCTTCCGACCCCGACGGTATTAGGGTATCCGAGGCCTAGGGAGTCTCTTCATTTCCCGCCTTAATTGGCCCTTGTCTCTTCTTTTCTGATTCCCTCCTTCAGCGAGGGGTCTGCCTTCTTTTTCTTTTCATGTTATCTCCTGCCTTCTGCTCAAGGCCCTCAAGGTGGCCGGGTGTATGTAGCCCCACCACTTTTGGTGCACCCTAGATAATGCTACACCCTCAGGGGCTCACGGCTGGTGAGTTCGGGAGTTGGCGATCCCGAGGGATTCCTGAGCTGGGTCCGGTTTCCCCCTTTTGTCCCTTACCTGTGGGACGGACCCTCTCTTCTTTCACTTTCCTATCTGCCTTTCATGGCTCTCCTTCCTTCCAAGTCCCTCAATCCGCATTCTTCGAGGGTTGAGGGCATTTTTCTTCTTCCCGTCCTTTATTTGCCTATTCTCCTTTAGTTTTCCATTTCTTCTTCTAGTATGTAGGTTAGTAGGCCTAGTTAGTTTTAGTTTTAGGTTTGCATTTCTTTTTCATCTTCACGATCACCCAAACCATCAGGGGCCGATAACCTAGATGTTAGGCCCCCTTAAAACAACAATTATCATCATCATCTTTCTTTCCTCTTGTGATATCTGCATTGGTTTTCTGGAGACGGCTCTGGCTTGGAACCTCTTGGTGTTGTCTTTGGTCACGGATTTGGCTGTACCATTCATCAACATGATTTCAGTAATCTGGAGCTCTCGCAGGTCCTTTTCTACTTCTGTAAACCAATTAGGTTTGATCTTCTTTTTGGAAAAGAAGTCAAAGATTTTCTTGGTTATTCGGGCAGGATTCATCCGGTAGATGTGCCCATAGAAATCAATCCTTCTTTTCCTTACGGTATCTGAAAGACTCTCCCGACTTCACACACAGGGTGTCGTTCCTATAGAAAACTTGTTTGTTATTTTGGAATTTAGGACCTATGATCTTCCTCAAAAATGTTCTCTCTTTGATTTCCAATTTTTATTTTTAGCCTACTTTTCACATTTTGCAAAAATGAGGAAAAAGTAGACATGAGATCGATCCGGGAAAATGTGTGTCTGTCTGCCTGTCTGTCTGTCTGTCTGTCCTTCTGTCTGTCTGTCTGTCCTTCTGTCTGTCTGGCTGTGTGTGTCCCCCCCCCCCCTATCAACTCCTAAACGGCTGCAGCAATCAAAACCAAATTTAGTATGAGTAAAGATGTGCACCGGAATAGCTCACGTCCATATTTGAAAATGATGCCAGTGCTACCTACTGCTGAAAAAACGCACTAGAAATTTGAGCTCCATGTTGGATATCTTGCAAGGTATGCATGGGTGCTATTCCAAAATTGGCACACATGTAGATAATACTATTTCAGTTTAATTTCCAGGAGGCCAACGATGACAGTGTTGCCAAAATAATTTTAAGCCTTCTGATAGGTCCAATGTTTAAATGCATATAACTTCTACACTATCAATTGGATTTCAACCACATTTTGTATGTAATATCTGTACATAAACAGATATGACTGAGCGTATTCTTAAGAGCCACCAGGGCTGCCAACTGTTAATAATTGCTCTCTCTATTTTTTTTATCCAAACACCAATATATCAGAAAGTAAAGCCAACAGCTTTAAACTATGCTCACGTATATTCTGACATTTTAGATTAATTTGGAGTAACTTATATACGTCAGTTCTACCAACATGATTATAAGCCTGCTGATAGTACCAATTTTTAAATACATGTAACTTCTATACTATCAGTTGGATTTCAACCAAATTTCGTATGTGATATGTGTACCATAACAGAGATGACTATAAGTATTGTTAAGAGCAATCAGGGCTGCCAACTGTTAATAAATGCTGTCTATATTCTTTTTACCCTAATATCAATATATCAGAAAGTATGCAAGCCAACAGCTCTATACTTTGCACACGTATAGCACCTGACATTCTAGATTAATTTGGAGTAATTAATACAAGGCAGTGCTGCCAACATGATTCTATGCCTGCTGATATGTCCAATTTTAAAATACATGTAACTTCTATACTAACAAATGGATTTCATCCAAAATTGGCACAACAAGATATCATAATAATTCAGATTATTTCTGACCAGCACACGCATGGTAATGTTGGCAACATGCTTTTACGCGTGCTGATAGATCCAGTGTCTAACTGCATGTAACGTCCATTGGACTTCAACCAAATTTTGTATTCTGTACCTTAAGAGGTGGAAGTAAGAATATATTCAGTCACCAGGGCTGCCAACTGTAGTGCTCTATTAGGCTACATTATACCAGGTATATTTTGAACTAATTAGATATTTCGATATTACCAACTTAATTTCGTCATTATTCTAGATAGGTTCATATACTGTAGAATAATCATTGGCATGAAAAGTAGGCTGTATAGTTCATCACGGAACTTCTTGTTCCATTTGCCCTTGTCTCCTCAAGATTAGTGTTCCTGCTGCCAAGAGTGCCTCTGGCTTAATTACGGTGTTATAATGCCTGATTTTAGTGTTCCAGGAGAGGGTTTTCTTATTGTATTTTTGGTTTCCTGGAAGATTAGTTCCATTTTGATTCTTCTCGCCTCCATCGTTTTTCCTTCAAGGTTATTCCAGTCGATCTATTCTCCTAAGTATTTGAAACTATAAACCACCTCGATTCTATTAGCTCCTACTGTAACTCTCTTGGGCACAACCAATCTATTTGACATAATTTTCGTTTTTTCAAAGGAAATCTCAAGTCCTATTTTTCCCGCCATCTCTTGTAATTCTGTGATTTGTTCTTTGGATTCCTCCCATGTTTCTGCGAGCAGCGCCAAGTCGTCAGCAAAGGCCAAACACTTAATCGTGATTCCTTTGTTTTTTGTTCCTAGACGTATTCCCCCTCGTGTATTATTATTATTTTTATTAGCCTACTTTTCACATTTTGCAAAAATGAGGAAAAAGTAGACTTATGAGATCGGGCAAATGTGTGTCTGTCTGTCTGTCCTTCTGTCTGTCTGTCTGTCTGTCTGGCTGTGTGTGTGTCCCCCCCCTATCAACTCCTAAACGGCTGCAGCATCGAAACAAAATTTGGTAGGAGTAAAGATCTATACCTGAATATCTCACGGCCATATTTGAAAATGATGTCAGTGGTACCAACTGATGAAAAATCGCAATTGAAATTTGAGCTCCATGTTGGATATCATGGAAGGTATGAAGGGGAGCTATTTCAAAATTGGCACACGTATAGATAATAATATTGCAGTTTAATTTCCAGGAGGCCATTCATGGCAGTGTTGCCAAAATGTTTATTAGCCTGCTGATAAGTCCAAATTTTAAATGCATGTAACTCCTACACTATCAATTGGATTTCAACGAAGTTTCGCATGTGGTATGTGTACTTAAGCAGATATGACTGAGCGTATTCTTAAGCGCCACCAGGGCTGACAACTGTTATTAAATGCTCTCAATTTTTTAAAATTCAAATACCCATATATCAGAAAGTATGCAAGCCGACAGCTTTAAACTATGCACACGTATAGTACCTGACATTCTATATTAATTTGGAGTAACTTATATACGTCAGTGCTACCAACATGATTCTAAGCCTGCTGATAGGTCCAATTTTAAAATGCATGTAACTTCTATACTAACTAATGGATTACATTCAAATTTGACACAACATTAGATCATATTATTTCAGATTATTTCTGACCAATACATGCATGACACTGTTGCCAACATGATTTTACGCGCGCTGTTAGATCCAATGTTCAACTGCATGTAACGTCCATGCTATTCATTGGACTCCAACCAAATTTTGTATTCTGTACCTTAAGAGATGGAACTAAGAATATATTCCGTCACCAGGGCTGCCAACTGTAGTGCTCTATTAGGCTACATTAAGCCATGTATATAGTATTTCGAACTAATTATAAATTTCGATGTTACCAACTTAATTTCGTCATCATTCTAGATAGATCCATGTAGATCAATCATTGGCATGAATCTTAAATTTTAGGAAAAGTAGGCTCTTTAGTTCGTCACGGAACTTCTTGTTATTATTATCATGGATTTTTCCCCTTTGGGAGAGCGTGCGAAATTGAGCCAATCACAGCTTCACTTCCTTTTCTGCTTCTCTTTCCTTCCCAAAACCTCTTCATTAATTCACTGTGCATTTTCTTCCTTTCCTCTGTCCATTTGTTTCCCTATTATTTCTTTTCGTGAGACTTGTTCAAATTTCTTTTTTCTTAATTGATGTCTGTCCTTAATATCATCTTCAGAGATTTTGAATCGTTCCAGGTCTTCCTGTGTTTCTCTCATCCAACCGGTCTTTAATTTACTTGTAAATGTTCTTAGCGAGTCTGCTTTCATCCATCATCCACAGGTGTCCATAGAACTGTAGGCGTCTTTTCCTAAATTTCTCTGTGATGGTGTCTGTGTTTCCGTATAGTTCCTTTATTTATTTATTTATTTATTTTGCGCATGCGCTTACACATTCTCAGCATATTTGCTGGAAAGAAAATATTTACAATCCCAGATATTAAGCATTTATTATTTATTTATCGTATGGATTTTAGTGCCGGGAGTGTCCGAGGACATGTTCAGCTCGCCTGAGTCTGTAGCTGATTCCAGCGGACACCCTTAGGGTGAGCTACAAATTCCGTTCAATTTCAAGTAGTTCCAACTTTCGCTACCAGATATCAATGATACCTAGTGGTGGACGTTAGAATTTTGATAGAGCGTTCCGACGAAATATAACCTAACAATTTACCTTCACACAAGTTTTTGGAAGGATCTTTTACATGCCATAAATGTTTGGCATGGGACCGCCGGCTTTACTTACCCTCCGAAGGAAGGCATACTGAAGGATTTTTAACGCTCTTAAAAAATCCGACGACTTTGGCCGGGTTTGAACCCGCTATCTTAGGCACAGCAGTTCAGCATGCCACCAACTACGCCACCGAAGCCACTATATACTGTATTAAGTAGGCTACATCATAAGGAGCAAATTCTTCAATCTCTGGGCGACTGCAGTCTGCAGTCTCACTCTTGCAGGCCTGACTATCCAAGAACATCCTTAGAATGTGAAACGTCGAATGACTGCCTTATGTATAAACTTAATAAATCCTGTCTAATTTCAAATCTATGCGAGATTTCTTTAAGTTGTTTGGAATCGCGTCACTGTTGGAGCCGGTGTTGCAGATGACTGCCCTGGCTTGTGCCGTGTGTCGGATCCCCGCGGCTATTTATCATGGTTTCGGAGACCGGAGTGCTGCCTTGCTGCCAGACAGCTACTCAATATCCCTCATGAGGCAGAGTTCACACCGTTCCAGCCTTCACGTCAGTTTCTAAGACCCCTGACGGAGCCAGGAATCGAATCCGGGCCTCCAGTCTGACAATCAAGAATGCTAGCCACTACACCACGAGGTGGTCAAAATGTGTTCTTCATGTAGGCCACGCCAACGCGACCACTTAGTGCTTGCGTGACATCAAGTCTCCAAGTTGAGCTGATAAAACTACAGTGCGATTCAAATTTGACAGACCGCTATTACCATTAAATTGGTGATTTGATCTAATTTTATAAAGGCGTCGAGGAACAAGAATTCCCGAGGATTCATGCCCTTGCCCCGAAATTTGTTGCTATGTTCGGAACATCGTTTGTGAACAAATGTTTTCAATTATGAATATTAACAAAACAAAAAACAAGGCCACGTTTGTCTGATGCTTCCTAGGAAGCTATACTTCGGATTTCAACTGCCAAAACGATTGTTCCAAATATCGGAAAATTAGTGGCTTCAAAGCGTTGCCAAAGATAAACAAAGAATGTTGAAAATTATTGCAAAATTAGAATCGAAATAAAACTATTATTTCTGGCTGTACACAAAATTGTCATTATTGTTATTCGTTTTAATACCGGTACGCCGCCTGACGCACGCTGATTTGCCCAGCCCCATTCACCAAACAACAACAAGAACAACAACAAGACTCTCGCCTCGCTAAACGCTGCCACTACACGTTTCTCCTCTACCACTGCCTCATCAGTGTTGGGTCTGCTTCCCTCACCTTCCCCCACCCTATCGGTACTTTTGCCGGTGCCGGCCGGTGCTCGCAAATCACATGAGTTGGCGTGGCCTGATGTAGGCGAATTCCATTACCGTTGGTAAAGAAGCCATCAACAGAAAGAATCCGACAGCAGTGGCTATGCTCGCTAAAGCGCGGCATTAGGTCATGGGGCCAAGCTCTCTGCTGACTCGGTAGACGCGTGGGTTCGAGCCCCACCGTCGGCCGTCCTTGAAATGGTTTTCCGTGGTTTCCCATTTTCAACACCAGGCAAATGCTGGGACGGTACCTTCTGACAGGCCACGGCCGCTTCCTTCCACATCCTTGCCCAGTTTCATTCATCTTCATCCATTCCATCTCTCATCCCGACGCGCAGGTCGCCCACGGGCGTCGACTTGAAAGACCTGCACTCGGCCTCTCCGGAGGCTACACGAAAAAAAAAAAAAAAAAAAAAAAAAAAAACAGAAAGAAGAGACTATTGTGTGGACGCTTGGACTTGAGGTTAAGGAAGAGGCTGGTGAAATGCTTTGTTTAGAGTGTAGCGCTATACGGAGTCGAGACCTGGACGTTAAGGAAGGATGCAAGAAGACTGGAAGCGTTTGAGATGTGGTTATGGAGGAGGATAGAAAGGATATCCTGGGCGGAAGGGTTCCGGAATGAGGAGATATTGGAGCGAGTTGGAGCTGTTACATATCATCCATACAAGGAAGAGGAAGAGGAGAGTGTTTGCTGAGGGATGCTCTCGAAGCATCAGTAAACGGAAAGAGAGGAAGAGGACGGAGAAGGTACCAGCTGGTGGACAGTGTCAAGATAGCAGGAAATTACCACCAAACGAAGAGAACGGCTGAAGAAAGGACTGCAAGGAGAGCTGCTGTGTGAAGACCTGCCTAAGTTCAGAACACGTTATATAATGAAAAATGAAAATCCACAGCCTGCTTCCAGTCTCCGACCGGGTCAGGAATGGAATGAATGAAGCCCCCATCTAGTGGCGATGATATGAACTGTGCCGGCTGCCGAGGCCTTACGCACTCCTCTGGGGCAATGATTAAATGAATGACAGATGACATGAAATGAATTGAAAGTGGAGAGTGTTGCTGGAATGAAATTTTTGACAGGGAAAACCGGAGTACCCGGAGAAAAACCTGTCTGCCTCCGTTTTGTCCAGCACAGATCTCACATGGAGCGACCGGGATTTGAACCACGGACCCAGCGATGAGAGGTCGGCGTGCTGCCGCCTAAGACACGGAGGTTTCACGTTATATAATAACGACGGCAATTGTCATGGCTTGTCTTTGCTACTGAAGGAGGCGCAGTAGTTGTGTTCATTTGTTACCGAGACGTCATTTCACTGTTGCCAATGTATGCTAGACGAAATACACGACACTGATAATGCATAATGAGCTCCGCGAGAAACTATTGGCTTACGAAGCGGAGTGAGATACTGTTGCCTTTTTGTCTGTCCGAAAATTACTGCTTGTACTAGATGCAAGGGAGTCTGGGGCGTTAGAGCCAGGTTAGGTTTGTTTTTGAATGTAAAGCCTTTTTTAACACAGAAACACGACGGAGCGATCGCAGCATAAAACAAACACCACAAGGCACCGTAGGTAGAACCCTGCGTGGATAAACGAAACGTTATCCTCATCCGCCCCGCATCCGCACGACTGTTATCCGCATCCGCCCCGTATCCGCACGTTTGTTATCTGAATCTCCTGGCATTACTATAATATTTTTAATTAGATAAAGCGTTACTAGGGCTCGGATCGATATGCTCGATAAAATCTCCAGATATGCTCGAAAACCATGTGTTTTATGCTCGATAGATATGCTCGAAAAACCCATTATATGCTCGATAGATATGCTCGAAAAACCCATTATATGCGGTTAAATATGCAGAATATGCTCGAAAAAACCGTTAAAAACATTACTATAGAACGGAAAGTGAAACGAGAAACCCAATAACATACCTTTATATATGAGCTTTATTTTCTAATTGTATGTATAATAATAATAATAATAATAATAATAATAATAATAATAATAATAATAATAATAATAATAATATCGTATGGCCTCGGGTGCCGGGTGAAAGCTTTGTAATTTGACACCCAGAGGGTAGCTTGCATGTCGAATTTCGTTGTTCCTTGAATCACTATGAAAGTCAAGGAGGTTAGATATCTAAGCTCTTTGAACACTATAGCGCTTTCTAGTAGAGAAATGAGGAACTTTTTGTTGGCGGAAACTCCCGAGATTAATTTTGCCATTATGAATACGGCCTACTGAATTCAAATGGATTCTTTAACATGCCAACATCGTATGACATGCGTGTCGTATTTTTGCCGCCTTTCAAAAATCACTTACCACGGCCAGGAGCATACATGCAATCTTGGGGTTAGTAGACCGACACGCTATCCACTCACCCACCGTGGCAAGCTAATTGTATGTATGATACACTGCAATATACTCACATTCAAGTTTTTTCAAGTATATATAAGATAAGTTTTCATATAAAAGTTACAGTTTAAAGGTTCATTTACAAAATGTTCAGAATTAGGCGAGTCAATGAAGTAGATCTGCATTGGTCTGTACAGCAAGAACTTTTTCTATTTTTTCAGTTTTGAATGATTTTCTTAAATCAGTCAATAAAAGTTTCAATGACGAGAAAGACCTCACTAAAGGTTAAAAACCTGCGGTTGTATTATTCGCACCAAATAGGCTTTTCAATAATTATTTCTGTTTTCGAACCTTAAGGTTGGTCAGGGCCCGAATTCAAGAGGGGGGGGGGGGGGGGGGGGGAATTCGAAGAAAAACAAACTATTTAGACGAAAACCACAAGAATATGCATTTATATGCTTCTATTCAGAAAGCCGTGGTTTTATGCATTTATATGCTCGATAAATTTTAATTCTGTTGGTCCCAGAGAGGTGAAAATACCACCGAAAAGCTTCTTTTAATGTGTACTATTCAGGAAAAAATATGCAAATATGCTCGAATCCGAGCCCTTAGCATAACACATTAAAGCAACACATTTACACATTTGAGGAGAAAGTCACTTCTTTAGGCTATGTATGTCAAGTGCTATGTTTAAAATGAATGTTACACAGCCAGAATTGCAACTGATTTCAGTTCGGAGCGTTAATTATGCTTAATGACGTAATTTGAATGAGATTAGCTTGAATAATCATCTTACATTTGTAATTAAAAAAAACATAACGCAAAAAATATGAAATGTCATAATCATAAACATCCGGGTCCTAGTAATGAAATTCGACTAGTTCAGATTGTATTCTAAAAACTATCCGGAAATTTACTCCAAACATTATCCGCAGCTTATCCACTATCCGCATAGTGGTTGGTTGGTTGGTTGGTTCCTCAGTTTAGGTGCTGCGACAACGCGGTCATGTATCCCCGTGTAGGCCTACTTTGGGTGTGATAACTGGTGTTAATTGTGATGGCTGAGTTAGTGTGTGTTATCTGTTTTCTTAATTCAAGTAAGGACTGCAGACATTCGATTTTCAAGTAGTTCCAACTTTAGCTACCAAACGCCTCCGTCAACGACCAACTAGTTATGAACTTGGTTACTAGATGCCTCCGCAGTCGGCTCCTGATGACGAACGTTGGAACGTAAGAGCGACAGTTAAATCTAACCTATAATTTAGCTTCACCCAAGTGTAATTATTGGAATGTTCTTTATCATGGCATAAATCTATGACATGGGACCGCCGGCTTTACTTCCCCTCCGAAGGAAGGCATACTGAGGGATTTTTAACGCTCTTAAAAAATCCGACAATTTCATCCGGGTTTGAACCCGCGACCTTGGGCATAGAAGCTCAGCAAGCTACCAACTACGCCACCGAAGCTGCGGCATCCGCATAGCCATGCAAACTATATCCACATAGCGAAAAATCCGCGCAGGACCTTAACCGTAGGCCTATATGTGGGGTTGGCAACATTTTATTTATCCTGTAAATCATGCCCACAATTGCTGACACATCAGGAATTTCACTATATAAGTCGTGTTATACAGGGTGTCTTTTATGCACCTTTGGTGAATGATAGGTCGTGTAGGGGACGGGTATAGAAGTAATTTGAGACAGGGAACTTGGGATCGGAGCGGCCTCCTTAACCCCTAAAATAAGGGTTGATTCAGGCCCTCCACCCTGTCAGTTAGGCAACCGACCCAAGCCTCTATTACCTTTCTCAATCCTTTAACTCTTGGCAAGATTCATTTCACCATGCAGCGTTGGTATAATTGGTAGCGTTGCGGTGCGAAAGGCCGGTAGTCCCGGGTTCGATTCCGGGCTTGGGCATAATCTTTTTTTTTAATGTTATTTGTCGTATTTGCACTCTCTTCTCTGACGTAGCACCAGACTGTATCATGTGACCACAATACGATAAATAACATTTTTTTTAAAAATTGCCCAAGCCCGGAATCGAACCCGGGACTATCGGCCTTTCGCACCGCAACGCTATCCATTACGCCAGCGCCACATGGTGAATTGAATCTTGCAAAGAGTTCAAGGATTGAGAAAGGTAATAGAGGCTTGGGTCGGTTGCCCAACTGACAGGGTGGAGGGCCTGAATCAACCCTTATTTTAGGGGTTAAAGAGGCCGCTCCGACCCCCAAGTTCCCTATCTCAAATTACTTCTATACCCGTCTCCTATACGACTTATCATTCTCCAAAAGTACATAAAAGACACCCTGTGGAAAGGAGATGGCGGGTGGGTTATAGATAGAGCCCTGCGCGGATAGACAAAACTTTATCCGCATTCGCCCCGCATCCGCACGGCTGTTATCCGCATCCGCCCCGCATCCACGCGACTTTTACCCACGCGTTTGTTATCCGAATCTACTGGCATTACAATAATATTTTCAATGTGTTGCTTTATACTTTATCTTTTAGACATTTGAGCGGAAAGTCGAACCCTTAGGCTATGTACTGTACACTATGTCATGTGAACTTGAATCGAACCGTCTGACAAGTTTTGTGGGCGTTAAGCCATAAAATAATTTTACCAATGTCAAAAGGTATTCGGATAATTATGACTCCATTTCGTTGGTAAAACAGCTTTACGGACTAGACGAGGTGGAGCAAGACAATTTTGCAACAACTGCTTTGGTAGGATTGACTGGGGAATGTTGAAACTTCCCCCACTTCCCTTATTTTCCTCCCATCATCCCTAATTGCACGTCGAGATTTCTGCACATTTTCTGCTGGGTAGGAGTTTTTCTCCGTTTTCCGCGTATAATTTCTTGGCATCTGGAGAACAAACACGAAATATTTTGCCATTAATGTCGCGTTGTATTTGTATTTGTAGTACTTGTATCATATATGATCTGCGCACCATACCCCACTCTGCTTTTAAAAAGTAACTCACTGAATCCGGTAAACTAATCTATTATATTGAAAAATAAATACATGCAAAACCACTGTACACACTGACATTTATAACTACATTTAATTTTAAATAATTGAATCACAACTGTAGGCTTACCTTCTTATTTGCTGGCTAAACGTGTCAAGTTTCATCATCCAAGCCTCACGGCTATCACATAGCAACTGGCATCATGCTGACTGTCCCTATCTGATAGGTACGATGACAGCTTAAGGGTAGCAGGGAACTGAGTTGCTAGTTGTACTACCAACTCGAAAAACATAGGTGCGCACAATTACCCAACTTTCCCCATGATATTCAACAAGTTCGGATTGTATTCTTAAAACTATCCGCAAATTTACTCCAAACATTATCCGCAGTTTATCCGATATCCGCACAGACATGCAAAATATATCCGCATCCGCGCAGGTCTTTAGTTATAGACAGCGGAGGAGGAAACGCCTATTAACTTACGACATCGTTTCCACAATTATTATCCTTCATTACACAAGGAATATCTGCTAATTTAAGTAGCTTTCTACTTGGTTCAACACTCCCGAAGTGTTACTTTTTTTTATTCATAAACTAGCGGACCCGTGCGAGAAACCTCGCATGTTCCTTAACCACACTTGAGGTTTTAGACGACAACTCAGAATTGCAGCATGTTACAGCAACAGTATTTGCAAATCGCACACTTCTTACAAAAATCGATATTATGAAATTATAGGATTTGAGTACTCATTCCTTTGATTTTCTGTTTCTGAAATCCATGCAAAATGGTAAAGGCAAGACGTCAGCATGTTAAAATGACATGAAACAGGCGTCACAGCGGCCAAAATGTGAAGTGGACTGCAATTATGGAGCGCATTTTCCTACAGCAACAGTATCTGAAAATCGCACACCGTACGTTTTTTAAAGAAATTATAGATATTTATGAAATTAGAGTGCAATTCGTCACTGCTAATGTCTATTCTCTTTCATTTGAATGCTCATTTGTCACGATCGGTCGCTTGTGAGCGCCGCAGGAGGGTTCTATACTACTGAAATAATATAGCCTATATGATAGTGTGTCCACAAAGTTTCCATGAATGTCATCTTATTTTTAAGGTACGGTAGTAGTCTCCAAAGAAGTTTTAAAAACACTGCGCCATCACTCCTGACTTTATCCTAGATTAGAATAGTTTCATGTTACTTTAGTTTATTTTTAGCCTACTTTCGATTTTTGCAAAAAATGAAAGTAGACTTATGAGATCAACACAGGTCGAAAAAAGTGTGTCTGTATGTGTGTGTGTCTGTCTGTGTGTGTGTATGTGTGTGTGTGAGTCTGTGTGTGTGTGTGTGTATGTGTGTGTGTGAGTCTGTGTGTGTGTGTGTCTGTGTGTGTGTGAGTGTGTGTACTCTGAATGTCTGTCCCCCCCTATCAATTCGAACACGGTGAATGCGAATTGAACGAAATTTGGTACAAAGGTAGCACTAGCAAAGGACACCTCAGTGTCATGTTTTATATCGCCGCCATCTTTACTAAAACTGAATGGCGGCCACTCAAACGTTCAAAACGCAAAATCAAATAATGACTAACCAAATCATCCGATCTCTACCAAATTTGGTAACAACATACCTTCGTATAGGATGCGTCTTGTGACCAAACTACAAGGTCGTCCGCCCTACCATTTCAGGATGGCGGCCGTGCGAATTATGCAAACTTTATAATCCATATCATGGGACCCACCAGTTCCGATTATCGAGCCGAGAATCGTTTTAACTGTTCTAAAGGAAGAGGCACGTTCGAAATTAAAAGTTTATTTTGTAATACTATAGTGCAGACGTGATTTTAAAAAGCTGAGCTGATTCAGTAATAAGACAAGATGGCAGCGGATATCTTGTGCCTGACTTATATTTCACTAATTTGAGTATTGCATGCAATATAGCGTACTGATACAAAATAAATAAACTTTGTATGAAATGCTTTATATATAAATAATATACTCCAGTGATGAAATCGTTTAGTATAAATCA
Organism: Meconema thalassinum; assembly: GCA_946902985.2. Classification (NCBI taxonomy): domain Eukaryota; kingdom Metazoa; phylum Arthropoda; class Insecta; order Orthoptera; family Tettigoniidae; genus Meconema; species Meconema thalassinum. The sequence goes on from OX336390.1 coordinate 93,013,716, forward strand.
TTATTTGCTAACAAGTTCTATGTAAGTCATTTTATATAGAACGATATTCGTTGACACAATTAGCTCAGTGGTAGAGCGTTAGCCTATCGCTCAAATGTCTATGGTTCAAACCCAATCGGAGCTAGGTTTTTTGCTTGAAATGTTATATGTTTATTGTTTTGTAATGACTCAGATGTTTTACAATTAAGCGTTATATTGTGCATATTATGGTGTAAAATATATATTTAATTAAAACATAATTCGCCAGCAGATTTACTCGAGACATCTAGCTGCCAAAAAGGTACTTATTAACTTCCAGATTTTATTGAAAAGTTTCTTCTTCTGGCCGCTAGAATGCACTCGCTCTGTTAGGATTATATTGTTCGATATTTCATCACTAGATGTCACGAATAGTCTACGTGGGGCTCCATTGATTACCATTGGCATTCTATGCGCATCGAATTTGAAGAATGACAAGATGATACTACGATACATTTTTACTTTTTATTTTAAAGGGTTTGTAACAGCCTATTTTGCGTTAATTGAAAATGTTATTTGAAGTAAAGAACAAAACGATTTCACATAGTAACTGAATTGAAGCCGTTGGTGTTAGTTTTATTTCAGGCAAATAGCAATCGAAAATATCCACATAGTTTGTATACACACGTCTCTGTGGGGTCATGGAAAGATTTGTTAATTCAATTAGGGTTGTGAAAGCCATGCACAACCAGACGTGTCAAGACATGCCTCAACTCAAAGTTGGATGTTGCCCACGGCAGGTCGTATATGTAATAATAATAATAATAATAATAATAATAATAATAATAATAATAATAATAATAATAATAATGTTATTGGTTTTACATCCCTTTTAACTACTGCTGCTTTTAGAGACACCGGGGTGCCGGAATTTTGGCCCGAAGGGGATCTTTAACGTGCCAGTAAATGTACTGACACGGCTCCCTCGCATTTGTGCACCCTCAAATGCCAGCTGACTGCGCCGGAATTTTGGCCCGAAGGGGATCTTTAACGTGCCAGTAAATGTACTGACACGGCTCCCTCGCATTTGTGCACCCTCAAATGCCAGCTGACTGCGCCAGGATACGAACCTGCAACCTAGGGCCCAGCAAGCGAGAACGTTACCGCTGACCCACGCAGCCAGTCCGGTCGATTATGTCTCCAGATCCATAACATTCTTGATATACTTCTTATCTTTCTTTCTTCAATGATGGTAGCAGTTTTTATCTAGGTTGTGGCGTTTGGTAGAGGTAAATCGTTTCTAAGGTCTTCAACAAAGAATAGTTCTATTATACTCTTTGATAATAACAACGAGTTATAACTATACTCATACATTTAGGAGAAAGTAGGCTATATGTTCTTTACTGAACATCTTGTTTATAATTCACTTTAAGCTAGAGACATTTGCAAGCTGAAGATAAATCAATCGAAAGTTGAAACATGTTCATTATTTAATTATTTTTTGTTTCAATAAATTAAATGTAGATTTGTTCCAATTAATAGAATCGTTAGAGTGTGGGGTATTAAGTGATGGGTCAATTTAACATCGACGGCGTTTAGATTCTTGTTGCTGTTTGAGTCTCCAGCCTTTTGACTAGTTTGATGCAGCCTTCCATGCTTCTCTGTACTGAGCTGATCGTTTCATCTCTACATAGCTACCACACCCTACATCCGAGGCAATCTGTTTAACTTATTCTAACCTTGGTCTACCCCTAGAGTTCTTGTCCTCAACCCTTCCTTCCATAACTAAGCTTGCTATTTCTGGGTGTCTTGGTACGTGTCCTACCAACCTTTCTCTTCTCGTCATTAGCAGTCGCCAAAAACATCTCTCCTCTCCTACTCGTCTTAATACCTCTTCATTCGTAACCCTATGTACCCATCTGATCTTCATCATTCTCCAGTAACACCACATTTCAAACGATTCAATTCTCCTCTTTTCTGCTGTACCAACAGTCCAAGTTTCACTTCCATAGATCACCACGCTCCAGACAAAGGCTTTCAAAAATGACTTCGTAATACCTAAATCTATATTCGATGTCAACCGGTCTCTCTTTTTTTTTTTTTTAGAAATGCTTTCTTTTCTTGAGCCAACTTGCTTTTTATATTCTCTTTGCCTCGTCCATCACTGGTTATTTTGCTTCCTAAGTAACAGAAGTCTCCTACTTCCTTTAGCGTTCACCTGCCAATTTGATGTCCATAGAGGTTTCTGATTTATTTCGGCTGGATTCCAATATTTTTGTGTCGGTCTACTAACCCCAAGAGTGCAGGTTCGCTCCTGGCCGTGGTAAAAGATTTTTGAAAGGCGGAAAAAATACGACATGCATGTCATACGATGTTGGCATGTCAAAGAACCCATTTGAATTTAGTAGGCCTAGTTCGTAATGGCAAAATTAATCTCGGGAGTTTCCGCCAACACAAAGTTCCTAATTTCCCTACTAGAAAGCGCTATAGTGTTCAGGGAGCTTAGATATCTAACCTCCTTGACTTTCATAGTTATTCAAGGAACAACGAAATTCGACATGCAAACTACCCTCTGGGTGTCAAATTACAAAGCTTGCACTCGGCACCCAAGGCCATACGATATTATTATTATTATAATTTTCATCATAAACTTAAAACGTTTCAATTTAAATATCTGGGATCACTTATTCAGTGAGAGCCTTCTCCTATAGAACGGAGCTTAGCCTGCGCCGTGTGACGGGTTAAGCGCGGTGAGTCAGCGCCAGTTAATTAGCATATGCTGCTACACAACAGTGCGACGGGAGGCCCCGAATGTTGTCATTGCATTTATTACATACGGAACTGGCAAGATACCTTAGTTGAGATAATTACAGCTTGTGGTGAAGTACTGTAGGCTATCTCGTGAACAAGGAAAAATCGAATCAGCCGTCCTCATTATGGTTTTCATGGTTTCCCATTTTCACCACCAGGCAAATGTTGGGACGGTTCCTTTTAACAGGTCCACGGCCGACTTCCTTCCGAAATCCCTTCCCTGACCATTCCCTAATTAGAGCCAAGTTAGTGGTCGTCTGTCACCATCCCCAGTTGTATCTGCTGGCAAAGGGTGAAGCCGAGCTGGGACGATAAGTGATTTAAAAAGAATAATATTATAATTATTGGCCGGCCCCTTGGTGTTGGGATAGCACGCTTGTCTCTCACCCGGAGACCCCGGGTTCGATTCCCGGCTTCGTCAGAGAATTTAGAAACTGATTGAGGGCTGGAACGGGATGCACTCAGACTCGTGAGGACAATTGAGCAGCTGTTTGACAGTGAGGCAGCGCCCTGGTCACGGAAACCAAGGTTAACGGCTGAGGGGACCCGATGCGCTGACCACGCGTCACCTCAATGTGTGCAGGCCAAATGGCTGGACAGCGGTCGCTTGGTAGGCTCAGGCCCTTCAAGGGCTGCAGTGCCAGGGGTTATTATTATTATTATACAGAATGTTTAAAATGAATTTCCTTGATATGAAACTGTGGTATCTTTGCAATTTCTTAAACAAATACTAAGCAACTACAAGCAAGGACTTATGCAGTTATGTATACCTTATTATTATTATTATTATTATATGGAAGCTACTGAGGTATGGGTGGTGCTTAGTAATGGCATTCAGGGCACAGTCAGTGCCTGTGAATGCTGTGAAAGGTTCTACTCATGGGGTTAGGACTACTGTTCTGACTCAGTGAGGAAAGCAATGGCAAACTATCTCACTCCTCTTCTTGCCTAGAACGCCTCAATATAGCGCTGCCTTGGGTTTTTGTGGGAATCTACTCACATAACGTAACGGCGGTACTTTTTGAGGATCCAACCAGCCTTCGGGCTGACTACCTAACAGACAGAGAGCTACGAATGGACTACAAATACACAAGAACCGTTCAGGTTTTCTTCTTTAAGATATTTCTTCCTTGTCGTTTAGCTTCCTGCCAAAGATCTTTCAGCCTCTGGCTCCTTCTCAATCGTTCTTCGGCTGAAACCGTGAGTCATTCTTTGGTTTGGGGGGGGGGTCCTTCACACCTGCAATTTTGGTTCTGAATTCTGTCTTGTCCCAGACTTCGGCCGGTCCAATGTTTGCCCTTTTTAAGTCCTGATGTAGGCTACTTCCTGAAGCCATGGAGGTTGCACCTTCCATTTCTCCTGAAGGTTGAGAATTTTGTTAGACTTTAATATACTTTGCTTCACAAGTCGAGAACCGTTGCTGTCACCAGCCACCTACAGTGACAGGTTTATGAGAAGTTACGACTTGTGATAACTACCGTCTTTCGAAATCTTTGTCAACGGCTTTCGCTATACTTGGGGCATCATTACTTTCAACTTGATGTTTAAGTGTTACGCTAGAGCTACCTAGCGGTCAGAGGTGAAACAATTCTAACATACCAATCACAGGCAGCCATTCATATCGATATATCAAGACAAATCGAGTTTTGTCCGCGATGTTACTATATCGATATGAATGGCCACCTGTGATTGAGTGATTTCACTTCTGACCACTAGGTAGCTCCAGCTACAATTATATTACAGTCGTTCAATGTCAGAAAATTAGTTCACAGAATAAAATGTCAGGGCCTGCTTTTCTTCTGTAAAGTAGTAAACAATAAATTTTAAAACGCTAAAATTAGAAGGAAAAAATGTTACATGCTCCAGGTATTAAACCAATTAGATTCCGGAACATTGTCTCCATTCTGAGTGTTCATACATTCTCCGATAAAATCTCACCGATCAAAAGAACTTGAACTCAGTAAAATAAAGTTCGAAAAAGTACTTATAACAGGAAACCAGATTTTAGCGCTCTGTGATAACTGTAATATGTTTTGTAATTATTATTATTAATATACTAAACTAGCAACCCACCCAGTTCTGAATGTATTACGTGAAAAACGTAGGAACACTTAAAGTGGGCGAAGTATTGAAGATGGAGATAGAGATATGCTGTCGCGGACTTTTTCGTAGAATTCTTCATGCTAAACAATTCTTACACACATAGTATATTGATATTTTTAACGGTTTGCCCAGCGTAAGCTTAAAAATTGCACGGATGCCAACTTTTTTAGGACTCTGTCACTGAAATATTTACTGCTTGGCTTCCTTTGATCGTAAATAAATTATTTTCTACAGCAACCTTCCTCGAGAAATCCTTTACAGAATGGTGAAAACCGCATCAAAATCCATCCCGTGGTTCTCGAGATTACCCGTGACATCCAAGAATCGGGGACACTGGAGTAGAGATATTTAAATTCAGCTGATTATTTCCTGCTCGTACCTAACCCTTATTATTATTATTATTATGATTATTATTATTATTATGATTATTATTATTATTATTTTCTACTAGTGTCTCTATAATTATGTATCTATTTAAGGTATATGTGGCTGTATGCTATCTTATTTAAGAGTGAGCATTGTAGTTGGGGCTTCCTGTAATGTTAACATAAATATAGCGGCTTCGGTGGCGTAGTTGGTAGCATGCTGAGCTTCTATGCCCAAGATCGCGGGTTCAAATCCGGTCGAAATCGTCGGATTTTTAAGAACTTAAAAATCCCTCAGTATGCCTCCCTTCGGAGGGGAAGTAAATCCGGCGGTCCCATGTCATAGATTTATGGCATGTTAAAGAACCTCCCACCGATTACACCTGTGTGAAGCTAAATTATATATAGGTTAAACATTTGACTAACGTTCTTAGGTTTCTACGTTAGTCGTCAAGAGACGTCTGCGGTGGCATCTGGTAACTAAGTTCTGAACTAGTTGGTCGTTGACGGTGGCGTTTGGCGGTAAAACAAGGAACTACTTGAAAAAATTCAATGTCTGCAGTCCTTACTTGAATTAAAGCAGATAACACACACTAATACAGCCATCACAATTAACACCGGTTATCAGACAGATTCTACACACACCCAAAGTACACGGGGCTACATGACTGCGTTGTCGCAGCCCCTAAACTGAGGAACCAACCAACATACATAAATAAGAACTAGGATTTTCATTACATTGTTGCAGTAAAATTTGTTACCCTCTCATTACCGTAAAAAGTAACCCATTGATAGGGGCAGATGACCTCGTAGTTCCGCCCCTTAAAACAACAATAACTAACTAACTATCTAACTAACTAACTAACTAACCCATTACTCCCCAACCCTGCTTTATCTGATCTCTTCCCCTTGAATTCCACGATAACAAAATATACATCATATGTGATGATGGGTAGGACCGTAGAACAATTGGGTGAAGTTATTGTTGCTACTAGCGAACCCGTGCAAGAACTTTCGCTTGTGTAGACTACAGGCCACCCGCCCTGGCCTAGCGCTATGCGGGCTGTACGCAACACAGTTCTGCCAGGGGCTATCATCTTTTTTAGCCTATTTTCAATTTTGAAAAAATAGGCTTATGAGATCACCTTTTGTCCGTGTGTGTGTGTGCGTGTGTGTGTGTGAGGTGTGTGTGTGTGTCCCCCTAATAAAATCTAAACGGCTGGATCGATTTCAGTGAAACTCGGTAAGTTCATGGCACTATTCCCGGTGACCTCGACCGTGCCCTTCAAATCTTGTTACGTCTCACCAATCCAACATGGCGGCTGTGCGAAATATTTCACTAGCATTCAATATCTCCGAAACTATTACCGATATCGCCCTGAAATTGTGTACGGTGATAAAAGGCACTACTAGAAGTTCACCTATGAGACTTTCAAAAACCTGGTGACTACAAAACCAACATAGCGGCAAAGCGAAGTTGAGACTTTTCAATAGACTTTTCTCGCGATTTAACTATCCAAACGTAATGAAACTTGGTACAGCAAATATTTATACACATTGCAATGCACTGGAGTCTAATTTAGTTCAATTGTTTACATAACCTCAAAATGGCGGCTGTGCGAAATATTTCACTGACATTCTATATCTCCGAAACTATTACAGATATCACTCTGCAATTTTGTACGGTGATAAAGGGTACTGATACAAGTTTACCTATGTACATTTCATAAACCTGTCAAGTACAAAACGAACATGGCGACCAAGCGAATTTGAAATATTTTAATAGACTTTTCTCGTGAGTTAACCCTCTGAGCGCAGTGAAATGTGATACAGTAAATGATTTTGCAGATTGTAATGCACTGCCATCTAATTTAATTCAGTTGTTTACATAACCTCAAGATGGCGGCTGTGCGAAATTTTAAAATTAAGTTTTTATTTCTTGTGTCGTAATCATGCGATCGAAGTGAAAGTTTGAATAATGAACCTAGGCATAAATTGTCCTTGAATGGTACATAACTCTATGGCCTATACATATAACAATCCTAAATGGCGAGCTTCCGAAATATTTAGACGGTTCTCAGTATCTATGAATCTTTTACAGCAACCAAACTGTTTTTTTTATGTTCATAGAGACTATGAACATATGTTCACCTATAGGACTTTCAGTAACCTGGTGAGCACAAATCCAACATGGCGGCGACGCGAAGTATAAATATTTAAATGGACGTTTCTCGCGAATTAACTATCCGAGTGCCGTGAAACGTTGCACGTTAAATGCTTATACAAATGTTGATCCACTGGCATCTAATTTATTTCGATTGTTTGCTTAATCACAAGATGGCTGCTGTGCGTAATTTTAAAATCTCGTTTTTACTTCTTGTGTTCTAATCATGCGATTGAAGTTTGAATACCACACGTACTCAATAATCTTAATGTAATAGTACAAAAATAAACATCCAACCTGGCGACCACCTGAAATATTTAGACGGTTCTCAATTTCTACGAATCTGTTACAGCAATTAAACTGAAATTTTGTATGTTGATAGAGGCAATTAACATGAGCAGGATATATGAAAATAGGCTGTATAGTACTTCACGGAACTACTTGTTATTTGTTTAAAAGCACTCCGTTGACTTTTAAAGAAATGCAAGATTTTTCCTGTTCTATTGAGAAGTCTTGGATGATTTTGGTACAAACCACACCTTCTAACTCCCTCTGTTTTAAGAGATTGTAGCGTTTTATATACAGTAGGCCTATATGATAATGATAGACTAATAATAATATTTATTATGCACCATACTGTGGAATAAAACAAAGGAATCCGGAACTACACCGAATAAAATGTCCGTTTGTTCATCTGATAATATGAGATGAGAGAACTGTTTTTGCGAGCTCTATATAGAGAGCGGAGTGTGCGCATTCTCAAATAAATCAGCAACATATTTTCAAGAGCTGGACGGGTTGAAATAATAACCGGGGCGGGGTGGAAAGAGAGAACGCGCGAGATGAAGAATGCGCCAACCGATCGTTGTGTGCATATTTAGTGGGATGGGAGGGTTGGCCGAGAATAAAGAGGTGACCAATTAACAATCACTTCATTGTGCACTACAATGCGCAATGTATGTGCACAGCGCACCGCAGCTTTTCATTAAAATTCATGTTGGCTATTTGGAGGGGATGTGCTCTACACAAAAGAATGGAAATATGGTTGTAAAACAGATAATATAAATGTTTGCCATGCTACTTTATTACCGTTACAAATCGAGTGGCGCGCCAATAGCGGCGGATAGTGGAACTAAGGAGAGGGGAGGGAGAATAATAATATATTGCATAGTGGAGGCCATTAAAAGCAAAGTCATTTGATTTATTCTTTGATGGTTTGGGCTAGTGCTGGTAAAGCTAATATAATCCCAACCAACAATAGACGGGTTCTTGGGATGTGCAGTTCGTTCTTTGTTTTGCCGCAGTTCGCAACTTCCTTTCACTGTAATGATGACGGTTTATAGAACTTGGCCGATACTGGCTGTATGGGTTCTGCGCCACGGTAAGAAAGAAACAAGTAGTAGTTTCGTGAAGAAGTAAACAGCCTATTTTCATATAGGCTACTGTATCCCACTGGTGTATTCCATTAAAATTCTCCTGCCTTCTTCTCCTTCGTCGTTTGGGCCTACTGAGGACCACGGGGCTCGTATCTCCTCGTCGCTTTGTCTTTTCTCTTCTTCCAGTACTTTTTCATCTTCTGACTATGAGCAGGGCCGGATTTAAGAGTATGCCTCCTATAGGCTCAAGTCCATTTGCCGCCCCCTCAATAGATCATATTTGTTTAATACGTTTGTTTTATACAACAAAAGGATAGAGTTCATTGGCGTTTTCATCTTTTTTAAACATAAAATTCATTTAGTTTAGATAAAACTACAAATGTAATGGCTTACATAATAAATGTTATAGTGAAATTAGTTATCTACTTGTTTTTTAACTTCCCTTAAGATTCGTTAAAAAATGAAATGGGTTTCGAACTTAATTAATTAATTTGTTCTTGGAGATCAGTGATCACTAGTTTAACATATTTTTATAATTTAATGCTAATGACTATCTTTTGCGTAATTGAAGAACTTTGTTCAATTTGAATTAAGTTGTCTTACATGGTGAAATGAAATTATACACACAATGTAGTTAATTGCTGGTTTATTTGTTGAAAAATATACAAACTTCTCTAAAACAACTCACCCCACGTAATCTTCGTGTTTAAATTTACATAGCTTTCTTACGAGATTTCTTAATGGCAAACTCGTTAATAATGTCCTCATATGAAAGTAATTTTGTTGTATTTGCCTCAATACAAAGTTATGAAAGTGAGCAATTCTTCTAGGTTTGTGCCGTGTCTTGTGTGGGGTTTCGCCTAGGACACCAAGCTAGGCTCATCGGCGGGCTCTTGGTGTCCCCGCCCGGACCCCCACAGGAGTGACGAACTGCGCGCCACCTCCCTTTATATAAGGTGCAACTGCACCACTTGACTACGAGAACTAAAAGCTCAAGCAGCCTTAACCTCCCTATGAAGACACGGCACAAACCTAGAAGAATTGCTGAGTTTTAATTCACCGGCCGTGAAAGCCAATATACCATCTTTTTGGAAGCCTTCATAGGGAGGTTAAGGCTGCTTGAGCTTTTAGTTCTCGTAGTCAAGTGGTGCAGTTGCACCTTATATAAAGGGAGGTGGCGCGCAGTTCGTCACTCTAGTGGGGGTCCGGGCGGGGACACCAAGAGCCCGCCGATGAGCCTAGCTTGGTGTCCTAGGCGAAACCCCACACAAGACACTGCACAAACCTAGAAGAATTGCTGAGTTTTAATTCACCGGCCGTGAAAGCCAATATACCATCTTTTTATGAAAGTGAGTTTAACCATGTTTCAGAAATACTAGTTCGCAGATAGTTCTTAACTCTTCTAAGGCAGGAACAACTGTAGAAGGACTAAAACATATTTTTAAGTAACTTGTATTCTTAAATTCGTTCGGAAAATATTATTAACGTCTGAAATACTTCATTTTAGCTTTTGAATGAATTGTCAAACTGCTGCCCCTGAAAATTTGCCGCTCTAGGCTGCAGCCTACTTAGCCTATTTAGAAATACGGCCCTGACTATGAGCCAGCCTTCTTTCCTCCGTCCATGGTGGTCTGCTGACTCCGGTGTTCTTCCTAGCTGTCAGTGATACAGGTAAAACTCCCTGTCGGATGGCTTGCCGGAATTGTTGGCGGTCCTGTATGGACTTAAGTGGGATCCTTAGGTGGTCTAAATCCGTCCTGACCGTAGAGATCCACTTGGTCCTGGAGGCCTTCCCTCTTCCCGAAGATCTTACTGGTGAGCCGGCAAGGGATCATGCGGGTCAAGTGTCCACAGAAGGCCAGGCGCCTTTTTCTTATACAAGTCACAATGTCTTCTTGATGGCTGTAAATCTTATCATTGTGCCGAATTCTGTAGGTGCCTTCCTCTTCCCGTATGGGTCCTAGTATCCTCCGCAGGATCTTCCTCTCCTTGAGTTCAAGTTTCCTGAGTGGGCCTTTCCTGGCCATCACGAGGCACTCAGAGGCGTACAGAACAGATGGTTTTACTACTGAATTGTAGTGTCTGAGTTTGAGGCTTTTGGAGAGGGACTTTGATGCGTAGATGCTGCGGCAGGAGTGGTAGGCCCTCTCGAACTTGGTGCATCTATTATACAAGGATTTTCCATGCGATATACTTCAGTAAATATATTTTGGTTCACGACCCATGTCTCCAAATCCTGGTCTGAGGGCTGGAACAGGGAAAACTCTGCCACGTGAGGTAAAACTGAGAAGAGACGGGTTTGATTCCCATCCCAACCATCCTGGAAGTGGTTTTCCGTAGTTTCCCCATTTCTACTCCAAGCGAATACCGGAATGGTTCCTAAATTAAGGCCACGGCCGCCCCCTTCCCCATCCTTATCTGAATTACCAATACGCACACTAATACAGCCATTACAATAATACGCACACATCCAAGTAAACGGGGCTACATGGGCAATGAATCAACAACACGTATTTCTGTAAGAAAAGGGAAACTAGCCACGTTGCTTATAGAATAGCGGAAAATCTTTGTTAAATTGGCGACAACGTTTCTTACCGCCATCTAGTGATTCAAGTTGCAAACTAAATAGTACATTATGCAACGAGCCTATAATGGCTATAATTAAGACACGAGTATTTTTATAAAACGAGCGTATGCGAGTTTTATAATTTCCATACGAGTGTCTTAATTACCATTATAGGCGAGTTGCATACGACTGTTTATATTCGACGATAATTATAACTTTATTATATGTTTTAACATAAATATTCATAAATATCTGTTGAGAGTCAGCCACTTGAATTTTGTGATCGAAAAGCGAGCGCTGGGTATATCTCTCTCTTTCAAGATCTCTGAACGACCGACGCATGCGCTCTGTGTGCTTGCAATGCCATAAGCAGGCCATATGTTTACATCTGCCGTCCCTCAGTAATATTGTCACCGGAGTCCGTTTGAAGGCAATGCGCTGTGTAGAAATTAGGGTTGGTGATATTAAGGTACAGTGCTATTTCTTGTCTCATATTCGCCAGTTTATTTACGTGAACATATGGACGGTGCGTATTCCATGTCCTTTTATTATAGTTCGATGTTGTGTTTATGTCCGACATGTTGGATTTTGAGCGCATGCGTGAAGGTATCGTTACCTAATTGGTCAATGAACGAGCTCTGATTGGCTAGAGAAACTGTATCATAAAGAAAAACAGTGTTATAATGACCATCATTATGATACAGTTTTCTGACACATAATAGTGAGGGTCGAACATAAACGTGTTTTCAAAATTATCTTTATAAGCCAGTTCTTGTAATGAGGCTCATTATAGTACAAGTTTTAATTACTATACAGTTTCTCCCACCAATCAGAGCTCAAGAAACAGTTGTGTGACCAATTAGGTAAGGATAGCATCACCCCTGCGCTGACTGCCACGGCCTCCTACTTATAATTTCACTGCGTGGCAAGTGTCAAAGTGGGATATTCGAGGAGGCCATGGTCAAATACAAGGTATTCTCTGCGTCCCATGCGCTTTCTTCAGTACATAAAACTGGCGAAATCACGACAGATATTTATGAATATGTATGTTCGAACATAAAATTGCGATAATTATCGTCGAACATAAACAGTCGTTTGCAACTCGCCTATAATGGTAATTAAGACACTCGTTTGGAAATTATAAAACGAGCGAATTCGCTAAAATACATATTCAGATAATATTATTATCCTATGTTCGTAATGAAGCTACCACGGCCTCCTGCTTCAGTATTGCTTTCGCGTATTAGCTCGCTGATGACGTGTGTCGTGAAAGGGAAAGAACATAGAAGGCTGTGAAGTAGAGATGACATTTCAACAATGGGAAGTGGCACATTGTTAAGTTATTAGTATCAAAATCAGCCACCAGAAGCAATGTGCATTGCCGTATCAATTGAAGGCCAGGCAGGCAGGGGTCCTGGTTTCTCACCTCGAGTGATGAATGGGCCAGCTGCGGCTGGGCTGAGCTGGTCACTTTCCACCCCAGTGCACAGTTAATGATGTGGCCACAGACACGACACATTGAACTCGTGATAAATTGCTCTTGTTAAAGGAGCAGCACATGAGTTTTATGAGCGATAACCCTTCCTTCTCCTCACTGCACAGGCTGCCTCATAAGCTACGAGACGGCGCGTCACCAGAAATAAGGGAAAAGTAAACGAAGCCAAAAATCTTTTCAAAATAATCACACCGTACGATGAAAAAGCATATAATATAAACTAGTAAGCCCGTGCAAAGATTTCTCACTTTAGTACTGTATAAGGATGAAAGTGGAGCTTCTACGGGGCTTAAATGGCAATGTCCAAGTCCCTGATTCAAACACTTCCCTGTAATGAAAAAGAAAGTCACACTAAAAAGTATTCCTAATATTTATTTAGCGTATGGCTTTTAGTGTCGGGAGAGTCCGAGGACATGTTCGGCTCGCCATGGGCTGTAGCTGCTTCAAGCGGACACCCTTGGGGTGAGCTACAAGTTCCATTCAATTTCAAGTAGTTCCATTTTTCGCGCTACCATATGACACTGACACCTAGTGGTGAACGTTGGAACTATGATAGAGCGCTTCAACGAAATCTAACCTAGAAATTTAACTTCACACATGTTGAGTTGGTGGAAATATCTTTCACCTGCCATAAATCTACGACATGGGACCGCCGGCTTTACTTCCCCAGAGAAGGAAGGCATACTGAAGGATTTTAACACTCTTAAAAATCAGACGACTTCGGCCGGGTTTCAACCCGCTATCTTGGGCACAGCAGTTCAGTATTCTACCAACTACGCCACCGAAGCCTATTCCCAATACAGAGCGACCGAGAATCCCACTTAATGCATGCTTTTAGGTAGATTTCATTAGAAAGCTAACTATTGCAATGGGTACCATGTTTCGACTTGCGGAAAATTTCGACATATCTTCGCGTTTCACATCCCCCAGACACCAAAACCACCGTCAGTTCAAAAGTTTATATATAATTTATGTATATATGTATCTATCTATCTATCTATATATATATATATATAGATATATATCAGTTTCTTGTGGGCACGATAACTGCCGTAATTTTGCACCAATCACTTTGAATTTTTTACATAATATGTATCCCTATACAATTTCGGTCGAGTTCGTTGATGGGCAAAATCGGCCGAAGGGGGTAAAAATGGAGGGCTTTTTTTTCGAAAAACTGAAATATCACTATAACTCTCTTAATATGTAAAATATCGAATCCCTTCAAAGTTCATATTATGTGTCGGATATGTGCCAAAAATTTATGTTTAAAAAGTTTTTTGATAGCACCAACCATTGACCAATGGGGTGGAAAAAAGTGGGTTTTTCGAGAAACATTAATCATATCTCTCTTAATAGGCACAATATCAAAACCGTACAAAATGGACGATATTCCCCTAATAATTACCTAAAACTTTCGGCTGAAAGAATTTTTGATACAACCCATCATTACGCCAAGGGATGAGAAAAATGATTTCGGAATTAGAAGAAAATGCCAAGAGCCATCAGAAGTTACCATGACAACGCTTCTAAATTGATGAGGGATAAGCTATCAGAGGTTGCCGTGACAACGAGTTTACATTGAGTTTTCCATCTGACTATGTGGGAAGCGGCTTCGGTGATGTAGCCTAGCTGGTAGCATGCTGAACTTCTATGCCCATGGTCGCGGGTTCAAAGCCGACCGAAGACGTTGGATTTTCAAAGAGCGCTGAAAATCCCTCAGTATGCTTTCCTTCAGAGGGGAAGTGCAACGTTCGTTGCAAGTTACTGGTTGCGGTGGGATGTAGTAGCCAAGTTCACAGCCAGGTGTCGTTGACGGTATATTTGGTACCAACATAAGGAACTACTACTTGAAATTGACAATCTACAGTCCTTATCTGAATTACAGACTAATAAGGCCATCACAATTAACACCATTTATCAGACAGATTCTACACACACCCAAAGTACACGGGGTTACATGACCGCGTTGTCGCAGCCCTAAACTGAGGAATCAACCAACATCTCTGCGGGAGATAAAATTTGACGTGAAGAAGTAACCGACTGTTCATCATAATTATTAATAATTAAATATTAATGTAATTTTTCAAGTCCTCGTACTGCAGCTCGTTCACCAAGATTTTATTCGTATAAATATCTTTCTTGGCACGTGAGTGACCCATGTTTTAACCATAGCCGTTTAGTTTATCTTTCCGCTTCTTTTACATACCGGTATTGCCACTACAGAATTTCACCTACCGTAATACGGTCAAGTGAACAAGGAACTAACTGTCCTTCATCCACTTTGCTGAATTGTGATAAAATATTTGATGTAGTGTAATAGTGTGATTATTGCTTTATGTGACGTTTATAAGAGTTCAGTTTTATAAAATACTAGCAGAAGTACCCGTTCTTCGAACGGTGTTCGGTGTTAACACCAGACATTAGCAATTGATAATAATAATGTTATTGGTTTTACGTCCCTTTTAACTACCCTGGCTTTTATAGACGCCGGGGTGCCGGAATTTTGCCCCGAAGGGGATCTTTAACGTGCCAGTAAATGTACTGACACGGCTCCCTCGCATTTGCGCACCCTCAAATGCCAGCTGACTGTGCCAGGTTTCGAACCTACAACCTTGGGCTCAGCAAGCGAGAACGTTACCCCTGAGCCGCGCAGCCAGACCATTAGCAATTGAGCTACTGTTACAATGGTTAGCGGTTTGTCATTCCTTCATAAGTTTATCAGAACAAAGTTAGTTTTCTGGGAATATCACACACACTGTTAATAATTTGAGGGCCTTAAAATGCGGTTTTGGGAGACCCTTTATAGACTCCCGAATTTTGTGTCTCACACTGAGAAGCGAAACACATGCTTTGGTCGTCCTTCTAGGATAATTTTTATATTTCGCCTATTTTAGTATGTATTTTGAGAAGTTTTTCCCCATATCCACCTTTCTACTGTATAAAAAGTACGCTGAAGAATTTTATAAATGATTGGTGAATTGACTCTCATGGATGCCATACCTAATTTTACGATGCACCAAGCATCAGAACACGAGTTATAGGCGTACATAAAGATTCACAGAAAGATAGACAGACAATTCTATTGTCTACAACATATCACCCAGATATCCAAATATGGGTATATCTACCACACATTATCAAACAAAATCATCCTTATGATGAACCCGTATGTCGACAACAACAAAAAAATGATGAGTTAAAATGTGCTCTCAAACTAAATTCACCTAACGTGTACTTCATGACGTGAAATAGAATTGAAAGCCTTGTAGACGAAACGCAATACACGTCACATAAAAAATGACCCTTTAGGTTGTGTTAGGTCCCCATACACAGGAAGACCCCTTTCATAAATTATAAATACTTGTGGTGCATGAAAATTCAGGTTCTTTAACCTCAATTGGCCCAAATTCCAAAATCCCGCAAAATATACTGATTCAATTCAGGAATTTTTGAAAATAATGTTGCTGTTTGGAGATATAATAGACCTTCTGTACTATATGTCGCACGTGAAAATTGCGTGAAAAAAATCTAGGTTACTCCTTGACCCCGTTAATTGCATTGATGAATTATACAGTCTAAGTTGGTTCCGTGATAACCTAATAGCCATTTGCAAAATTTCACAGAAATGTAATAAATGGAGTGGCATTGCTTCTTACAGAAATAGATGGAAAGTTGGATGCCACCCCTTGAGATAATGTTGTCATGGTTACCGATTTGCATTCCTTCATTAGTTTGTTAAATTAAGTTTAAATTAGTTTTCTGGGAATATTTCAGAAACTGTTGGTTTTATAGCCTTATAATGTAGTTTTCGAGGACCCTTTAGGGCCCCGTAGATTTGTTTCTGGCACCGAGGTCTTTGTCTCGTCGTTGTACGCCATAATATAATACTAATATAATGATATAATAAAGGGTTAGTAATATAATATACCTGCCGTACCACACCCGCAGGTATAAATCGCGTGAAAAATCTAGATTACCCCTTGACTCCCTTAAGCTCATTATACGTATTGATGAATTTTACAGCTTAATTTGGTTCCGTGTCGCCTCCGTAGCGTAGCGGTCAGCATGGTTAGCTGCCGCCCCGGAGGTCCTGGGTTCGATTCCCGGCTCTGCCATCGAAATTTGAAAAGTGGTATGAGGACTGGAACGGGGTCTACTCAGCCTCGGGTGGTCCAACTGAGTAGAGGGGGTTCGATTCCCACCTCAGCCATCCTCGATGTGGTTTTCCGTGGTTTCCCACTTCGTCTTCGGGCAAATGCCGGGATGGTACTGCACCATTATTCCTAAAGGTCTTAAGTACAGATATGGATACAGTATTTTTGGAACGCCCTGTAATTTTCTAGCTAGCCTCTGAAGTCTATCATAACAGCTGGTCTACAGCGAGCAAAAGTTATGCTATCAAGAAGAGATCGGTAGAGCTCGTGTTTCCGACGAGAAGCCCGAAGGTCATCGATAATAATCATGTTGACTTTGTCTAACATTATATCGATCGATTCACCTGAGAATGATTAATACAAATTAAAGTATATTTAGCGCTATATGTAAGCAGTTACATATGTCTGTATGTATATGTCCATGGCAGAAAGCTATTATTAAGCAAGTATGAAAAACAGAAGATGATCTGTTAAGTCACTGGTGATTACACTTCGACTGCGATATATTTTATATCGAGTCGTGACGTATAGAGGAGTGGGGGAGCGGATGTGGTGCTCAAGCGACCTCGTGCGGAGAGGAGGTACTAGAGAAACCGACAGCGTGCAGGTTTGAGCCTGGCAATAGTGAAAGTGAAGTCGCCAGCTAACGGGATTTTCAAAACGTGTGACCGTGCTGAAGTGTATACGCTAGTTCGTTCAGCATTCTACGTGGAGTAGACACTTGCTTAATGGGGTTCAGACATGGTCTTAAACATGTAATAAGTTTATCTTTGCGACCGTGTATCCACAGCTACTAACGGGCCATGCGGGAGAATACTTTCATAATCCCGACCGCCAGCTTGGCTGTATTGTGTCGTAACACTCTGCATATAAACCTTCGTGGAAATGCAGCCTAGACTTGATTCAAACTTTTCACAGTGGCTATACTTCTTTTAAAAAAACACATTCTTAAGCAAGGTGTCAGAGGGAAGGAATACTATGAAGCTTATATCCATTACGATGGTAGGCTAGATTAAAATAAGAATACTGCATTAGCAGGGTGTAGCGGGGACATGTTGGCAGCAACTTTCATTTACCATGAAGTGTGCAAGCGACTCTCGTAATGCAAGGGGCCGCGTGGACTCTTGTGAACTTGCTCACATTCGCGTCCTTATATTGGAACTATTTAGCGGCTGTTCGAGTTCACCCTCGCTTCGTGACGAGTTGATAAACTGTTTGCGGTCCGGCCATCGGTATTCTAATGCGTGTGGGAAGATATCGCCAGGATATTTTGGGACCATTTCGACCGACCGGGAGTTGTTCGAGCCTAGGAGGACTATGGTTCGTTCTCTGGAGACCCAGTTGGAGTCCGGCATGTTTTCTGTTGGTCTGGAGCCTAGTATGGCCACCGATATCCTTTTTTCCTCATCCAGATTCGCCAAAGGTACAGATCACTTCAACTTGTTACAGTAGCGTAGCGTGGACATTTTGAACTACCACACATTGTCATATTTGATTTTGTAGATAAAATGGTTGAGTAGAAAGTGCAGGTTCGATGTTTATTTCGAAGCTGACCTTCTATGATGCCAGGATTTTGACTCATAAAAATGAGTGCATCCTTTGTGTATTTTGATGGATAAATTTAAAATTTCAGTAGTATTTTACAGTATTTAAACTGATATGCTCATTCTTATTTGTCGAGAAATCAATGTAGGAGGAAGATCTACAGATTTTTTTTGTGTAAGAACATTTTAGTAACACAATTTTTTTTTGAGAACTCTGACTGAGTTTTACATATTCTAGTGTATTGTTCTTTAAGCACTTTCGCGTGGATCATCGTATTCTTTGAGGAGAATTTTCCTTTCCATATTATTATTACGATATTAGGAAGTTTTCGGACCCTGTTATTCTGAATGTTACTTCGAGTCCTTTGACTATTTTTTTCTTCAGTTTATTAACAGATTTAACTTGTATTTTCTGATCGTGATTTTCGAAGTGGATTGACTAATGGGTCATTAGTCGCTTAGCCTTTGTTGCTAACCTAGATCCATTCTGTAGGACTAATCCATCGACATTTTCGCGTTCGGGAAATTCAGGGAAGATCTTATTTTGAGATTGGATTTATTTTTATAAATCGCTTTTACAACCTCAGTTTGAGTGGTTGGGAGTGTTATACTTTTCTTCTCTTATGAAGTTAACACTGGATTAAATTGATATCATTGCCTTTGGTGCAATAGTTTTTCTCTATTAAGAGGGTATTTGAACGACATCCAAATTTGCGAGGATAATCCCAGGAATGACTTACTATAAGTCATACGTTTAAGAATTATGAATAATGTAATACATCAATGTAAGGCAAGTTTTCTAAAAATAGGTGGAGTATTTCTGGAATCCACTGGGCTTTATTAGTAATCTGTTACAGAATCAAATTATTTTTCCGAACACGAGTTCAGGCCTTTATTATAAACAGCTGATTTTCATAATTGTGGATTTATAACAGTAAGGCTCCAATTATAGGTGCATGTTCGATTTTAGAGAGGCATGTATTAGGAATAATGCCCTTGTGTTTAAGTATATTGATACAGTGCTTTGCGAAGCAAATTTTTATTGTTGAGGATTGAGCCAGGTGTGCCAATCAGGATTAGATTGAATGGGGTTTTAACCCAGAGAGGCGTTGTTTTTAACCTAGTATGGTTAATATTTGGTCATAGGTGACTTTATCGCTGTTGTTATCGTGAAAATGCCTGTGTGAAGATTAATATTTTTCTGAGCAGTATTGTTGAGAATCTTGAGTGGATATCCAGTTCAATATTTCCAGTAAAATTAATATAACGACTTTGCCATAGGATGTATGTTTAACAAGGATCACCGATAACTATTTAATGCTGAATCTATGATTAATTTTTGCTTAACTTAATTGTTCGGCAGAAATACCCTGAAATTAGGAATGAAACAATTTTAAGCAGAAGTGAATGTCGTGACATTAAGTCAGTGGGAGGAGAATAATCGAAATTATTCTAGAATTTTGTGTAAATTATATTCTGTAAATATGCCATATGAATTTCATCGTTTAATAACAAGACCATATAATGCTACTGAAAATGTCGTGTAGGATTATTGGTTATAATCAGGATATTTTTGTATAAGATGTTCTTTCAGTTAATGAACCGAAATGAATTTAGTTTATTCAATTCTTATAATTTTTTTTTGTGTGTGCTTATCCTATGGGATTGATCATTATTATTATTATTATACTTTATTTTTGAAAGAACTAAAAGTTAGTTGAGATAATGGTTAATTCATTTTTGGATGTCTTTCCCATATTTCATAGGTGAAAGACAATCCAGTATAATCAATGGGATTTTTGATTGGTCGTGGTATCGACAAAATTGATATTTCTTGTCATGTTTATTCTTGCAATAAACTAATTTATTACTTGGTTTTAATTATTGCGTGATGCTTTATAGAGGTGATGGAAGGGTGTATTAAGGGGGCCATCGCTAGGTATTTTAGGGTTTACCACACCTTTGAGATTCTTTCTTCCTCTTGAAGAATTCTTGTGTTTTGAGCTAGTCTTTTCTTTCTCTGAGCCTCGGTCAGTCTTAATACATCCTGTTAGGTATTCGAGTGGCCCTATTATCCCTGTGTCTGTTGGTAGAACTTGGGGGTCTTTAGAGCCGGGGAATTTTCAGGTTCTACGATCCAGCTGTTATCCAGGGATTCAACAGGTATTGGTAGGTAAAAGGGTACATTAGGTGGCGCCCAGCTCAGGGGCTTCGAAGAACTGGAATACCAGAGCGAATACCAGGGAGTTGAATGCCATAATTCTGCCAAAATTGAAACTGAAAGTACAAAGTGGAAATTAGTTTTATGATCATGTAACACAGATCGCGAATTGGAACACCGTGTCTCCTGTGTGACCATGAATCAAGGCAATAAAATAATGGTGAACCAATATTTTGGCACGAACTATTGGAATTCCTATGGAACAAAGCAATTACGAGGATAATCGAGCTACTTGACTTACAAGTGGTATTGCAACCATTATTTTTTTTTATTATTATTTTATGTATTGGAGTGGTGCCACACGCTCTGTTAATAATTTGTTCTACTTGTTTCCGGCTGATGATCATTGCTGACATCATTAAAAATAGAAGTGTTTGTAGCAAATTTAAAATTTAAGTAATGGTAGAATCATAGACCTTCACCGATATAAACCAACACGCACTGGTATGTAGTCGATCCCAAATCAAATTGGGCACTTTGTGTTTAGACATAAGCTTATTTTAAGGTAATGCCAGACAATAAGAATGAACATGTATGGTAAATGGTGGTTGTTTGTAGATGTTCTCGCTGTGCTTTGTTGGTGTGGTATTCTTATTTCTTGTGAAGTGTAGTGAAGCATGTCTGAAGGTAATATGGTGACTGTTGGTGACGTTAAGAAGATGTTTGAAATTATTCAAAATAAAATGGACAATTTGAATCAGGACATAGAAAATATTAAGTTCCAAACTAAATCTGCATTAGACCATATGTCCGAAACTGTTATTCAAAATCAGGGTGCAGTTGCTGAAGGTATCAGGGGGAAATTGATACTATGCAATCCTCCTTGAAGGCTATCAAAGACAGTTCTAAAAGGGTAGAAAAGAAGGTTACCAGTGTAGAATCTAATATCGAAGATATCCAGGACGATAATAGAAAAACACAACTAGATATCAGTACACTACGGGCTAATGTTGGCTTGGTACAGGTTGGCCAAGAAAGAATGCAACTTGACATTAACAATATCCAAACTAGTCAAACTTCAATGCAAACAGATCTTAACAATGTTCAGACTAGTCAAAGGGGAATTGAGGAAACAGTAAAGGATGTAAACTCTAATGTAAGGATTATGCAATCCCAAATCAATGATTTAAGAACAGATGTGGGATTAATAGAATCCAGTCAAAAAGAGATTCAGTCCCAAGTCAAAAATATTCAGAATGATGTAAATCAAATTGAATCCAGCCAAAATAAAATGGAGCTAGAGGTCCGAAAAATCGAATCTAGTCAAAATCAGACGGAGGTTAAGTTAATGGAGCTAGAAAAATCTAGTAAAGAGTTTCAAGTTGAGATTAGACTAGACTTTGAAAAAAGTGTGAAGCTCAGTAAAAAAAAATTAGAAGCACTTCAGCTACAGTTTTCCCATGACACTAATCAGACCCAGAATAGCCTGGAGCAGTTGAAATGTGAAATGGGGACACTCCGAGCTCAAGTCACAGATCATACGAAACTTCTCAGGGATGATTTTGACATAGAGTTAAAAGGGATCATAAGAGATAATATTGTAACATTTCGTAAAGATATCATGAAAATTAATGAGGAATGTTTTAAAGTTGAGAAATCTAAGTTAGAATCCAAACTTGCCACTGGTCTTGCAACTAATAGCAAAGACATAATAAATGTTAGGGAAGATCTAAGCAAAAGAATGCATGGAATTCAAAATACACAGGTTAATAACATATCCGATTTAGAGAAACGTATTAACAGTGTTGAAACTAAAGTCGACCAAAGTAAGATAGAGTTAAATGAGGTCAGGGAGAAGAAAACTTCCGAGATTAATGAAATTAGAAAGGGTCTCGAGCAAATTAATCTAGAGGGGCATATCAATTTAGATACGCTAAAAGATCAATTGCGATCACTTTTACAGTCCGATTTTAGAGTTGTAGTTGAACAACCTGAAGTGATAGTACCTGATGGTAGGGAAAGGATGATGCAGGAATCTCCCAATAACGAACCCAACGTTCGGCTCAGTCAAATGGAACATCCGAGTCCCATTCGAACAAGCAGGGAGACGTTTAGTTCTCCGAACCCCAACGTAGGCGTGGATGATTATACTTCGAAATCATTGGAAAGGACACCGAATGTAACCATAATAAGAATGACAAACCTAGGAAGTTTAGCAACTTGGATGGAATGACACCGATCGAATTTGTAAGGGCATTAAGAGATTACTTTTTGGAGTCACATGTGCCACGTGAGCGTGAGCTACGTATGGTGGAAAGGTTTATTACCGATGCTCCGTTACAATGGTTCAGGGCCTTTCGTTACACATTTGACAATTTTGAACAGTTTTCGGAGGCCTTCATACAAAGATTTTGGTCGATCGAGGTCCAACAAAATGTGAGATCGGAAGTCTATTCACGCAAGTACTCCAGTACAGGACCAACCAGCTATGCTGAGTACTTTGCGTGTCAGTTAGCAAAACTCCGTTTTCTCCAGCCGCCGTTAACCCAGGAAGAACTCCTTGAAGCTATCTCACGTCAATTGCCTGCGGAAGTAAGGAGATCAATTATTTCTTCCGGAGTATCGTCTTTAACGTCGTTAGATGACTTGTTACGTCGATTAGATCACATGAGTATGATGACGCAACCTACCATAGTCAAAAATGCCAGGCAGGAATCGAAAGTTGTAAACGCGGTAATGATGAACCGTACACAGCAGACGGATCGTTTTGAGCAAAGAAGAGATGATAGAATAGGTCCTATTAGAAATACCCATCAGGAAGAGAGGAGATGGGAAAACCAACGTAGGGACGCCCAGGAGAGGCCATGGCAACGTCGCTACGAGGAGAGAAATTTCTATCGAAGAGATAATGATCGAAACCGGAATGATCACCGAGAAACGCCTTATAACAGGAATTACAGATATGATCAAAATAATTGAGATAACAGATATAATAGGAATGATAGGGATACCCGTGACAACAGAGATAAGAGACAAAATCAAGGGTACTCAAGATACAACAATTATCGAACGGAGGCATCCGATAAGAAAGTGCAACAGGAGATGCTCAAGAGAGGGCGAGATAAGTCCACGGAGGTTGGACGAAGAAAATCGAAGGAAAGAAAGGATGAAAATCCAGATAAGTCACAACCCAGCAGTAGCAGAGAAGGTCGGAGTTCAGAAAGAACGCCTGACCGGGACAAAGGAAAAACATTTTCAAAAATAAATTAAGCACTGATATGTCACGCATTCTACCTGTTCACGACTACAAGAAAGAGATTACCATGACAGAGAAGTCACTATAATAAAATGAAATAATTGTTATGAGGTAGTAAGCCTAAATGGAAGAGAAATGATAGGTCGTTTCAATGCAAAAAACCTGAAAAGATATGTGAAGAAGATAGTCTGAGTGTTGACTGAATAATGCTACATATGCCGAGATTACCTGGAATGGTGTAAATAAAAGTTGAGGAGACTTTTATTTAAGGTATCAAAGGGAAAATGCACCATTATTCCTAAAGGTCTTAAGTACAGATATGGATACAGTATTTTGGGAACGCCCTGTAACTTTCTAGCTAGCCTCTGAAGTCTATCATAACAGCTGGTCTACAGCGAGCAAAAGTTATGCTATCAAGAAGAGATCGGTAGAGCTCGTGTTTCCGACGAGAAGCCCGAAGGTCATCGATAATAATCATGTTGACTTTGTCTAACATATCGATCGATTCACCTGAGAATGATTAATACAAATTAAAGTATATTTAGCGCTATATGTAAGCAGTTACATATGTCTGTATGTATATGTCCATGGCAGAAAGCTATTATTAAGCAAGTATGAAAAACAGAAGATGATCTGTTAAGTCACTGGTGATTACACTACGACTGCGATATATTTTTATCGAGTCGTGACGTATAGAGGAGTGGGGGAGCGGATGTGGTGCTCAAGCGACCTCGTGCGGAGAGGAGGTACTAGAGAAACCGACAGCGTGCAGGTTTGAGCCTGGCAATAGTGAAAGTGAAGTCGCCAGCTAACGGGATTTTCAAAACGTGTGACCGTGCTGAAGTGTATACGCTAGTTCGTTCAGCATTCTACGTGGAGTAGACACTTGCTTAATGGGGTTCAGACATGGTCTTAAACATGTAATAAGTTTATCTTTGCGACCGTGTATCCACAGCTACTAACGGGCCATGCGGGAGAATACTTTCATAATCCCGACCGCCAGCTCGGCTGTATTGTGTCGTAACATTCTGCGTATAAACCTTCGTGGAAATGCAGCCTAGATTTGATTCAAACTTTTCACTTTTCACATTCTTAAGCAAGGTGTCAGAGGGAAGGAATACTATGAAGCTTATATCCATTACGATTGTAGGCTAGATTAAAATAAGAATAATGCATTAGCAGGGTGTAGCGGGGACATGTTGGCAGCAACTTTCATTTACCATGAAGTGTGCAAGCGACTCTCGTAATGCAAGGGGCCGCGTGGACTCTTGTGAACTTGCTCACATTCGCGTCCTTATATTGGAACTATTTAGCGGCTGTTCGAGTTCACCCTCGCTTCGTGACGAGTTGATAAACTGTTTGCGGTCCGGCCATCGGTATTCTAATGCGTGTGGGAAGATATCGCCAGGATATTTTGGTACCATTTCGACCGACCGGGAGTTGTTCGAGCCTAGGAGGACTATGGTTCGTTCTCTGGAGACCCAGTTGGAGTCCGGCATGTTTTCTGTTGGTCTGGAGCCTAGTATGGCCAACGATATCCTTTTTTCCTCATCCAGATTCGCCAAAGGTACAGATCACTTCAACTTGTTACAGTAGCGTAGCGTGGACATTTTGAACTACCACACATTGTCATATTTGATTTTGTAGATTAAATGGTTGAGTAGAAAGTGCAGGTTCGATGTTTATTTCGAAGCTGACCTTCTATGATGCCAGGATTTTGACTCATAACAAGTAGTTCCGTGAAGAACTATACAGCCTATTTTCATATAGCCCACTTATTGCAACTATCAACATACACAATTTCAGTTTGATTGCTGTAATAGATTCGTAGATATTGAGAACCGACTAAATAATTCGGATGGTCGCCATGTTGGATTTTATATTTGTAGGTCCTAGAGTTATGTACTGTTACATGCAGATTATTGTGTACGTGTAGTATTCAAACTTCAATCGCATAATTAGGACACTAGAAGTTACAAGGAAATTTTAAAATTTCGCACAGCTGCCATCTTTAGGTTATGGAAACAATTGAAATAAATTAGATGCTAGTGGATTACCATTCGTATAAGGATTTACTGTACCAAGTTTCACTGCTCTCGGATGGTTAAGTTGCGATAAACGTCCATGTGATTATTTATACTTCGCGTCACCGCCATGTTGGATTTGTGAACACCAGGTTATTTAAAGTCCTATAAGTGAACTTGAGTTCATAGCCCCTATGAACAATAAAAAAATTCAGTTTGATTGCCACAATAGATTCGTAGATATTGAGAGCCGTCTAAATATTTCGGATGGTCGCCATGTTGGATTGTTAAATGTATAGGCCATAGAGTCATGTACCATTATAGGATAATTATTGGGTAGGTTCATTATTCAAACTTTCACTTCGATCGCCTGACTACATCACAAGAAATAAAAACTTAATTTTGAAATTCGCACAGCCGCCATCTTGAGGTTATGTAAACAATTGAACTAAATTAGATACCAGTGTATTACAATGTGTATAAATATTTCCTGTACCAGATTTCAGTGCGTTTGGAGCATTAAATCGCGAGAAAGGTTTATTTCAAATTTTCTAATTCGCTTGGCCGCCATGTTTGTTTTGTATATAACCGTTTTTTTAAGTCGTATAAATGGACTTCCAGTAGTGCCCTTTATCTCCGTACAAAATTT
Source organism: Meconema thalassinum (assembly GCA_946902985.2). Classification (NCBI taxonomy): domain Eukaryota; kingdom Metazoa; phylum Arthropoda; class Insecta; order Orthoptera; family Tettigoniidae; genus Meconema; species Meconema thalassinum. The sequence goes on from OX336390.1 coordinate 93,040,345, forward strand.
CAGGGAGATACCGCTAATAGTTTCAGAGATACAGAATGCCGGTGAAATATTTCGCACATCCGCCATCTTGTGGTTATGTAAACAAATGAACGAAGTTAGTTGTCGGTGTATTACAATGTATATAAACATATACTGTACTAAGTTTCATTGCGTTTGGTTGGATAAATCGCGAGAAACGTCTATTTAAAAGTCGAAACTTCGCTTGGCCGCCATGTTGGTTTTGTAGTTACCAGGTTTTCAAAGATCACATAAGTGAACTTATAGTAGTTCCCTTTATCACCATACATGATGTCAGGGTAATATCGGTAATCGTTTCGGAGATATTGAATGCTGGTGAAATATTTCGCACAGCCGCCATGTTGGATTGGTGAGTCGTAACAAAATTTGAAGGGCACGGTCGAGGTCGCCTGGAATAGTGCTATGAACTTACTGAGTTTAATTGAAATCGCTCCAGCCGTTTAGATTTTATTAGGGGGGGACACACACACGAATCACACACACACGCACACACACACACACACACACACGCACACACACACACGGACAAAAGGTGATCTCATAAGCCTATTTTTTCAAAATTGAAAATAGGCTAAAAATGAGTGCATCCTTTGTGTATTTTGATGGATAAATTTAAAATTTCAGTAGTATTTTACAGTATTTAAACTGATATGCTCATTCTTATTTGTCGAGAAATCAATGTAGGAGGAAGATCTACAGATTTTTTTTGTGTAAGAACATTTTAGTAACACATTTTTTTTTTTAGAACTCTGACTGAGTTTTACATATTCTAGTGTATTGTTCTTTAAGCACTTTCGCGTGGATCATCGTATTCTTTGTGGAGAATTTTCCTTTCCGTATTATTATTACGATATTAGGAAGTTTTCGGACCCTGTTATTCTGAATGTTACTTCGAGTCCTTTGACTATTTTTTCTTCAGTTTATTAACAGATTTAACTTGTATTTTCTGAGCGTGATTTTCGAAGTGGATTGACTAATGGGTCATTAGTCGCTTAGCCTTTGTTGCTAACCTAGATCCATTCTGTAGGACTAATCCATCGACATTTTCGCGTTCGGGAAATTCAGGGAAGATCTTATTTTGAGATTGGATTTATTTTTATAAATCGCTTTTACAACCTCAGTTTGAGTGGTTGGGAGTGTTATACCTTTCTTCTCTTATGAAGTTAACACTGGATTAAATTGATATCATTGCCTTTGGTGCAATAGTTTTTCTCTATTAAGAGGGTATTTGAACGACATCCAAATTTGCGAGGATAATCCCAGGAATGACTTACTATAAGTCATACGTTTAAGAATTATGAATAATGTAATACATCAATGTAAGGCAAGTTTTCTAAAAATAGGTGGAGTATTTCTGGAATCCACTGGGCTTTATTAGTAATCTGTTACAGAATCAAATTATTTTTCCGAACACGAGTTCAGGCTTTTATTATAAACAGCTGATTTTCATAATTGTGGATTTATAACTGTAAGGCTCCAATTATAGATGCATGTTCGATTTTAGAGAGGCATGTATTAGGAATAATGCCCTTGTGTTTAAGTATATTGATACAGTGCTTTGCGAAGCAAATTTTTCTTGTTGAGGATTGAGCCAGGTGTGCCAATCAGGATTAGATTGAATGGGGTTTTAACCCAGAGAGGCGTTGTTTTTAACCTAGTATGGTTAATATTTGGTCATAGGTGACTTTATCGCTGTTGTTATCGTGAAAATGCCTGTGTGAAGATTAATATTTTTCTGAGCAGTATTGTTGAGAATCTAGAGTGGATATCCAGTTCAATATTTCCAGTAAAATTGATATAACGACTTTGCCATAGGATGTATGTTTAACAAGGATCACCGATAACTATTTAATGCTGAATCTATGATTAATTTTTGCTTAACTTAATTGTTCGGCAGAAATACCCTGAAATTAGAAATGAAACAATTTTAAGCAGAAGTGAATGTCGTGACATTAAGTCAGTGGGAGGAGAATAATCGAAATTATTCTAGAATTTTGTGTAAATTATATTCTGTAAATATGCCATATGAATTTCATCGTTTAATAACAAGACCATATAATGCTACTGAAAATGTCGTGTAGGATTATTGGTTATAATCAGGATATTTTTGTATATGATGTTCTTTCAGTTAATGAACCGAAATGAATTTAGTTTATTCAATTCTTATAATATTTTTTTTGTGTGTGCTTATCCTATGGGATTGATCATTATTATTATTATTATACTTTATTTTTGAAAGAACTAAAAGTTAGTTGAGATAATGGGTAATACATTTTTGGAAGTCTTTTCCATATTTCATAGGTGAAAGACAATCCAGTATAATCAATGGGATTTTTGATTGGTCGTGGTATCGACAAAATTGATATTTCTTGTCATGTTTATTCTTGCAATAAACTAATTTATTACTAGGTTTTAATTATTGCGTGATGCTTTATAGAGGTGATGGAAGGGTGTATTAAGGGGACCATCGCTAGGTATTTTAGGGTTTACCACACCTTTGAGATTCTTTTTTCCTCTTGAAGAATTCTTGTGTTTTGAGCTAGTCTTTTCATTCTCTGAGCCTTGGTCAGTCTTAATACATCCTGTTAAGTATTCGAGTGGCCCTATTATCCCTGTGTCTGTTGGTAGAACTTGGGGGTCTTTAGAGCCGGGGAATTTTCAGGTTCTACGATCCAGCTGTTATCCAGGGATTCAACAGGTATTGGTAGGTAAAAGGGTACAGTACCAACTGTAAGGCCACGGCCGCCTCCTTCCCTCTTCCTAGCCTTTCCATCCCAATCTTCCATCCCTTCCCATCCCTCATGAGGCCCCTGTTCGCTTTGCAGGTGAGGCCGCCTGGGCGAAGTGCTGATCACACCTCCCCAGTTGTATCCGTCCCGACCAGATGTTCCAAGCTCCAGGACACTACCCATAGAGGTGGTAGTGGTGAGTTCCCTCGCTGAGTCCGTGGGAATCACCAACCTCGAGGGTAAATTTACTAAATAAAAATAAAAATTGGTTCCGTGATAACCTTCTAGCCGTTTGAAAACTTTCACACTAATGTAATTAATGGAATTGCAATAGATGGACCTCTGAGAATCTGTTGCCATGGTGACCGGCTTGCATTCGTTCATTAGTTTATTAAATGAAATTGGTTTTCTGGGATAATCTCAAAAAACGGTTGGTTTTAGGGCCTCTCACATTGAGGGGCTGAATATGAGCTTTGTCTCGTCCTTCTACACCTATTTCAGCATGTATCTTAAGGGGGTAGGCCCCCTTTTATGAGAGGTACGGAGAAGAGTTACATCAATGATTAGTGTCGTGCCTCTGATGGATATCTGTACCCAATTTTACGTTGATACACCCAGCCGTTCTCGAGTTATAAGGGAATAAAGTTGTCCACAGACAGACAGACAAAGAAAATTTCGCGCGCATCCATCTTAAAACAGTCTGAAACGCGTAAATAACTCAAATTTCCGTAGAAATTCAGAAAAAAACAGGCAAACTTTCATTTTTATATATATAGAGATAGACTGCACCGGTCGGTGTTGACCGTATTTTATTGCACAAATTTAGGTTTTACCCGCTAAACGTTGGGGATACACGAAAAGTCATAAGGACCATTCGGATAGAAAATCAAATGTTAAATTAGCTCGTGTATGCCATTAAAATTTGCTATTTTTTAGCGTTCTCTTTTTATTTGAAATGGAAATATGAAATTTTGAAACCAAAGGGTGTAATGACGTCACAAATGTGGGTTTTACTCGCTAACCGTTGGAGATACACGAAAAGTGATAAGACCTTTCGGATAGAAAATTAAATTTTAAAGCTCGTATGTGCCATCAAAAGTTTGCTATTTCTTAGCGTTCTCTTTTTATTTGAAATGGAAATATGAAATTTTGAAACCAAAGGGTGTAGTGACGTCACTAAAATGGTCACCATTTTTAAATAGTGCAAAATATCGATATCAATAGCAGCCTATGTGTAAACCTGGTAAATCAGCTACATCTATTCAAAATTTCATTTCAATCGGACCAGTGGTTCTTGCGTGATTGAGTAACAGACAGGACGACAGACAGACAGAAACACACCATCTCATTTTTATGATTTTATAAAATTTCTTTGACAAACCTCTTTGATAGTGTAATACCGGCCTTAGCGTAGGTCCCCGGAGCTTGAAGTTAACATCCCAATTTCCCTCAGTGTTCGGTCTCGTGGCTAAGTGCTAGAAGCAATACAGGGCTCAGCTAAGGTCTCATGATGGCCAACCCAAGTCTCAATTATTTTGAACCCCTAGGTAAACATCTAAGAATAATGATGGCAGGCGCGGATTCAAGGGGAGGGTCACGGGGGTCATGACCCCCTCCCCCAAACGGAGACCAATTATTTTTTATTTTTTTGCTAACTCAATAAACGAAAACACAATAACCAGACAACTAAAACTTAACGAATTTGAACTGAAAAACAGTTATTTTCATTTTATTCAATACTGAAAATATCTTTATTGCAGTTATTATGTTCTGTTACGACTGTACATATTTACTACTTCATACCTGTTATATAAAAACGATTATTTATGTAACAAAATCAACTCGTCTATTTTGTATAGCAAACCTTGTGATCACCGAATCGAAGTTTATAGAGATGTCACGATGAATGTGCAGCAATGCACGGATAGGAATTTGGGGCTTTTTTATCACCAACAAATTTTGCCGACGTCCAAACTGCAAGCTTGGTAGGCAATTTAAGCTGTGACTTTCCCCCTTTGTCGGTACCAACTCGACTTGCCGAAACTGTAATGAACCTTGATACCTTTCTCGAAGCTCGATGTAAAAGTCACAAAACACGCCGTTGCAATTTGTACGACTATTGTTGGTGCGCTAAACGCATCAAATTTCTATCCATGTATCTTGCAAAAAAAAAAAAAATGGTCTGGTTTTGTACGTTTGGTTATTTTCTGATTTTTTAGTGATACCATTTTTCTTAACAATTTCGATTCTCTGACCCTCCCCAAAGCCAGACTCTAGATCCGCGCCTGAATGATGGGACCTTCTTCTTGCAAGTGAGAGTTGACTCAGTTTGTTGTTTGTTCCAGAGAAGCTGTGTGAGAACGCTGCGTTAGCGGGATCAGGCGCGGGCCCTCACAAGAAGCCCGCCAAGTCGAAGAGAGTGCGAACCATCTTCACTCCAGAGCAACTCGAGAGGCTGGAGGCAGAGTTTGAGCGACAGCAGTACATGGTGGGACCCGAGCGACTCTACCTGGCGCATGCACTCCAGCTCACTGAGGCTCAGGTACACTCCATAAGCTTCTTTTTAACAATATTGATAAGTAGCCTTTTGACAAAGTACGAGTAAAACACACGTAATAGTACATTATGCAACAAGCCCGACTTGTATACGTCTGTTTATGTTCGACGATAATTATAACTTTATTATATGTTTTAATATAAATATTCATAAAAAATCCGTGGGATTCAGTTAGTGAACAGAGCGCATGCGTGGGCCAAGGCACTCCGAAAGCAGAGACCATTCACTTTGCTTGCCAACACAGAACACCTATTGTTTGCAGCGGATTTTGAGCGCATGCGCGAAGGCATCCTTACCTAATTGGTCACACAACTGTTTCTTGAGCTCTGATTGGTGGGAGAAACTGTTTCATAATGAAACAAGATGTTCAGTAAAGAACATATAGCCTACTTTCTCCTAAATGTATGAGTATAGTTATAACTCGTTGTTATTATCAAAGAGTATAATAGAACTATTCTTTGTTGAAGACCTTAGAAACGATTTACCTCTACCAAACGCCACGACCTAGATAAAAACTGCTACCATCATTGAAGAAAGAAAGAAAGATAAGAAGTATATCAAGAATGTTATGGATCTGGAGACATAATCGACCGGACTGGCGGCGTGGCTCAGCGGTAACGTTCTCGCTTGCTGGGCCCTAGGTTGCAGGTTCGTATCCTGGCGCAGTCAGCTGGCATTTGAGGGTGCACAAATGCGAGGGAGCCGTGTCAGTACATTTACTGGCACGTTAAAGATCCCCTTCGGGCCAAAATTCCGGCACCCCGGTGTCTCTAAAAGCAGCAGTAGTTAAAAGGGATGTAAAACCAATAACATTATTATTATTATTATTACGACCTGTCGTGGGCAACATCCAACTTTGAGTTGAGGCATGTCTTTACACGTCTGGTTGTGCATGGCTTTCACAACCCTAATTGAATTAACAAATCTTTCCATGACCCTACAGAGACGTGTGTATACAAACTATGTGGATATTTTCGATAATATAATCCTAACAGAGCGAGTGCATTCTAGCGGCCAGAATAAGAAACTTTTCAATAAAATCTGGAAGTTACCTTTTTGGCAGCTAGATGTCTCGAGTAAATCTGCTGGCGAATTATGTTTTAATTAAATATATATTTTACACCATAATGTGGACAATATAACGCTTAATAACATTTTCAAGTAACGCAAAATAGGCTGTTACAAACCCTTTAAAATAAAAAGTTAAAATGTATCGTAGTATCAACTTGTCATTCTTCAAATTTGATGCGCATAGAATGATAATGGTATAGTAATCAATGGATCCCCACGTAGACTAGTCGGGACATCTAGTGGTGAAATATCGAACAATATAATCCTAACAGAGCGAGTGCATTCTAGCGGCCAGAAGAAGAAACTTTTCAATAAAATCTGGAAGTTACCTTTTTGGCAGCTAGATGTCTCGAGTAAATCTGCTGGCGAATTATGTTTTAATTAAATATATATTTTACACCATAATTTGCACAATATAACGCTTAATTTTAAAACATCTGAGTCATTACAAAACAATAAACATATAACATTTCAAGCAAAAAAACTAGGTCTGATCGGGTTTGAACCATAGGAATCTGAGCGACAGGCTATCGCTCTACCACTGAGCTAATTGTGTCAACGAATATCGTTCTATTTAAAATGACTTACATAGAACTTGTTAGCAAATAATGATTTATACTAAACGATTTCATCACTGGAGTATATTATTTATATATAAAGCATTTCATACAAAGTTTATTTATTTTTTATCAGTACGCTATATTGCATTCAATACTCAAATTAGTGAAATATAAGTCAGGCACAAGATATCCGCTGCCATCTTGTCTTATTAATGAATCAGCTGAGCTTTTTAAAATCACGTCTGCACTATAGTATTACAAAATAAACTTTTAATTTCGTACGTGCCTCTTCCTTTAGAACAGTTAAAACGATTCTCGGCTCGATAATCGGAACTGGTGGGTCCCATGATATGGATTATAAAGTTTGCATAATTCGCACGGCCGCCATCCTGAAATGGTATGGCGGACGACCTTGTAGTTTGGTCACAAGTCGCATCCTATACGAAGGTATGTTGTTACCAAATTTGGTAGAGATTGGATGATTTGGTTAGTCGTTATTTGATTTTACGTTTTGAACGTTTGAGTGGCCGCCATTCAGTTTTAGTAAAGATGGCGGCGATATAAAACATGACACTGAGGTGTCCTTTGCTAGTGCTACCTTTGTACCAAATTTCGTTCAATTCGCATTCACCGTGTTCGAATTGATAGGGGGGGACAGACATTCAGAGTACACACACTCACACACACACACACACACATACACACACACAGACTCACACACACACATACACACACACAGACAGACACACTTTTTTTCGCCCTGTGTTGATCTCATAAGTCTACTTTCATTTTTTGCAAAAATCGAAAGTAGGCTAAAAATAGTGTTATAATGAGCCTCATTATGATACAGTTTTCTGACACAATGTTTACATTTCGACATCGTCGAACATAATAGTACATTATGCAACAAGCCTACAGTATCATGGCAATAATTAAGACACGAGTATGTTTGTAAAACGAGCGAAGCCAGTTTTATAATTTCCATACGAGTGGCTTAATTACCATTATAGGCGAGTTGTATACGACTGTTTATGTTCGACGATAATTATAACTATTTTATGTTCGAACATAAATATTCATAAATATCTGTCGAGATTTCGCCAGTTTTATGTACTGAACAGAGCGCATGGGACGCAGAGAATACCTTGTATTCGACCATGGCCTCCTCGAATACCCCACTATGACACTAGCCACGCAGTGAAATTTAAAATAGGAGGCCGTAGAAGTCAGCGCAGGTGCGATGCTATCCTTATCTAATTGGTCACACAACTGTTTCTTGAGCTCTGAGTGGTGGGAGAAACTGTATCATAATGAAAACTTGTACTAATATGAACCTCATTATAGTGTAGTTTTCTGACATATAATATTTACATTTCGCCAGGGTCGAACATAAATTCTAATATGTATCAACATTTTACAGTTCGCGTGGCCGCCATCTTGGTTTTGTGATTGTCAGTTTTTTTTAACAGTACTGGTAGCGTAGGCCTACGTGTACGTGCATAGGCTACGTGTCGTCTATCAACATATAAAACTTAAATTTTATTGCTGCAAAAGTTTCGCCGATATTGATATTGAGTAATGGTGAAATATTTTGCGCGGCCACCATTTTGGATTGGCTAAAATGTAGGCCACAGACTTATCTACCAATAAATAAATATTGTTGTGGTGGTTATTATACGAAGCTTTACAGGTACTACGAACACTTGAATAGGATACAAAAATAAACATACCGTATGTTTTTAACATATCAAACTGCTGCAATCTTAATTTTTTACAAAAGAATTGAACTAATAGGGATGTATAGAACTAGCACCGATAGAGCGCACTGCTGTTGTACTGGGTAAGCGCAAGGCGCTCTTCATTTGTCTCCTGTGTTCTCATGCCGCTAATATGTACGAATTTAAGTTGTTTAAATTGTTATTTTCGTGACTATGCCGAGCTAATGCACTGTTCCTCTTTGCAAAAATCAGGGAAGCTCGTTTTCGTTTCACCAATTTCCACAAAATAAAGGAACGAGGAAGAAATGGTTACGTACTATTAGAAGGAAAAATTTCGGTGAGAAAAATCTGACCGAATATATTAAAGTGTGTTCCCATCATTTACAACCCGATGACTTCACGAAAACTGGGTTGGATAAGTGTGATTTACAAAGGGAAATAATTCCTATTTTGTATCTATAAACTAATTAGACATTTCTGTAACGGTGGCCCCATCCCTCCTTACCTTGTTTATTAGCCAAAACGATAATAATAATAATAATAATATTAGCATATCAAAATAAATGATCACATGACATTACCACACCCAGAATTAATAATAAAAAAACACATGAAAGGCCTAATTTAATTACTCGCTAGGCCAGCTGAGTTCACAGCAAAAAAAACCTAGGAGCGAATGTTCCGATTTGCTTGGTTTTCAAGAACACCCTCATCGATTTAGAAAAGAGAGAACAGGCGGGACGAAACCAATGTCAAGACCAGCTTGTTGGGTGGAACGCTGAATGCGTACCTCAGCAGGCCGTATTAAATTGACCCTGCCAAAGATGAAGAATGAAAAGGGGAATAATCTTCCTAGTGACTTCATGCAATAAATAATATGACAAATCGAAATAAGCTAACATGTATTGAGCAGTAAAATAAAACAATTACAAGAGACAGCCGTCCACCACTTAATTAACTAACTGACAAATATGATCTAATTAAACACAAATGAATGACTTAGTTTAAACAAACCAGACACTTGCCCGTTTGGCAAGGTTTGACACATCTACATTTGTGATAGAAACGAATTTATCAGGAATGATTCCCCTGACATCAAAACTAATGGAATAATAACATGAAGTTAGACTCTGTGCCACTTCCAAAACAAGGTTACACAAGTAATTTAAGAGCCGTTTAACACGACTAAGGCGGTCCGAAAGCCTGCTTTTGATTTAACGTCTTCAGCAGCCTTTCTGACCAAAGTTAAAACCACGAGGGTCCCATCCAGCTAACGGGAAATAGGGCAATAATAATCCACTCCGCGGTAATTACATATAAAGGTATCACACAAATCGTACCAACCCTTCCAAAATATTACACACTAAAAATAATAATGTCAGTCCGCTCGAAATACGGTCCATCGCCACATGGCCTTAACGACATAGCAAAATGACACAGTTTAGTGTTCCACCGAAAGGTTGCCCCTTCTAACCAAAAGTTTATACCACCTTCTTTATTACAGCCCTCCGGAGGAACTGGCTGTTAGTTCCCCCGGAGGCGATCGCTTTTAAGTCCTTCCGTCACCAACCTTCGTCTCGTACTGTTCTTTTGAGTCACCGATTCCACCCTTGTATATCAGCGTATCCCCACCACAACACTCCAGTAGCACCAACTGCGACCAGTAGCACAACCGGCCAAAACAAAAGCCAGAGTTCAAGGTCTTGAGTGGGTACTATAGAATATCTGCCCATACAGGTTACTGCGTAGAAACCTTCTAGGAGTCGAGGTGTTACACAATGTCCTTTGTAAGATCTTTCTCAGAATAAGAGCTTGGCGAATGCAGCTGACAGTAAATGTTCGCTTTTCCAAAGTTTGCAGACACAAAGCTCGATTTTCTCTCTTGACGAGTGTCTATCACGAATAATACTTTAAGTGACAGTTCGCACGAAGGGCAGAAATCCTGGCAGAAGGCTTGGTGAATGAAACTGACAGGAACTGTTCACCTTTCAAAAGTTCACGGATCAAAGCTTGACTTATCCCTCTTTTCCATTTATTATAAACCTTTAGGTGACAGCACACACAAGGGCACAAATCATGTCGGAAAGGGCTAGGCGATCTCATTTCACCAGTACCCAGACGCCAACTTGGTGAATGGAATTCTCAGAAGGGCCCCGGTGTATGCTCTCGTGATAATCTGGTCAGACCTGGACCTCCTGCTGCGTCTCGAAGATAAGATGAACATGTACCGATTTGCAAAATTGGTACATCCTCCTCCTCCAAAGGAAGACGATGGGGAGATGATGAACAGGGTGATGGTGTCCAGCTGGTCTCTTGGCAGCTGAAGAGGCTACTCCAATCTCCGCCAGCGGACCTTGAAGTAGATCTCCTCGGGTAGAATGATGCCATGGGACCTAGATGGTACCTCCAAACTGGGCCCAGATTGGTAGTACACGTCCCACATAGTGACCACTGAAACACACATCAGAACAGCAGCGTATGGTCCAAATACAGTTCCCTTAGAGGGAACAATCGTTCCAGGCCAGTCAACCAGCCCAAACAGCCGAAGTTATCCCAGGAAGGATAAAAGAAAACATTACACGAAGCATTAGTGTCCCATCGAAGTTCACTTAAGAGTCCTTCATGTCACAAGGGATACTTGAGGCTTCAAACAAGGTTCTACGCAAGGAGATAGTGTTCAGGGCATAATTAAAGGTCCACTGAAGTATTAAAATCACACGAAAGGGGCAACCAACCATACGATATGACTGACGTTAACAAGCTTAATTGAAAGTTCACTACAATACTTAGCAAGAATAACTAAATCAACTTATATCAATCAATTTTTGACTAAAGCATCCAGAAACCATAATATTTACAAAATTTCAGATATTTTCCCACCGAAATTCCCTGAAGTTTTATGGGCAACACCATAAAAATAGAAACAATGCAAGGGGGAACTCACTGGTACCCTTCCAAAACAGTTAAACATACTCAAAAATGAATTTACATTTACTTTGATGGCCTCACGCAGTACCATAGGAAAACAGAACACATTTAGGAAACACCAAAACATTTTAAAACAAACACAACATACCATAATCAAACCATATGGATCGTCTCAGGTATGTGACACATATTAAAACATAATGAATATCAAAAGCCACTGTCTCATTTCACAAGTCGCTGCCCCTAACCGTCCACGGTGGCCATCCGACGAACGACAGAAAACAGCAACTACCTTCCACGAGAACAATAACCAAATGGGGAGACTACGTTAAATAATAGACACCACGATCCAACCAATTCACATACAAGCACCTAACCAAATTTCACCAAATAACTTCATCGCTACTCGCCAACGCATCCTAACAGTCTACAAACTCCCAAGAGTTCCTGTAGGATGACCAACCGAACTCAGGACACCAAGGTGATCACACCTATCCTGAGAACCAACTTACCACAGTTACACCAAGTGTCCAAAATTAAAACATCTTCTCAAAATCAAGATGCCATCTTCTAGGCACGGAACCCAACCAATATCAAACCAACAACAACTACAAGCCCGGTGCAGAGGCTACACTAATTCTACACCCAAAGCACATAGCTCAGCAGAATCAGACACAAATTCAAGTTGGTACCAACCAATTTTCAAGACATACCTAAACGAACGTGGCTCCACCATTTAAAAAAACACACAAATTACTTATAACGTTTACTCCCACACAGACAACAAACCACTTCCATGGTCCCATACACAGATCTACCTCACTACAACGAACACCCATAGGTGTCATGTGACACATTTCTACAAGCACAAGGCGATTAATATCCTCAAAACTTCAGATTCTCTAACCTAGCGGTTCTCGACATGCCACAGCATGCTCAAAATACAGAATTACAGGATCACAGATGTGATGGCATGATAATTTTTTTTTTTTTTTTAAATGCACCGGGCGGTTACTGCCCCCAAATTCACATGTTCTCCACTTTAACATCTCGCACACACTGCATCATGTTCCACACACAGAATTACAAGGTCACTGAGGTGACAAAAATGATAAATTTTCAAAATGCACGGGGTGGTTAATAGTCCCCAAAGAAAAGGCACCTTACACAGAACGAGAGTTAGCTCACCAACTAATAGATACCTCAAATTTCTCCAGAACAGGTACGACATCTCCAGTGCAACACTATCTCGATGCATAGAACAACTGACTAACGCTATAGCCTGGCTACCAGCTCGAAGCTGATGCTAATCGAACTTAATTTTTTTTCTTTTCACACCCAAGTATACGGGGATACATGAACTATGATTCCAACTACAATCACATGAACGTTGTGACAATACCAGCAAGTCAGCAGTCTAACAGTATATACCGCAGATTACAAGTAACCTACTGACTAACCTAACCAGATACATTTTCAACCGACAAGAGATTGCAATTCGAAGATTTTCCAGATCACTGATACAATTTCTAAAGCCCTCACGTCAGCAGCTGAACAACACAGCGAAATGAGCATCACTCTGAAGCATTACACCTTATTTCCACATAAAATCGAAATTTCACTACCAACCTAACAAAATTATCACTAAATTATCCAAAAAATTTACCCCAAAATATCAACCACGAATACGATGAACAAAACTCAGCTAACAGAAGCAGATCACAGCCTTTCTTGAGGATTACTAAAAATGACATAAGAGATTTGACTTCAGCGGAACAACTAGACCATCTCCCATCGCTCTGAACTTCATATCATCGCATTCACAGGAAATAGAACATCATAACTTCACCCTTTACACATCTCGAGTTTCTCGTTCACTAGCAGGTTTACAATTCGATATATGAGTCCTAAAAACACGTTTCCTAGACAGATCCTCTAATAACACTGTTACTTCAGAAGGAAAGGACAGAATCTCATAGGGGCCCTCATATTTTGGCTGCAGCTTACCTGATACCTGACGACCTGGGGCCTTAGCCCAGAAGTTTTTTGCATAGACAAAATCTCCGACAGAATATCCACCCTGTTTTCGGCCCAAATTATATCTCTCAGCCAGCTTATCATGCGAGATCTTTATAGCAGCTTTGGCCTCCTTCCAGATTTCTCTGACACGATCTGGAGAGGGTTGGTCAGGAAGCAGATCATGAAGTGACCACAGATTCGTTAGAGGGGAATTTGGGACGAACGCATACATAAGTGAGAACGGCGTTTTCCCATGGGATTCATGCTCAGCAGTATTAAAAGCGTAGGGTAACCAATGTAATGACGAATCCCACTTGGCATGATTGTCTCGATGATATGCGATAAGTGCAGCTCTCAAATTTCGGTTAACTCTCTCTGCCAAACTAGGGTTGGGGTAATAGGGTGTCGTGGTGACATGGGAAACAGCATAATCAAAACAAAATTTTCTGAACTGATGAGAAACAAAGGCCTTGGCATTATCTGACACCAAGTATTGACTAGGACCAAAGGAAGAGAAAACAGACTTTAAACATCTTATGACAGTAGCAGAGTCACAATTTCTAGTGGGAAAAATCCATGAAAAGCGAGAGAAACCATCGACACAAACAAAGGCAAAACGGTTACCCAGTTTAGACCTCGGCAGGGGTCCAACAAAATCCACATACAAGCGTTCCATGGGCCTAGACGCAGATTCAGAAGCTAACTTACCAACCTTACCACTGACTGTGGGCTTACTTACTTTACAATCATGACACCCCAGCACGAACTTTCTCACATCCTTATCGAGACCCTTCCAAACAAAAGACTGCCTTATTTTCTGTCGAGTTTTGAAAATTCCTAGGTGGCCTCCAGCGGGTGACTCGTGAAAATACATTAGCATGCCATTTATCAGCTGAGTAGGCAAAACAACCTTAGGCTTTCTATCACGCCTAGTTACACAACATAATACACCAGACTTTAAAATATAAGGCTTTATCTCTTCTCCAGAAACTAATCGAGCAATTAAATCACACAAGACGGGATCTTCCTTCTGATGGTTAGCAATGTCTCCAAACAATAACGGTGAATTTACTAACATGTGTTGAGCTGAATTAGCCCCAACAACAACAGGTTCCTCTAAAGAGGGAGTTTCACACCCGTCAGGAATTTCTCCATAGAGACGCTTAAGTGACACAGCACAAATATTTTCATGATTTCAAATCACAACATGTATTAGGTTCTGCTCTAATTACTAGCCTACCTATTGGAGAAAAGATTAGTAGTATGGAGTGCCCAATCTACATTAATTAAGTTACTGAATTTAATTTTAATTAATTACTGCAATCAGTCAATAGGAAGGATTGTTTACTAATGGCAAGATCACAGAGCAAAACCATGCTCATGCTACCATTGTAACGGTGGCCCCATCCCTCCTTACCTTGTTTATTAGCCAAAACGATAATAATAATAATAATATTAGCATATCAAAATAAATGATCACATGACATTACCACACCCAGAATTAATAATAAAAAAACACATGAAAGGCCTAATTTAATTACTCGCTAGGCCAGCTGAGTTCACAGCAAAAAAAACCTAGGAGCGAATGTTCCGATTTGCTTGGTTTTCAAGAACACCCTCATCGATTTAGAAAAGAGAGAACAGGCGGGACGAAACCAATGTCAAGACCAGCTTGTTGGGCGGAACGCTGAATGCGTACCTCAGCAGGCCGTATTAAATTGACCCTGCCAAAGATGAAGAATGAAAAGGGGAATAATCTTCCTAGTGACTTCATGCAATAAATAATATGACAAATCGAAATAAGCTAACATGTATTGAGCAGTAAAATAAAACAATTACAAGAGACAGCCGTCCGCCACTTAATTAACTAACTGACAAATATGATCTAATTAAACACAAATGAATGACTTAGTTTAAACAAACCAGACACTTGCCCGTTTGGCAAGGTTTGACACATCTACATTTGTGATAGAAACGAATTTATCAGGAATGATTCCCCTGACATCAAAACTAATGGAATAATAACATGAAGTTAGACTCTGTGCCACTTCCAAAACAAGGTTACACAAGTAATTTAAGAGCCGTTTAACACGACTAAGGCGGTCCGAAAGCCTGCTTTTGATTTAACGTCTTCAGCAGCCTTTCTGACCAAAGTTAAAACCACGAGGGTCCCATCCAGCTAACGGGAAATAGGGCAATAATAATCCACTCCGCGGTAATTACATATAAAGGTATCACACAAATCGTACCAACCCTTCCAAAATATTACACACTAAAAATAATAATGTCAGTCCGCTCGAAATACGGTCCATCGCCACATGGCCTTAACGACATAGCAAAATGACACAGTTTAGTGTTCCACCGAAAGGTTGCCCCTTCTAACCAAAAGTTTATACCACCTTCTTTATTACAGCCCTCCGGAGGAACTGGCTGTTAGTTCCCCCGGAGGCGATCGCTTTTAAGTCCTTCCGTCACCAACCTTCGTCTCGTACTGTTCTTTTGAGTCACCGATTCCACCCTTGTATATCAGCGTATCCCCACCACAACACTCCAGTAGCACCAACTGCGACCAGTAGCACAACCGGCCAAAACAAAAGCCAGAGTTCAAGGTCTTGAGTGGGTACTATAGAATATCTGCCCATACAGGTTACTGCGTAGAAACCTTCTAGGAGTCGAGGTGTTACACAATGTCCTTTGTAAGATCTTTCTCAGAATAAGAGCTTGGCGAATGCAGCTGACAGTAAATGTTCGCTTTTCCAAAGTTTGCAGACACAAAGCTCGATTTTCTCTCTTGACGAGTGTCTATCACGAATAATACTTTAAGTGACAGTTCGCACGAAGGGCAGAAATCCTGGCAGAAGGCTTGGTGAATGAAACTGACAGGAACTGTTCACCTTTCAAAAGTTCACGGATCAAAGCTTGACTTATCCCTCTTTTCCATTTATTATAAACCTTTAGGTGACAGCACACACAAGGGCACAAATCATGTCGGAAAGGGCTAGGCGATCTCATTTCACCAGTACCCAGACGCCAACTTGGTGAATGGAATTCTCAGAAGGGCCCCGGTGTATGCTCTCGTGATAATCTGGTCAGACCTGGACCTCCTGCTGCGTCTCGAAGATAAGATGAACATGTACCGATTTGCAAAATTGGTACAATTTCGAAAACAACCACTGAATTTATGCGTTTGTATTCGAAGGCGAGAGAGCGAGATTAAAATCTGGCGCTGTTCCATCGCTTTTTCCGTGGACCACAAACACAACAAAAAATAAGGAAGAGGCCATACACAAGAACATTGCCGGATTATCACGATAAGCCTACAATATCGCAATCTGCAAAAATCATCTCCATTGAAGTACGGGAAGAAATCGTTAATGTACACGAAGAAGTGAATGTAACATTTCTGACTCCCATTTTCAAAGACATCAATACCCGGACAAACAATTCAAGAGTAATCTTTAGGAGAAAGCATGCTGACTCATATTCGTTATTCGAATAATAAAGCGTGTTAGAATTTTGTTATTACCGCTGTATTAATTCTTCCTTCCCACCGCTAGTTTTAGCGCCTCTGGTCCGTAGCTCATTTCGCAGCTGTTTAACGCTTAAACGCCGAGAATCGTCCATAATATATTAGGAGATATAGGCCTACCTATAGAATTAATTAATATAGTCTTGGAGTAAAATTAGAGAAGATATAATTTACTTTAGCTTAGAAAACTCGGTCACAATTTATACATTCCTCGCAGCTGACTGGGAGAAACAAAAGAGCATCGCCTTGCGCTTACCCAGTACTACACGAGCGCTATCTGGCGCGAACTTTCTCCCGCTACATCCCTATTAGATGCCAATATATCTAGCTCTAAATGAAAATTAGTTGTGTCAAATCGCCAAGAACGTCATTTTAAATATTTGAAATTTATGTGGCCACCATGTTGTTTTTGTGGTTATCAGGTTTTTGAAAGTAGCATAACTTACCAATAATTGCTTGATAGTCGCCTATCGACATACAAATAGCTTTCCACGGTGGGTGAGTGGATAGCGTGTCGGTCTACTAACCCCAAGATTGCAGGTTGGCTCCTGGCCGTGGTAAGTGATTTTTGAAAGGCGGCAAAAATACGACACGCATGTCATACGATGTTGGCATTTCATAGAACCCATTTGAATTCAGTAGGCCGTGTTTATAATGGCAAAATTAATCTCGGGAGTTTCCGCCAACACAAAGTTCCTCATGTCCCTACTTGAAAGCGCTATAGTATTCAAGGAGCTTAAATATCTAACCTCCTTGACTTCCATAGTGATTCAAGGAACAACGAAATTTGACATGCAAGCTACCCTCTGGGTGTCAAATTACAAAGCTTGCACCTGGCACCCGAGGCCATACGATATTATTATTATTAATATTTATTATTAACATATAAATATTCTGCTTGATTGATGCAATAGCATTTTGATTCTCATCCCTTTTTTTCCCCCTCTTCGTTTGCAGAATGTTGATTCTCGTTTGCATGATTTTGATTATATTTCCTTTCTTCTCTCCGTATTTGTTGAATTTTGATTCTTTCTTCCCTCTATTCGTTTGTATAGCCTTGGTTCTTTTTCCTTTATTCTCTTCCTGTTTGTTAGCAGAATTTTGATTCTTTCTTCTCTCTATTCGTTTATACAGCTTTGATTCTCTTTCCTTTCTTCTCTCCCTGTTTGTTTGGAGAATTTTAATTCTCTTCCCTTTCTTCTCTCCCTATTCGTTTGCAGAATATTGATTCTCTCTTCCCTCAATTCGTTTGTACAGCTTTGATTCTCTCCTTTCTTTTCTTCCTATTCGTTTGCAGAATTTTGATTCTTTGCTTCCCCTATTCGTTTGTACAGCTTTGATGCTCTTTCCTTTCTTCTCTGCCTATTCGTTTGCAGAATTTTGATTCTTCCCTACCTCTATTCATTTGTATAGCTTTGATTCGCATTCCTTTATTCTCTCCCTATTTGTTTGCAGAATTTTGATTCTTTCTTCCCTCTATTCGTTTGTACAGCTTTGACTCTCTTTCCTTTATTTTCTTCCTATTCGTTTGCAGAATTTTGATTCTTTCCTCCCTCTATTTCGTGTGTACAGCTTGGATTCTCTTTCCCTTTTCTCTCCATATTCGTTTGCAAAATTTGGATTCTCTTTCCTTTCTTCTCTGTATTTGTAGAATTTAGATTCTCTTTCCTTCTCTGTATTTGTAGAATTTTGATTCTCGCCTTCCTCTATTCGTTTGTACAGTTTTGATTCTCTTTCCTTTCTTCTCTCCCTATTTGTTTTCAGATTTGATTCTCTTTCCTTTCTTCCCTGTATTTGTCTGAAGAAATTTGATTCTTTCTTCCCTCTATTCGTTTGTACAGCATTGATTCTCTTTCCTTTCTTTTCTTCCTAATTGTTTGCAGAATTTTGATTCTTTCTTTCCCCTATTCGTTTGTACATCTTTGATTGTCTTTCCTTTCTTCTCTCCCTATTTGTTTGCAGCATTTTGATTGTCTTCCCTTTCTTCTCTCCTTATTCGTTTGCAGAATGTTGATTCTCTCTTCCCTCAATTCGTTTGTACAGCTTTGATTCTCTTTCCTTTCTTTTCTTCCTATTCGTTTGCAGAATTTTGATTCTTTCCTCCCTCTATTCGTTTGTACAGCTTTGATTCTCATTCCTTTCTTCTCTCCCTATTCGTTTGCAGAATGTTGATTCTCTCTTCCCTCAATTCGGTTGTACAGCTTTGATTCTCTTTCCTTTCTTTTCTTCCTATTCGTATTCAGAATTTTGATTCTTTCCTTCCCTTATTCGTTTGTACAGCTTTGATTCTCTTTCCTTTCTTCTCTGCCTATTCGTTTGCAGAATTTTGATTCTTTCCTCTCTCTATTCATTTGTACAGCTTTGATTCTCATTCCTTTCTTCTCTCCCTATTCGTTTGCAGAATTTTGATTCTTTCCTTCCCTTATTCGTTTGTACAGCTTTGATTCTCTTTCCTTTCTTCTCTGCCTATTCGTTTGCAGAATTTTGATTCTTTCCTCCCTCTATTCATTTGTACAGCTTTGATTCTCATTCCTTTATTCTCTCCCTATTTGTTTGCAGAATTTTGATTCTTTCTTCCCTCTATTCGTTTGTACAGATTTGATTCTCATTCCTTTATTTTCTTCCTATTCGTTTGCAGAATTTTTATTCTTTCCTCTCTCTATTCACTTGTACAGCTTTGGTTCTCTTTCATTTCCTCTCCCTATTTGTTTGCAGAATTTTGATTCTCTTTCCTTTCTTCTCTGCCAATTCGTTTGCAGAATGTTGATTCTCTTTCCTTTCTTCTCTGCCTATTCTTTGCAGAATTTTGATTCTCTTTCCTTTCTTCTCTCCCTATTCGTTTGCAGAATTTTGATTCTTTCTTCCCTCTATTCGTTTGTACTTCTTTGATTTTCTTTCCTTTCTTCTCTGCCAATTCGGTTGCAGAATTTTGTTTCTTGCTTCCCTCTATTCGTTTGCACAGGTTTGATTCTCTTTCGTTTCTTCTCTCCCTATTTGTTTGCAGAATTTTGATTCTCTTTCATTATTTCTGTCTATTCGTTGGCAGAGTTTCTATCATTCTGTTTAATGATATCTTCTTGTTCCTTTACAGGTGAAGGTGTGGTTCCAAAACCGTCGAATTAAATGGCGCAAACAACATCTAGAGTTACAACAGCAGAGGCTGGCAGCACTGAAGCACCAACAACAAATGCAACAGCAACAGTTAGACATGGAGGACAGTGACGTGGAGAGCAACAGTGGTGACGACACGCCGTGCTACCCCACAGTGCCTGAATAGACTGAGGGGGATACTAGCTTATTGGCCACGGTTCTCAGCTCATTGACTGAAAACAGGGAGCGTGTGATATATTCCGGTGACAAGTGAAATGGTTTAAGACTCTCATAATGAAAAACAGTTTCACGCAACTCAAGGGATAATAAAAGCAAGCGATGGAGGAAGAGAAAACATATGGGGAGTCAGTCGTCGTCCGCCATAGGCAAGTGGTGTCAATAGGAAGCTGTGGAGACAGTCATATTCTTCAGTTTTATTTAGCTACATTCTGTGTACAGATTGCTTTTCAGTCCCAAATAACGTAGATGGAAGTCAAAATGTCGCGGGTGGTAAAAATTAATATTCAATAAAGACATGAGAATTGTACAAATAATTGCACTTACATAACGCATGTCCATTTAAACACAAATCTGTTGGATCCTTTGATCTGAGAATGTTCGCTTGACGAACGAAATGTCTGTACCAAATGTGATTTCTTCCATATGTTACCAATGAAATGATG
Source organism: Meconema thalassinum (assembly GCA_946902985.2). NCBI lineage: Eukaryota > Metazoa > Arthropoda > Insecta > Orthoptera > Tettigoniidae > Meconema > Meconema thalassinum. Next base: position 93,061,247 of record OX336390.1, read on the forward strand.
ATATAAATGCCCCTTTTACTCAAAATATGTTGGGTATTGAGATGTATTATTTTACAACATGTTCATTCATTTGTCTTTAATACACTGATCGACAATCGCTAAAAAATATTTATTATAAAAATTGTTGAGACTTTTTAACCCTAGATTCTAACATTGTTCAATTGATGCTTAATACAAATAATACGTAAAATTAACGTACATTACGATCTTTGTGCTAAAGCACCAGTTAGTTAGATGGTTGAAATTAATATATATTTCGGTTGAAATATGATGCCGTATAGAGAAGGTTCGATCCATCTTTATGACAATGAAATAACTACTATGCTGTCGAGATCTCAGTATGACGCTTAAGAAAAGAATTGTGAAGTGTTATGTTGTCTCCACCCTTCTTCATGGTGTTGAAGCTTGGACCTTGTCGGTAGCTACAGACAAGAAGATTCGAGCTTTTGAAATGTGGATATACAGGCGAATTCTTAAAATCTCGTGGACAGAACATGTGAGTAATGCCGAGGTTCTGCAGCGTGTGAGCAGCCAACCTGAGCTGTTAAACACAATTAAGAAGAGGGAATTGGAATACTTGGGACACATGATGAGGAATCCAAAATACCGTCTGCTCCAAGTTATACTTCAGGGTAAAATTGAAGGTCAGCGTGGACCGGGAAGGAGACGAATAAATTGGTTGGATAATTTAAGAACGTGGTTTGGGCTGTCTTCCACGGAACTCTTCAGGATTGCTCAGGATAAGAAGGTGTTAGCCATGGTGGTAGCCAACGTCCGTATCGGATAAGGTAGAAGAAGAAGAAGAAACACTATTTACATCCACTGAATCCTCTGTGGTTTTTGAAGTTTAATACGCTAAGTCCCATTTTAAATACAACAAATACAGAATTCGTTTACTTTGACGTAAATAGCAGTACGTAATCTCCAGCCTCTTATACTGTCTCTGGTTTTTAAGAGGGTGTCTTTATAAACCCCCTGAAGTGATGTGACATATCTACAACAAATTCCCCTCCTCTTTGTTATTGCCATGGAAAATCCAATACATTGTTAAATTCAAGGATAGTATCCAGGCAATTCTAGAACTGAGTGTCATTAATAACAAAAGCATTGACATCACCACCATAGACCAGTAGAAGCACTGTTGGAAGATGGAAGGGTGGGGTCAGATATGGGCGAATTCTAAGCAGTTAAATTATTCATGCACGTAAATTTTACGTATGTTAGTATTGTAGGGTTAAAGACGCTCAAATGTTTTTTAAAATCACACATTTCAATATTTTTTAGAAAATCCTTTGAAAGAAAATTGTTTGCAGTAGATCCAGAGCATTACAGTAGAGTGCTATTCTGTACATATGGTAACTTACAATATGTTTGGAGATATAACCAACAGTTTCTGAGATAAAGGGACATTTATGCACAGGAAAGTAGATTTCAGTAAATTGAGTTTAAAGTACAAATTGCCGCCCAAACTCACTTTATGCAGAATAATTATTCATAAACACTCCTGGTTGGTCTTCTCTATCTTGCTAACCAAATTCTGCCCTCCTTGTTTTACAGATAATATTCTGTCCCATATATTGGCTACACTGTCAATAACAATAATAATAAAAACAATAAACTATTATACTCTCCTTAAAATATATGTAGAATATATGTCTCTTTTCAGAAAACCTCTTTTATAATGAGTTTGTATACATAAATTATGTATTATTATTATTATTATTATTATTATTATTAATAACAGTGCAGCCAATATGGGACCATTATCTGAAAAACCAGCGAGACCACAGCCCTCTAGGTCAAATAGTTCATGAGACATGAAGTCCTATATGAAATGTTGCGCGGAATTTTTTGTCACGATAACAATGGTTGGTTGGTTCCTCAATTTAGCGGCTGCGTGAACGTGGTCATGTTACCCCGTGTACTTTGAGTGTGTGTAGAATCTGTCTGATAAACGGTGTTAATTGTGATGGCTATATTAGTGTGTGTTAGGCCTATCTGTAATTCAGGTAAGGACTGCATACGATTAATTTCAAGCAGTTCCTTCTTTTGCTACCAACTGCTACCGTCAACGACACCTAGCTGCGAACTTGGCTACTAGATTACACCGCAACCGGCACCTGGTGGCGAACGTTGGAACCTAATAGAGCGTTAATATAACCTACAAATTTAGCTTCACATAATTGTAGTTAGTGGAAGGTTCTTTTACATGCCATAAATCTATGACATGGCTTTTTATAATTTACATATTTGAGCATGACATATTTTTACTTTTTAAATGTAAAAATGCATATTCTGTCTCTTACTGTAAAACATAGGATTTATTTTCGCAAGTGAAATAGGCTATACGGTAATTCGAAACAGTCTGTATGACAATATTATGTTCACTAGAAACTCATCTACTTGACGCGTACTTTCCAAGCAATTCATAAGCTGCTGAGAAGGGGTCGGAGAGGAATTCTAAGAAAGATATAGTGGAGACAAGGAGGCGGGAAACACGTCATACCCTGCCGGGATTACGTGCCGAATGCGACCCAGTAAAAATCGTGGCTGTAGCGATCCTGGTCAGGCGCGGATTCAAGGGGGGTCACGGGGGTCATGACCCCCCCCCCCCCCCAACGGAGACAATTTTTTTTTTTTGCAAACTCAAAAAACGAAAACACAATAACCAGACAAATAAAACTTAACGAATTTTAACTGAAAAACAGTTTTTTTTTTCATTTTATTCTCTACTGAAAATATCTTTGTTGCAATTATTATGTTCTGTTACAACTGTACATATTGACAACTTCATACCTGTTATATAAATACGATTATTTATATAAAAAATGAACTCGTCTATTTTGTTTAGCAAACCTTGTGATTACCGAATCGATGTCTATAGTGATGTCACGATGAATGTGCAGCAATGCACGGACAGGAATTTGGGGCTTTTTTCGCACCAAAAAATCTTGCCGAAACTATAACGCACCTTGATACTTTTCTCGAAGCTCGATGTAAAAGTCGCAAAACACCGCGTTGCAATTTGTACGAATATTTTTGGTGCGCTAAACGCATCAAATTTCTATCCATGTAGCTTGCAAAAAAAAAAAAAAAAAAGGTCTGGTTTTGTACGTTTGGTTATTTTGTGATTGCGTTGTTAGTGATACCATTTTTCTTAACAATTTCGATTCTGTAACCCCACCCAAAGCCAAACTCTAGATCCGCGCCTGATCCTGGTAGTAGCGTACAGTGCTCCATGCGACCCATTGTTCGAGAGAAGAATTGACATACGCTTTGAATGACATTTATGAACATTTAAATGGTTTAAACACAACAAACATAAACTGATGCTCTACATATTCTTTAAGTTAGTCATGGCCTTGATTTATCACGTGATGTCCAGAAAGCCATCGGATTGGTCAACATGGATTAAGACACATTGGAAATAAATACACATTGGAGTTATATCACTTTGCAAATAAATTTAGTTTTTAGATCTCTGTTAATATGGGATATACGACGTATTGCGATTTGAAACCTTTGCTATACGTTGAGAGAACCTATAAACTTGCTTATGAAAGAAAAAGACTGAAAAACCGTCCATTTTGAATTTACGTCACTTTGGAAATAAGCCCTTCAATTTTTACGGCACCTAACCTAACCTAACCTAAGCGGAATTTTAGCAGAGACGGATGTATTAGAAATTCCCAGATTCCACCGATACATCAGTGAATGGGCCGCTAGTGGCACGATGGCAAATTGGTGGGTCGCTGGCGACTCGGGTCGCATCCGGCACGACACCCCTGCCGGAGACTCAACGACTCGACTGTTTATTTCAGTTGTCCAGCGAGTGCCTGAGACTCTAATTTTCAACCTGTTGTTAGAAAAGGCTGCTATATTTCCTCCAACCCTGGAAACAGAAAGTGCCCGTCGCAATATTATTCTTGACTTCGTACGTATTTTCTCGGACATATTAATGATATTCATTTAAATATGCTATAATATGGGCATGCTTAAGTAATTGATTACCAGGCGAGCGCACGCCTTTTGCCAGCCAACCGAACTCGGGTCGCAGATTGCGCGGAGGTAGAAACCGTAACAGAGTACATTAATTAATGGTAAATTGACCAGCAAATCATGATTGAACAACTTACCATTTCACAGAAGATGCAGAAAATGTTATTTTTCAACTCACAGACAGGCGTTGTACCGTGTAAATAAATAATTAGCGTTAACACGTCGAAATTCCCTTCTGTTGTGAGGGATATCTGCTGCCGTATATTGTTCTCCAGCTCCACTAGAGTTCGGGTAATTGATCTGTACACTTTGTATTTTAAATTACCCCACAATTGAACACCAAACGAGCTTAGGTCCGTGCTTCGATTAATTACAGTAAACACGCAGAGGGTGCAGGAGTAGCTACATAATATAATGATGTGACTTCCAAGGTTACTGTCTGTCAGCTGAAGGAGAACATTTTCAGCATCTTCTGTGAAAAGGTAAATTCTTTAAACATAATTTGCTGGTGAATTTACCATTAATTAATGTACTCTTATGATTTCTACCTCCGCGCAATCTGCGGTATGAGTTCGGTTGGCTGGCGGAAGGCGTGCGCACGTCTGGTAGTTTGCCGCTGGCCCCGCTCCAGCAAAAAAATCACCCTGTATAAAAATTAAATTAATATTAGACAACACTAGCGGACTCGTACGAGAAATCTCTCATGTTCATAAACCACAGTTTCCCCAATAGGTTTATAATGAGAGACTTAAGGAGAAAGCTTGAAATGTTTTTATTTCAACCGAATGATTAGAGAACACTATTTACATTTCAGTTAGAGTTCCATGTTCTACGTTCCCTAACTTAAGAAGGCAATCACTGAAAATTGGATCATCATAACACTCACCGGTTATTCGATATTTATGAAATTATACGATTAGAGTACTCATTCCTTTGATTTACTGTTTCTGAAATCCATGCAAAATTATAAAGGAAAGACCTCAGAATGTTAAAATGACATGAAACAGGCGTCACAGCGGCCAAAATGTAAAGTGGACAGCAATTATAGAGTGTATTTTCGTACAGCAACAGTATCTGCAAATCGCACACTTCGTAATTTTTTTAAAGTAATTTTTTAAAGATATTATATATAGGCTATTTATGAAATTTGAGTGCAATTCGTCACTGCTAATGTCTATTCTATTTCATTTGAATTCTCGTTTGTCACGATCGGTCGCTTGTGAGTGCCTCAGGAGGGATCTATAGGCCTACTACTGAAATAATATAATTATACTAGCATTACCCGTCGCGGATTCGCCGGCGAATATTCTAGTTTTAAAGAGTACGCTTAGCAAAATGTCAACCATGAATGCTATGACTGATTTATACTTGGTATGAATAATCAGACTTTATCAATTCAGCTACTGGTGCAGTGGTTAGGGGTTTGTCATTCCTTCATAGGTATATCAGAGCAAAGTTAGTTTTCTGGGAATACCACAGACACTGTTAATTGAACGGCCTTTAAATGTGGTTTTCGGAGACCCTTTATAGTCGGGTGAAAAAGACCTTTCGTACCTCACTCACACGTGAAAATTGCGTGAAAAAATTCTAGAGTGCCCCTTGACCCCCTTAAGCGCATTATACTGTATGTATTGATGAATTTTACAGCTTAATTTGGTTCAGTGATAACCTTATAACCGTCTGGAAACTTTCACAGTAATGTAATAATTTGAATTGCATTGCGTCTTACAGAAATAGACGGACCTGTGAGATTCTGTTACCATGGTTACCGTGTTGCATTCTTTCATTATTTCATTGTAAATATACATGTTTTAAGGTATTTATTTAATTGTGAGGCATTTAAAGAGTAAGTGAGTGCGTTTCGCTTACGCATTGGGTTATGCTGAACCGGTAGGTACACCCCATATGTGTAGGTTGGTGTTAATGGGACCTTATTTTCGGTACAAAACTGGAATGGGACCTTAGCAGAATAATATAGGAAGGGATGATATTTTGAAACTTTCTGATGTAATATTGCATATTTCACCGAAATTGTTACATACCGTAAATATGTACATATTTTGCATGTTGATATTACATAAAAATCCTTGCCCTAGTGATGAGATGCAGCCTTGTCGGACACCACTATGGATCTTCTGGCAGGTTTTCTTTCTTTCTTTCTTTCTTTCTTTCTTTCTTCCTTCTTCTTCTTCTTCTTCTTCTTCTGCTTCAAGTACCGGGTTCGGTCCCAAGAACGATGGTGATCATCGTGGAAAAGGCGCCTCTGTCCACTGCAAGCCGGAACAATTATTGAACAGATCGAATCCATGAACACTACTTGATATTCTGAAGCCATGACATATGTCTTCTGGCACGCCCTCGTCTGCCATCTATTTTGCCTTGTAATAGGTTTATTGGAGAGCCTCCGTGGCTTAGGCGGCAGCAGGCAGGCCTCTCATCGCTCGGTCCACGATTCAAATCACGGTAACTCCATGGGAGATTTGTGCTGGACAAAGCGGAGGCAGCCTGGTTTTTATCCGGGTACTCCGGTTTTCCCTGTCACAATTTCATTCCAGCAACACTCTCCACTATCATTTCATTTCATCTGTCATTTATTTAATTATTTCCCCCAGGGGAGTGCGACAGGCTTCGGCAGCTGGTACAGTTCATATCCTCGCCGCTACATGGGGGCTTCGAAAATTCCATTCCCTGACCCGGTCAGTCGATTGGAAGCAGGCTGTGGATTTTTAGCAGGTTTATTAGTCGAAGCAACTGTAATTCATGGCCTTTTAAGTAGCCTACATGACCCAATAGGTATTTTTTCAATACTTAATGGTAGACTCTTATCAGTCCAAGGTGCTTGCCACGGTGGGAGAGTGGTTATCGTGTCGGACTTCCATCCCCAAGGTTGCAGGTACGCTCCTGGCCAAGGTAAATATTTTGATGTGTAACATCTTTCCGCTCGGTTGCTGGATTGTTTTGTGGGAGTGATATTGAAAATTGGGGACGGAAGTGGATCGAAACGATCGAGCAGGCAGTGCTGGATCGAACGGAAGTATGCACTGCCCGCTCGATCAATCGAACGGAAGTGTACTAGCTGGCAGTGGTGGAAAACGGAATTATGCACTGCCCGCTCGATCGATCGAACGGAAGTGTACTAGCTGGCAGTGGTGGAACGAACGGAAGTAGAAGATGCACTGTCAACTCGATCGATCGATCCAGCGGGCAGTGGTAAGACCCAGCTGGCAGTGGTAGGAGTAACAATGAGGGCGCGGTGTCGGAAATTGATACCATGACGTACTCTCGGCCATGTGGAATGTATATGACATACTGAACGGCAAACGCTCATGCGAACTCTGGTGTCAAGTGATTGAAACAAATGGCATGGAACATGTTCGAAGTCTTCGTATCAGTATTTCAATGATAAAATGCCTCAACATCAAACATTGTAAGTAGTCGGCATTGCCGGTATTATGTTTCTGCACAATGGCTATTCAAATATTAACCCACATAACGGTAATGCAGTCATCAATATAATATAATCGTTCTGGTTATACGATAATTGAGCAAGCCTTCATGAACTATTACTGAATACATTCTCTTTACTCACAAGAGGGCCTATTCATAAGGCATTTTAAACTCAATTTCACGCAGGAACATTATCGAAACAAGCAAAATATAAATGAAACTTAATTCCGTAATGCAGTATTATTGGAACGTGGAAATAGTCACTATCTTGTGCACAAAACTTGCGTAGTCGAAATAGCCGTGGGGTTAGTGCTTATGACTGTGAATCTAGAGATTTTCGGTTCGAAACCCGGACGGGGTAGATATTTTTGCTACCAGATTATCATTTTAAACGATCTTTATCATATCAATGTGACTCATTTTAACAGAATCCATATGAAATTACGTGTTGGTCTGTGAATGAAGAGGACCTGTTTATAAGGAATTTAAGGTTATGAGCGTTGTCGAGTCTATTAATCTAGTTGATCCATATCGTATTCTTTTTTTAGGCTAGTATTGGTGGAAGTTACAAATCATCTAATAAAATGAGTTCCGTATTTTAAACTACAATATCTGTAAAACACTCCCTTTTACAATAGATTTATATTTGTGCCAATAATAGTATAAAATACCGGTGTATCAACAATTTCACGTGAGATTTCTTCTATGTCAGATGTTACACATCATATGCGACTACTGTAAGGCTCGTAATTTTTTTTGAAAGGCGACAAAAATCACGACACTCATGTCATACGTTGTTGGCATGTTAAAGAACCCATTTGGATTCAGTAGGTCGTACTCAAAATGGCAAAATTAATCTCGGAATTTTCCGCCAACACAACAGTTCCTCCATTCTCTACTAGGAAGCACTGTAGTGCCAAGGAGCTTAGATATCTAACCTGCTTGACTTTCATAGTGCTCCGAGGAACAACAAAGTTCGACATGCAAGCTGCCCTCTGGGTTTCAAATAACAAAGCTTGCACCCGGCAACCGAGGCCATACGATATTATTAATATTATGGCAAAATTAGTCTCGGGATTTTCCGCCAAAACAAACGTTCCTGCATTCTCTATTAGAAAGCGCTCTAATGTCAAGGAGCTAAGATATCAATCCTCCTTGACTTTCATAGTACTCCAAGGAACAACAAAATTCGACATGCAAGCTGCCCTCCTGGCGCCAAATAACAAAGCTTGCACCCGGTATCCGAGGCCGTACGATATTATCTATATATATAAGCTATCCTCCCTATATTATTCTGCTAAGGTCCCATTCCGGTTTTGTACCGAAAATAAGGTCCTGTTAACACCAACCTACACATATGGGGAACCTACAGGTTCCGCATAACCCCATGTGTGCCCGAAACGCACTCACTTCCTCTTTAAATTCCTCACAAGTAAATAAATACCTTAAAAATGTACATTTACAATGGGAGCACCGTAACCTGGTGAGCCTGCCTCTAGAGCGCAGGGCAGCGCGGCGGCGGCAGCCATCTGGCGGGAGCGTGGCGTACTGCTAACTGAGGAGTCTCTCAGCAGATGGCTCCGGTGTGGTCTCGCCAAGACTTTCTCTAGGGTTCAATCCTTTGCAAATGTAAAAATTCTGTAGAATAAACTCCCGAGCAAACAATGGCCGATTAATTCGGTGTAACATCGAATACTGACTACAAAGAAGTGCTGTGACGAGTACAAAACACCGTTCTACATAATTCTTTGTGTTCTTCTCATGTACGTATGCCGTTTAACAACCAATAGATACATGTCTTCAATATTTAAAACTTCGTTCTCCCACATTCTTCCCTACTACCCCAAAAACCTACATTGACGTTGCGAAAGCTCGCACGGGCCCACTTGTCTTATTATATAATACGCTAAGGTGTACTGTATGTTTCACAAAACTCAAGCTCCTAAACCAGAGGGAGTTAGAAGGTGCGGTTTGTACCAAATTCTTCCAAATTGTCTCAATAGTACTGGGAAAATCTTGCATTTCTTGAAAAGTCAACGGAAATATATTTATTTGTTTATAAAGTGCTTTTAAAAAATAAACAAGGTGATAGCCCCTGCTAGATCAGTGGCGCGTCGAGCCCGCATAGCAATCGAACCAGGCGGGTAGTCTGTACACATGGGGCGCACACAACCCATTATGCGAGAGTTCTCGCACGGGCCCGCTAGTTGTTGTTATTATTATTATTATTATTATTAGACTATTATTATTATTATTAATCCAAGGTATTTTAAGCATTCGTCTATGAATCCACATTTCGAAGGCCATTAATCGTTTCATTGTGTTGACTTCAACGTCCAAACCTCCTTTGCTAATGTTAAATCCTGTCGCATTACGAACCCACAACCGGTGACAATGAAGTTGAGTGTGCGGGGAAATTACTCAATTGTGCGCCCACCGACCGTCTTGAAACTCCAGAGTGTGAGACTTGGGGTGGATCTATAAGGTTCTGCGCGCCAACTTGGTCAAACTTTTCTCAATAGAATCGATAGCGCTGAGCCTGGATACAATATGCTCTATCTGAAGCGAGCGTCTCCGACAAGGAGAGCCATTAACTAACAATCGTCTTACTGCTTTATGTGAACAAGGATTCATTAGAGATAATTCCCTTCAGTTCTATACAATCCGCCATATCATTAGCTTCATCATCATTATACGTTATAAGCCGCCTTCTGTTGTACGTAGCGGCTTCGGTGGCGTAGTTGGTAGCATGCTGAAATGCTGTGCCCAAGATCGCGGGTTAAAACCCGGCTGCAGTCGTCGGATTTTTAAGAGCGTTAAATATCCCTCAGTATGCCTTCCTTCGGAGGGGAAGTAAAGCCTGCGGTCCGATGTGGAAGTTAAAATTTGTAGGTTAGTTTAATAACGCTATATTAGTTCCACCGTTCGCCGCCAGGTGCTGACTGCGATGGCATTTAGTAGCCACGACCGCAGCTAGGTGTCGTGGACGGTAGCATTTGGTAGCAAAAGTAGGAACTACTTGAAAAAATTAATCGTCTGCATTCTTTCTACCTGAATCACAGATAACACACACTAATACAGCCATCACAATTAACACCGAATTCTACACACAAACAAAGTACACGGGGCTACATAACCGCGTTGTCGCAGCCCCTAAACTAAGGAACCAACCAACCATCTGTAATACGTACTGAGACTCCGGACCTAAAGAGCATGGGTTCAGTTCCCGACAATGCTTTAAAAAAAGTGGTTTCAGGATTGGAACGGGGTTTACTCAACCTCATGAGGCAAAACTGAGAAGAGGTGGGTTCGATTCCCATTTCAACCATCCTGGAAGGGGGTTTCTGTGGTTTCCCCCTTTTACTTCATGCAAATGCTGGGATAGTTCCTAACTTGCGGCCACGGCTGCCTACAACCCAATCCTCGCCTCAATTACAAATACACACACTACTAAAGATATCACAATAACACAGGTTATCAGACTAATTCTACACACTCCCAAAAGTACCTGGGGCTGAAATGACCATGACGTCCAAGCCCCTAAAGGAAACCACATCATCATTGCCGTAGGGGATTCCCAGTTTGTCTGTCTCATAGCGTTGTGGCTAGCATTCTTGGCTGTCTCCATGGAGGCGCGGGTTCGATTCGAACCTCAGACATCCAGGAAGTGGTTTCCCCCTCCTGTACTCCAGGCTAGTGCTGGGATGGTACCTAACTTAAGACCACGGCTACTTTCTATCCAAATCCTAACTCAATATTACACATACACACACATACATACTAGTACAGACATCACAGTGACACAGGTTATCAGAAAAATTCTACAACACACACCCAAGTACACGGGGCTACATGATTGCAATGTCTCAAAGCCCCTAAAGAATCAACAACGATACCTAGTTGCCTTGTCAATGACTGTCATATCCATAGAACCGGGTGAGTTATAGCTATGATCGTTACGGCTTGGCTGCAGGCAGTCGCTCACATCCGAGAGGCGAGGAGGTATGATTCCCCCTGCCGGCAACCTTGAAGATGGTCGGTCTTCTGTGCCGGGGTTGGCCTCTAACTATAGGTCACAGCCGCTACCTTCCAATTCCTCGTCCTTACATTCACACTTTCCTCCCCAGACAACAAACACTCCACACGCGAGGGTAGTCTACTTGTAGCTCAACCCATGGGTGTCCGCATAGAAGCAGCTACAAACTCTGGCGAGCCGAACATGTCCTCGGACACTAAAAGCACTGAAATCCACATGCAAAAATAACATAATTTATTATATATCCATAGAAACACAAAAACAACGGTTCGGTTCAAGATTTGTTGATATATTTGAGGGCTATGGGACATCGTGATCGTGTTCTTGGGTGTGTCTGCTAACCTGTGCTCTTTTGGTGGCTGTACTAGCGTGTTCATTTGTAATTGGGGCTAAGATTATGTCGATATTTCTTCCTAAAAACAGTCCACTGCCAAGTTACGGGTAAAACAAAATTAAGAACACAGTTAATCTTGCGATCATAAACAACGGTGTTTTTGTTTTGTTTTAACGTCTTTTTATAATAATAATAATAATAATAATAATAATAATAATAATAATAATAATAATAATAATGGTATATTAGATTTCATGGCCAGTGAATTAAAACTCAGCAATTTCTCTAGGTTTGTGCCGTGTTTTGTGTGGGGTTTCGGCTAGGACACCAAGCTGGCTCATCAGCAGAAGCCTTTATAGGGAGATGAAAGGCTGCTTGAGCTTTTAGCTCTCGCAGTTAAGAGGCACACGTGCGCTTCATAAGAAGGGAGGTAGTGCACAGTTCGCTACTACTGTGGGGGCCGGACGGGGACACCAAGAGCCCGCTGATGAGTCAGCTTGGTGTCCTGGGCGAAACCCCACACAAGACACGGCATAAACCTAGAAAAATTGCTTAGTTTTAATAATAATAATAATAATAATAATAATAATAATAATTTTATTGGTTTTACGTCCCTTTTAACTACTGTGGCTTTTAGAGACACCGCGGTGCCGGGCCCCGAAAAGGATCTTTATGTTCGACGATGTTGAAATGTAAATATTATATCCCAGAAAACTGTATCATAATGAGGGTCATTATAACACTAATTGTCATTATGAAACAGTTTCTCCCACCAATCAGAGCTCAAGAAACAGTTGTTTGACCAATTATGTAAGGATAGCATCGCATCTGCTTTGAGTTCCACGGCCTTCTCATTTAAATTTCACTGCGTGGCCTAGTGTCATAGTGGGGTAATCGAGGAGGCCTTGGTCAAATACAAGGCATTCTCTGCATCCCATGCGCTCTGTTCAGTTCATAAAACTGGCGAAATCTCGACAGATTATTATGAATATTTATGTTCGAACATAAAATAGTTATAATAATTGTCATCGATCATAAGCAGTCGTATTCAACTCGCCTATAATGGTAATTAAGACACTCGTATGGAATTATTGACATTATAGGCTCGTTGCATAATGTACTATTAACGTGCTAATAAATCTACTGACACGGCTCCCTCGCATTTGTGCACTCTCAAATGCCAACCGGCTGCGCCAGGATTCAATCCTTCTACATTGGGCATATCAAGTGAGATAATAACATCGTCACACCTATTTCCAAAGCTCTCTCTACAATATCTCTCTACCTGCCAAATACACATCAACCATCATTTATAACTGAACTTATTCAGCATATATATATATTCACATACACATCTCTTCAATTCAACAGTGTTTTATCAAGACTTTCTTATGCTTTATTAACAAAATGTTTGTAACAGATCTGGTTTTTAAAATTTTACTCTGTGAGCCTTTGGGAACAAAAATATTTATAGTATCCTCTATTATGACAAAATTTTGATTAAGTTGTATGTTAATGCACAGTTACCTCCGTGGCTTTTTGGCAGCACGCCGGCCTCTCACCGCTGGGTCCGTGGTTCAAATCCCGGTCACTCCGTGTAAGATTTGTGCTGGACAAAGCATAGGCAGAGAGGTTATTCTCCGGGTGCTCCGGTTTTCCCTGTCAACATTTCATTCCAGCAACACTCTCCACTATCCTTTCATTTCATCTGTCATTCATTTAATCATAGTCCCAGGGGAGTGCGACAGGCTTCGACAGCCAGCACAGTTCATATCCTCGCCGCTAGATGGGGGCTTCATTCATTCCATTCCCTGACCCGGTCGGTCGACTGGAAGCAGGCTGTTAATGCCCAGTTACTTATCCTATACCACGCTGAAGGTCACAATTTGACCTAAACCGGTACAGTTTCAATGTACTAAATATTGACTTAAGGTAATAAATAGTTTATTACAAGTGTATTATCTTATTATCCTGAAATTTTGGTGTTATGATTTTTTTTCTTAAAATTTTCTTTTCCTCTTTTTAAAGTCAATTTTACCCTCCAGGTTGGTGGTTCCCTCGGACTCAGCAAGGGAACTCACCACTACCACCTTTCCAGGTAGTGTCCTAGAGCGGGGAACAATTGGTCGGATTGGATAGAACTGGGGAGGTGTGATCAGCACTTCACCCAGGCGGCCTCACCTGCAAAACGAACAGGGGCCTCATGAGGGATGGGAAGGGAAGGGAAGATTGGGATGGACAGGCAAGGAAGAGGGAAGGAGGTGGCCGTGGCCTTACAGTATGCACCATCCCGGCATTTGCCTTAAGACGAAGTGGGAAACCACGTAAAACCACTTCGAGGATGGCTGAGGTTGGAATTGAACCCTCTCTACTCATTTGGACCACCCGATGCTGAGTAGACCCTGTTCCAGTCCTCATACCACTTTTCCAATTTCGTGACAGAGCCGGGAATCGAACCCAGGATCTCCGGGACGGCAGCTAACCAGGCTGACTGCTACGCTCTGGCCTTTGAAATTCATGTTTAGTGATTCTGCTGCGTACAGTTCTCCTGGTACCGCTCGCTAAAGCGCAACGTTACGCCATGGAGCCAAGCACTCTGCTGACTTGGTAGACACGTGGGTTCGAGCCCCACCGTCGACCGTCCTTGAGATGGTTTCCCGCGGTTTACCATCTTCAACACCAGGAAAATACTGGGACGGTACCTTCTGACAGGCCACGGCCGCTTCCTTCCACATCCTTACCCATTTTCATTTATCTTCTTCCATTCCATCTCTCATCCCCTCTGAGGAGGCCACACGACAAAAAATGTAGTCGCACTGACCGATTGAAAAGTAACAATATCAATTGAATTTCGGTCTGCCATTACCTACTAGTTTTAAAAATAACTTTATGTTCGACCCTGACTATTATATGTCAGAAAACTGTATCATAATTAGGCTCATTATAACACTATTTTTCATTATGAAACAGTTTCTCCCACCAATCAGAGCTCAAGAAACAGTTGTTTGACCAATTAGATAGACTAATTAGATGCGCTGAGTTCCACGGCCTTCTAATTTAAATTTCACTGCCAGGCCTAGTGTCATAGTGGGGTAATCGAGGAGGCCATGGTCAAATACAAGGCATTTTCTGCGTCTCATGCGCTCTGTTCAGTACATAAAACTGGCGAAATCTCGACAAATATTTATGAATATTTATGTTCGAACATAAAATAGTTATAATAATTATCGTTGAACATAAACAGTCGTATGCAACTCACCTATAATGGTAATTAAGACACTCGTATGAAAATTATAAAACTTGCATGCGCTCGTTTTATAAACATACTCGTGTCTTAAGTATTGCCATAATAATAATAATAATGTTATTGGTTTTACGTCCCTTTTAACTACACTGGCTTTTGAGACGCCGGGGAGCCGGAATTTTGCCCCGAAGGGGATCTTTAACGTGCCAGTAAATGTACTGACACGGCTCCCTCGCATTTGCGCACCATCAAATGCCAGCTGACTGCGCCAGGTTTCGAACCTGCAACCTTGGGCTCAGCAAGCGAGAACGTTACCCCTGAGCCACGCAGCCAGACTATTGCCATTATAGGCTCGTTGTATAATGTACTATAAAGGAAGTATTACTATAATATTAGAGTGGGGTTGATATATGGAACTCAATGAACAGCCAGGAGTTAAATATCTGCGATATTTGGATACACATATTAAAGATTCAAATTTCTTTGAATAATAAAATGTGTCAAAGAGATCACTCATAATTTGAATTTAATATTTCAGGTTAAATTCTGACCTTTAAATGAAAAATACAGGAATATTTCAATGATAATATGAAAAGTGTTGTATTGTGTGTGTATCTGTATGTCTGTCAGAGTTGAGCTGGGATTCCGGGAGATATAGTAGTTGTTTACGGTACCAGTGACGTAGCCCAGGAGGGGTCTGGACTCCTCCGAAATGTTTGGACTGATGACGTCACTGTACAGTGCAATTACATAGCCAAATATATTGTTCTTACGTTGCTGATGCATAACACTACGAAACTTTCGCCAATATAGGCCTACCAATTTAACTTGAAAGAAGCCTCCGTGGCTTAGGCGGCAGCACGCCGGCCTCTCACCGCTGAATCCGTGGTTCAAATCCCGGTCACTCCATGTGAGATCTGTGCTGGACAAAATGGAGGCAGACAGGTTTTTCTCCGGGTACTCCGGTTTTTCCTGTCAAAATTTCATTCCAGCAACACTCTCCACTTTCATTTCATTTCATCTGTCATTCATTTAATCATTGCCCCAGAGGAGTGCGTCAGGCCTCGGCAGCCGGCACAGTCCATATCCTCGCCGCTAGATGGGGACTTCATTCATTCCATTCCTGACCCGGTCGGAGACTGGAAGCAGGCTGTGGATTTCAATTTAACTTGAAAAGATGCTCATTAAGACATAGATCTCCCAGATGAATAAGGTGTTCAAAAAGTAACGAGCTGGAGGCATAATTACAGAAACCAGTACCTGCATGTTAGAGGTATTGTCCCTGGCTGTTGAGGCACTTGTCCCACTGTGACACGAGGCGGTGAATGGCTGTCTCATAAAATTCCCTAGGCTGCGATGTGAACCAGTTCCGCACGTACAACTGGACGTCGGCGTCCGAGGTGAATCGTTGACCCCGCAGAGCCCTTTTCAGGGGACCAAACATGGCATAATCAAAGAAAGAGAGGTCTGGACTGTATGGAGGGTGGTCGGGAACCTCCCATTTGAATTTCTGCAGGAGGGCCGCAACTGTGTTGACCGTATGAGGTCGTGCATTGTCGTGGAGCGACCACGGCGGCTATTTTGTTCACTGTCACTCGGCGGTCCTGGGTAAAGAGTGCATCAACCAGCTGGACGTTGTCATCGGTAATGCGGGGGGGGGGGAGTGCCCCAGACCGGGCATCATCGGATAATGACACCCGTCCTTCCCTGAAGCGCTTGTGCCACGCCTTGACACTTGCAAGGGACATGCAGTGTTCGCCGTACACTTGTGACATTCGACGATGAATGTCCGTTCCCCCTACTCCTTCCGCTGTCAGAAACCGAACAACACCTCTTTGCTCTTCGGTTGACGCCTCCATGTCACTGTTTGCAATGCGACTGGCAGCGTTGGACGATTGATGCATGCTGCTGCTCGCTTTGTATCGTCACGTGGCGAGCACGTTTCCCTCTAGCGACGGGCTGTGACCTTCCATGCTCTGGTCGGAACCACACCTCTTCACACACTCCACGATTAGACGATGTCATCACCGGCTTGCGCATTCCAGCCTCCGGCTCGTTACTTTTTGAACGCACCTTATATTTGGATTAGCAGCCACTGATGGAATATACAATGATTTTACTTTCAGAAAGACATACAAATATCAAGTTTTCGTTAATACTAAAATGTATTATTGGTGTGAGTTAACCTAATTATTTCTCCAGTGATATTCATTTCTCGGAACTTGAAGTCAAGTGCCACGTTTTGAACTTTCAGAAATGTGCATCATCTCGGATTGGAAGTGACACGTGTGCAGAGTTGCAGAACAATATTGTATATAACTCTCCAAAACAATGAGGAAGACGTAATATGCTAATTTTTGTGATTTGTGTATAAAGATATGTAAATTTGTGTGTAACATACAAGTTATAAGATAACGCACTGTATGCATGTTTGTATGTGTGACACCACATAAATAGATTTTATCACCAAATACAGATGTCGTGTTTTTCATTCTGTGCCTTCCTTCTCTCTTCTACAGAGTCCTCAATACGCTTTATAGCAGGTCTTGTCAAAAGCCCCCTACCCGCGGGCAAGATCCGGCCCACCGTGAGAGTTCTGATGGCCCGCCATGAAAAGCGAGAAAATTTAAGTTTGAATAATTCAGGAAAAAAGTATTCTAAATGATGTTACTCTTCCAAGTTAGGTTAATTTTTGTTTTCAATTTGGCGCATTTCTAAGAACGGAATACCTTAGATAATTCCTGAGATAACCGCAAACCATTTGCTTGGACGGCAGTGTAATGACTAGAGCTCGGATTTTTAGGTAAATATTTTTTAAAAATGTAAATACATATTTTAAGCATTTTTCTATAAATACATGAATTACATGTTTTAAAATCAGTATGCTAGATCTGTCAGTTTATTGCATTTTTGTTCTGTGTTACTTCAAAGGGGAAGAACCTGTGAGCTATCCAACCTTCATTCAGAGTACGTCATCTTGCAACTGTGTTATTCTTAACTTGTCGCCCCGTGCCACTCACTGTGGAAGCCGGTGAATTCCTTGCCCATTGCGACATTGCACCACGTGCTAGACCTTCTCTCCCCCCCCCCCCCTCCTCCCGCTACCTGGAACCAGTGTCGGTCACATGCAGTTCATTTCTGCCTAAAGTAAAAACAACTACAGGTTATCGTCTGCAGCAGTATGTTGCATAATTTAAAGATAATTTTACTTCTGATGTGGGCGTTCAGTTCTGCCAACCATGTGGGAAAGCAATCATGGTTGAACAGCGATCTCAAGTTACACAACACCTCAAGGGCAAGACACAGATTGCCGCAGTTTCGCGCATTCAGAAGAAATGCTTCGTGATAATCGTCGGTCATTTGTGATGGACAACCTGAAGATGTATCTCGTGTATTGTAGTGCTTCAGCAGTCAGTGAGGCAGCATAAATTGCATTCGTGAGTACTACGTTGTAAAATTAGGTGCAATTAGGAGAAACGGTGCAGATTTTAACTAAAGGGCCCAAATGCAGGGAATGGAGTGGTCTGTCCGATATTTAAAGTGGGCAGTGTTACCCACTGGGTTCCAAAGGGTAGGCCTACGTATGTAAGAATTGGAGAACCTTTTCCATTCCCTACATTTAGAATAACAGACAAGACGAACTTGAAAACCACGTTTTAAGGCCCTAGGACCATTTATGTCCGTAGTAGTGCAACTAAGAATATTTTAATAAGTCTATTGTTGGCTGGCAATGCAGGCTGTATCACGCCGCCCCTACCCATGTTCTGGTGCAGAATTGCAAAAATAGTTACATCTTGCGTTGCTTATAAATTGCAGTCACAGGGAGAAATTAGTTCAAAATGATTTCTTAGACCCCTTAAAACAGTTATCATAATTAAAATATTATGCCTCTGTATAAGTGCGATGGTGTTGGTGCAGTGCAATGAGGTTATCAAATGCTTTTTGTCACATATTTCAGGTATTTTTAATACATAAAAAGTAAATAATTTGCCGATTTTTACCACCTAAAACTCCGAGTCCTAGTAATAACACACAAATTTGTACCTGTATGTGGATAATCGTAAATAAATACATTTAAAAGAGTGCTGCACTCAAAATGATGGATCGTGAACGATTCGATTTTCTGTGCGCTCCAGCATAGATCGATAATTCATCGCTACTCTCTAGCACACTGCTAAGGATTGGAGTATTGTACCCGGACTTGAATCGGTAAGCCCACAGTTTCTATGTTTATAGACTAGTGGACCTGTGAGAGAAATCCCGGATGTGCATAAACCACTCGCCCGGATTTACTGTTATACGAGCTTCTTGTTTGTTTATTTATTTGTTTAAACGCACTTTTTAAACAAATTGTCGATATTCATGAAATCACAGTGCAATGTTCGTCACTGCTGCGGATAATTCTGTTCTTTTGAATACACAATCGGCTGCTTATAAGCGCCCCTTGTGTACAGACCACCCGCCTAGCATTGGTGTTATGCGGGAAGAACGCGGCACAGTTTATTTGTTTAAACGCAACTTTTAAACAAATAAATATATCTCCGTTGACTTTTCAAGTAATGCAAGATTCTCCTGTACTATTGAGACGATTTGGAAGATTTTGGCACAAACCGCACCTTCTAACTCCCTCTGGTTTAGGAGCTTGAGTTTTGTGAAACATACACCTTATAAGCCTACTGTATATGGGCGGCTTCAGTGGCGTGGTTGATAGTAAGCTGAGCTCCTATTCCCAAGATCGCGGGTTCAAACCCGGCCGAAGTTGTCAGATTTCTTAAGAGCGTTAAAAATCCCTCAGTATGCCTTCCTTCGGCGGGGAAGTAAAGCCATAAATTTATGGCATGTGAAAGAACTTTCCACTAACTACAATTGTGTGAAGCTAAATGTGTAAGTTAGATTTGATTAACGCTCTCTAAGTTCCAACGTTCAACGCCAGATGCTAGATGGAGTGACATCTAGTAGCCACGTTCACAGCTAGGTAGCATTTGGTAGCAAGTAAGAACTACTTGAAATTGATCGTCTGCAGTCCTTACCTGAATTACAGATAACACACACTAATACAGCCATCACAATTAACACCGGTTATCAGACAGATTCTACACACACCCAAAGTACACGGGGCTACATGACCGCGTTGTCGCAGCCCCTAAACTGAAGAACCAACTAACCACCTTATAGGCTACATGATGTTTGCAGTTTTGTCTCAGAGGGGGGCTTATTTTCTTCAAGGTATAAGTAACATACATTTAGTGGTTAAAGAAACATTACTCCAACTAAAATCGAATAATTCTTACCGGTATAATTTAGAAAATAACAAGTAGTTCCGTGAAGAACTATACAGCCTATTTTCATATATCCTGCTCATGTAAATTGCCTCTATCAACATACAAAATTTCAGTTTAATTGCTGTAACAGATTCGTAGATATTGAGAACCGTCTAAATATTTCAGATGGTCACCAGGTTGGATATTTATTTTATTTTTGTACTATTACATTAAGATTATTGTGTACGTGTGGTATTCAAAATTAAATCGCATGATTAGAACACAAGAAGTAAAAACGAGATTTTAAAATTACGCACAGCAGACATCTTGTGATTATGCCAAAAATTAAAATAAATTAGATGCCAGTGGATACACATTTGTATAAGCATTTAACGTTCAACGTTTCACGGCACTCGGATAGTTAATTCGGGAGAAACGTCCATTTAAATATTTATACTTCGCGTCGCCGCCATGTTGGATTTGTGCTCACCAGGTTACTGAAAGTCCTATAGGTGAACATATGTTCATAGTCTCTATGAACATAAAAAAAATCAGTTTGGTTGCTGAAAAAGATTCATAGATATTGAGAACCGTCTAAATATTTCGGAAGCTCGCCATTTAGGATTGTTATATGTATAGGCCATAGAGCTATGTACCATTCAAGGACAATTATTGCCTAGGTTCATTATTCAAACTTTCACTTCGATCGCATGATTACGACACAAGAAATAAAAACTTAATTTTAAAATTTCGCACAGCCGCCATCTTGAGGTTATGTAAACAATTGAATTAAATTTGATGGCAGTGCATTACAATCTGCAAAATAATTTACTGTATCACATTTCACTGCGCTCAGAGAGTTAAATCACGAGAAAAGTCTATTAAAATAATTCAAATTCGCTTGGTCGCCATGTTCGTTTTGTGCTTTACAGGGTTATGAAATATACATAGGTAAACTTGTATCAGTACCCTTTATCACCGTACAAAATTGCAGGGTGATATCTGTAATAGTTTCGGAGATATAGAATGTCAGTGAAACATTTCGCACTGCCGCCATTTTGAGGTTATGTAAACAATTGAACTAAATTAGACTCCAGTGCATTACAATGTGTATAAACATTTGCATATTAAGGCTTTCACGGCCCGGATTATTATATAAACAATTCATGCTTTTGGACGGCATTAGCCCAAAAGCATGAATTGTTTGTATAAACTTTTGCTGTACCAAGTTTCATTACGTTTGGATAGTTAAATCGCGAGAAAAGTCTATTTAAAAGTCTCAAATTCGCTTGACCGCCATGTTGGTTTTGTAGTCACCAGGTTTTTGAAAGTCTCATAGGTGAACTTCTAGTAGTGCCCTTTATCACCGTACACAATTTCAGGGCGATATCGGTAATAGTTTCGGAGATATTGAATGCTAGTGAAATATTTCGCACAGCCGCCATGTTGGATTGGTGAGACGTAACAAAATTTGAAGGGCACGGTCGAGGTCGCCGGGAATAGTGCTATGAACTTACCGAGTTTCATTGAAATCGCTCCAGCCGTTTAGATTTTATTAGGGGGGGGGGGGGACACACACACACGGACAAAAGGTGATCTCATAAGCCTATTTTTTCAAAATTGAAAATAGGCTAAAAATAGGCGCGAAAAACAGAGCTAAAATTATTCACAAAAACTGGGTAAATTCTAAACTATATTGGCAAACATTAATCTAACCTAACCAGTATGAAAATCAGTAGATCTAGAGTTTTACGTACGTGAGAAAATAGCAAGGTTTGCACACCGTCCCCAAGTGGTCACCTGGAAAAGAATTGCCACTGCTGTAGGCTACTTCACGCATACCGTATAATTCGAGGCAGCTGTTTTTCGTGATGCGCGAATTCGCGAAATTTTTGCGAAATTATCCAAAACTTAGCAGGAAATGCAAAATTATTTATTTTCAAAGAAGGTCGCGAAATAATTGTCGAAATTGCGATCTTTTTGCGCCAGTGGAAGATAGCCGAGATTGTCAACTGTTTCTTTCGATAAGTCGATAGTTCCGTTAAATGCAACTATCGATTCTTTACCTATTTTTCGTGTCGAATATTCGTATCGATTTATTAGTAATCAGACATCATTTGTCTCGTGGTGCAGAGCCGCTATCGCGAGTTGTAGCCTGATAATCTTTAAACTGCCCTTGTGTACCCGTATACTTTTTCGATGTTCTTTTAAACATTATATGAAAATGGTGACTACAGTTTTTGACCGTGAAAGAGAATTTTCATCGGATGGATTTTACGTTTTCGACAGAAACAAAAGTATTCTCATGTGCAAATATTGCAATGTACCTATAGAATGGAAACGTAAAGACACGTGCGTGTAACATATTAATGGTAGCACTTCCCACAAAAAGAACAAAGAGAAAGCTCAATTGACAACTGGTGTCAAAAGACAACTTTCTATAACGAGCGTCAGTTCCGCGGCAAAAGCAGCAAAACAAGACAAAGACGAATTTATATTGTCGATTACCCGTACTTTTATGGAGGCCAATATTCCCCTACAAAAATTGGATCATCCCAAAATGAGGGGATGGATGGATCGATATGTTCCAGGTTTGTACAAATTTAAAAAAAATATTATTTTAGGACAGTTTTGAGGTAATGTTGCGGTGCTCATTCTTTTTTAATACTACATATTTTGATGTTTCGTAATTCTTTTTAGGCGCATGGAAACCTACCCACGGCTCGCAGGTTGCGTGAAGGTTATGTGCCTCAAATCAAGCAAGAAGAGGAGGGAAAGCTGAAAGAAATTGTGAAAGATGAGCTTGTTGCAATTCTTTGTGATGAAACAACGAATAAAATAGGGCAGTGTGATTTTTTTTTGTTTTGGCCAAAATACTAAGATGTTGTGATGATACAGTCCAGAAATTACTTGTGGGTGGTGTAAAAGTTATTGAAAATGCAAATGCTACGGAATGTGCGCAAGAAATCATGTTTTTTTTTTCAGAAACTCAAAATCCCTTATCATAATGTTATGTCGATAACTTCAGATTCAGCGCGTTATATGAGAAAATGTGTCAATGCAGTTAGAGTTCTAGTTTCTGAACAAGTAGTGGATAAGCAATGTTGGGCTCACAAATTGAATCTGGAAAGCAACGTATGGGCAGTGGAGCTGAAAGATTTGAACCACTGTGTTGTGCAAGTGAAACACACCTTTCTGAATACACGAAGGAGAAAACATGCGTACATTCAGTTCTTGTCTCAAAAATTTGAAAAGGAACCCACCAAGATTAAGCATTTCCCTATTTCTGTTATCACTCGGTGGAACTCGTGGTTTAAAAGTGTGGAGTACATTTTGGAATAGCTGAATCAAATAGTGAAATTTGTCCAAAACCTTGAAGATGAGAGTGTTGCGGTGAACTATTTTAAAGCCTTGAGTGCCAGGGAAGTTCAATTACTTCATTGCCAAGCAGTTTTTCAGGTTGAGCACTGTTCTAAATGTTGTCATTTGTTAGTCACGTTAGAGAGCTCTAAAATGGCATTAATGCATACCATTTGTTCCAAACTTGATGACCTTTGTAAAAGTTATCGGTTGCTGGAGGATGAATTCTTTTTTTCAAAAAACCTCAGATCTTCTTTCTCATCTACCAAAACAAAATCAGGCACATTTAACATCTCTTTTCAAATCTGTAGGTACAGCTAGTTTCAACAAGTTGAAACATTTAATGGAATCAGACACAGGAAAAGTTGTTTGTTATTCTATGGGGAGGTTTTTGATCCAAGAAACACTGTGAAAAGTAATTTAGAAAATGAGGAGATCTGTCACTTAATGAAAGATATTCCCATTGTTAAAAGTCTGAAAAATTCCCAATCTCTTCAGCCATATTGTGTGGTTAGGGATCAAGTAAGAAGTGTTTGTAACACAGGTGAAACATTGATGTAATATCTATTCTATTGTCCTTGAAATCTGAACATGAACATTTTGTGGATGCAGCTGTCAAGGCGTTGTGGATCCTAGTCAGCAATGTAGACTGCGAGCGGTCATTCTCAACCTATTCCAGTATTATGTCAGACCGCAGAACGGGACTGACTCCTAGTAACATGGAACTGATGATGCAATTGTCCTTTTCACAAATTTCTTGAGAACTTGTTGAATTGCAGTCAAATATTTATAGAAATGTTATTTTTCCATAGTAGTATGTAAATATGTAAACAATAAATTTGAAAATTTAGCATCTAAATGTGCTGAAACTTATTTCGGGTGCAAATTATTACTAAATTAGGCCGACGAAAAATAGCGAAATTTTTGACGAAATGAAACAAAAGTAGCGAAAAATATACCGAAATCATACAAAAATAATTGGCGAAATCGGGCAAAAATTTTCACCGAAAACAGGTGACTACGTATAATGTAATCTGGAAAAATTATGAATTTAGTTTAGACCCACTGGCATATTACAGAAATTACCGACAGTTGTGGCTACGCTCGCTAAAGCGCAGCGTTAGGTCTCTGCTCTCTGCTGACTCGGTAGACGCGTGGGTTCGAGCTCCACTGTCGGCCGTCCTTGAAATGGTTTCCCGTGGTTTCCCATTTTCAACGCCAAGTAAATGCTGGTACCGTACATTCAGACAGGCCACGGTCGCTTCCCTCCGCATTCTTGTCCACTTTGATCCATTCATCTAATCTCTCATTCCAACGTGCAGGTCGCCCACGGGCGTCGACTAGAAAGACCTGCACTCGGCCTCTCAGGAGGCCACACGAAAAATGTAATCCTCTCGGCACGCAGAAAGGCGGAGGTAGATTTCACCGGGCAAACTAGGGGATAGGCTATAATAGGCAAAATATGCAGGTATTCGTAGAAGGATCAGACCTCATTTATTGTGAGAAAGTAGGATATTTTACAATTGGAGCTTAATTAACTTTGTTTTTCGTCTTTCTATGCATATTATTAACATTTAATGTCTCATGGGGACGGTAACCTTCTCGTCATTTGGGGTCCATTTTGATACTTGTGGTCACACAGTCCGTATGCAAAGTTTGGAACTGACGAGTAACTATCTTACAGTCTGTTACTTCTTCACGCAAAATGTTATCTCCCGCAGAGATGTTGGTTGGTTCCTCAGTTTAGGGGCTGCGACAACGCGGTCATGTAACCCCGTGTACTTTGGGTGTGTGTAGAATCTGTCTGATAAACGGTGTTAATTGTAAGGACTGTATTAGTCTGTAATTCAGATAAGGACTGCAGACGGTCAATTTCAAGTAGTAGTTCCTAATTTTGGTACCAAATACTACCGTCAACGACACCTAGCTGTGAACTTGGCAATTAGATGCCACCGCAACCAGCAACTTGCAACGAACGTTGGAACTTCCCCTCCGAAGGAAAGCATACGGAGGGATTTTTAGCGCTCTTAGAAAATCCGACGACCTTGGGCATAGAAGTACAACATGCTACCAGTTACGTCACCGAAATCGCTTCCCACAGAATCAGATGGAAAACTGGTTGGTTGGTTCTTAAGTTTAGGGGCTGCGACAAAGCGGTCATGTAGCCCCGTGTACTTTGGGTGTGTGTAGAATCTGTCTGATAACCGGTCTTAATTGTGATGACTGTATTAGTGTGTCATCTGTTTTTTTTTTAATCAAGTAAGGACTGCAGCTTCAGGAGCAAACACGTTCGCCAAATGTGATGAAATCTTGTGCAGATTAGACTGTAGCAACGAACAATTTGCACCAATAAGACATCGAAATGAAACTCGTCAGGTAAACTTAACATCTGTAGATCGGATGTTACAGACAACTAACCGTACGGATAGGGAGCAAAATAGAGGAGCTCGCAACCGAAATAATAATGATCAGAGAAGAGACGGAACACCGTATGACAGAAACAGAGAAGTGGAGGAGTATCGACAGAGTTTTTTTTTTGTTTTTTTTTAGCGTATGGCTTTTAGTGCCGGGAGTGTCCGAGGACATGTTCGGCTCACCAGTTTTGTAGCTGCTTCGAGACGGACACCCAATGGGTGAGCTACAAGTACCGTTGGGGAGGAAAGTTGGATTGGAAGGTCGAGGAGTTGGAAGGTAGCGGCTGTGGCCTATAGTTAGGGACCAACCCCGGCATTTGCCTGGAAGGAAGATGGGAAACCACAGAAGACCATCTTCAAGGTTGCCGGCGGGGGGATTCAAACCTCCTCGCCTCCCGGATGTGAGCGACTGCCAACAGTCATGCCGTAACGACCACGGCTAACTCACCCGGTATCGACAGAGGTGATACCAGGCTTTGAGAAACGATCGACCACGTTGGAATCGTGACTGAAACCAACGCAACAACAACAATAACAACAACAATGACAACCGGTATGATCGTAGGAACAATAATGATAATCCAAGAAGAGATTATAGGTACAGTGGAGACTATCAGAGAGATAGGGACCCCAGATATCAAAGCAACTACAACGATCGCAGGAATGACAGAGCGGATAGAGAGTGGCAAGGTAGAGCAGAGGAGAGCCAGAGGTATTCACGCGAACTTCGTGATAGAAGGAGAGAGGATCGTGATAGAAATCCGACATCGAGAGAACAGAAACCCAGAGACAATCAATATGTCACAGTCGCTGATGTTCATCAGATTGAACTAGCTGAAGACCGTATGTCAGACGAAGAATTTCGAAACATAACAGACAGAATGGATCGGGCTAGAGAACAGAACAGAAGTCAACGGAGTTGATGACCCAAAGGTCGAGTGTAAATAATGAAGAACGACGAATGTTGTAAATACTTTATGTGTAAAATGTTGAACATCGTGAGAGAGCGAGATAAATAAAAATGTTTTTCATCATTTTTATTTCGTTAACGAAGAAGCATATGAACCCTACGTCACATTTGCCATGTGATCTCTTTGGCTCATGTAGAGTTCACCATCCATGGAGGAGGCCGATTGAGCGCTCATTTGACTTATATGAGTTGCCGCGCCGAGAGTGCATTATATTTTTTATGTTTTGTAAAACACATGATTTTTAACCGATGTTGTAAATATTTTCAATGCACAGAAGAAGAACATGATTAATTAAAAATAAGAGACATGATTATGAATGATCCCTAGTGAATGCCATAGATATCCACATAGTCGCACACTTGACTATTGACTAGAGAGTCCATCCGGCATCTTGATGAAACAGTCGTTCTCCTATCGCAAGCATGATAGCTTGACGTGTAACCTTTGACAGGCATGGTCCTGAACAACGTCAAAACGTGCTCGACATAATCGAGGAATAACAGTATCATTTAACTCAATCTGACATATAAGGGTACGCGTTCGCGTGCAGTATAACTGCTGAGTGCATTTAAAACCATCAGAAATAGTAAATTCTGAATATTTGTGAAATTTCAAGTACTATCTAATACAGGCATTGAGAACACTGCCAAACCACGTTTTCATAAGTACAGCGAAATGTATAGAACAGTGCAGAACAGTGTAGGACAGTTTACGTGTGAATTTAAAGTAAACCAGTTTTTAGTGTGTACTGTAGCACAAGCTACAAGATTTGAATTCTGTGAGCGGAAAACCAATGACCTTTATAACTTGCTAACCGCTACACCAGTGCAAATTCAGTACAATTGCTATTTGAGGCGTAATAGTAAATTCAGTGCAACCAAATCTCACGGTATCATGGCATTATTAACGCACATTTATTGTACAGAAGAAATGCCAATCATTCATTCAGCTATAACCGTAGAGATGGAGTAACAACCCCCAAAGGATGGCGGGGTTTAGCGATGGTTGGATCGCACCGCAAATGGTTTAGTGATGATTGGATCGCAGCACCAATGGTCTAGCGACGGTTGTATCGCACTACAAATGGATTAACGATGGCTGGATCGCACTATAGAGCAAGCACGTGGACTACAGGTATTCCATCTACATGCCTAACTTGCTACTTAAACCATGCAAGAAAATAGGAAGAGCACACGTGAGTCTGGCGGATTGCCGAACATATTTTTATTTACGATCCTGTTTTTGGGGATTAGATTAGTTATGACCTTACGATGCACATTCCTAGGTAGGCTTTATTGATAACGTACTCTTAGTGGTGGAGGAACCACAAAATATCGTATCATTTGCACTTGCTGAGGATAAATGCATTTGCCAGCAGCTTTTGTAGATAACGTTTTTATATAACATTGACAGAGCATCGAACCAACACACTTTAGCGTGTAGGAATTGTGACACAGTCATGTCTCAATGGTTGTATTTTATTTGAGCAGTGAAACTCAACGACCAGCTGTTGGCCGTGAAAGAAGCCAATGTCACACTTTATTTTGTTTATTTTGACCTGGTAAACGCGACGACAGCGCGCTATCTTCTTTATTAAATGACATAGAAGGCAGTGGGCCCAGTGAATATCGAACATTACTACCTGAAAACCTGTTTATGCAGTGTGGAGAAGTGAAGCAAATAACCGTATTAGTTTGACAAGCAGACGACTGCCAAATCAGCTATGAATTGTAACATTATAAGATGAGCTGAGCAAGCTATCTTGGGTTCGAAAGAACGGGTTATTTTATAGAATTGTAATCAAAAGACCCTGGTTTATGATACTAGATTTCCAGACATTAGGCGTCTGATATATAAGTAAATGAAATACCTTTATATAAATTCAGAGTATACAGCTGTTGTGACAGCACTATTAAACCTTATCCTCAAGCTTGAATTGTTTAGATTTAAACGGAACTATGTTATGTTAAAACGCACTACAGCGGTAGGATATGATTACCCTTAGATGCAATTACAAGTTTTAGTGCTTTATGGGCTGGTAACGTGTACGACTTTTGTCACGTCATTACAGCGGATGATCAATGGATCAGTGGTATTGATCAGCACACAGATGTGTGATTTGAGGTTGTGGAATTGATTTTTCTTCCAAATATGTGTTTATATTGGATGTTTGGTACACCAATTGTTTACACTACACGAGTTTAACATGGTCATTAAAAAAATACAATGGAACTGATAGGACTCAACAAATCTGATAAATATAAACGTAATAAACAAATGTCAGGATTTTCAACTAAAACTGAGTATAAACCAAAAGCTAGGGACTCTAATAAAATTTAACCAAACCCATAAACTTAAATGAACCTTGTTGACCACCACTTAGATTTTCTTCTTCGATTCTTTTTAAATACAAATATAGCTTCCCCTATTGAGCGACGACAGTCAGTAGTTACGTGTTTAAACGCGGTAACTAAACTGATAATGCGATGTTAGACATGTTTTGCTCATGCTATCGCCGACGTAACTTTTCTCTCCCAACACAAACATGACCCAAGTTCACAAACAGTGGATTTGCGAGGTAGGAAGGTAACTGCAGTGGCGCCCATTGCGCACATAATTTAAGAGTGTTTACATTTTATATATTTGTGTTGTAATTAGGCAAGATTTTTCATACTTTCTGTTAGGATCAGAATGTGCATAGCTTTAGCTAGGAAATAAATTTTGGATGAAACGCTTATCGTTTACATAGTTGCTATTATTATTAACGTACGATAGGTATTAGATTAAATGATTTTAACGCTAAATGTTGGAGATGACACCATCATAGCGTAGCCTTAAACTTATTGTGCTTTAAATGTAACTAATATCTTGCAATGTAAACAAGTAAATAACTCACCTTGCTGTAGAATCATTCTTGTACTATCATTATTATTGAATCTCCGAAGTAATTGGATAGATTGCATTCTTTGTTTTTTTTCATTTTTGCGTAGGACTTCTAGAGGCTTAATTTGTTAGGATTATCGCACGGAGACGACTTACATTATTATGAACATTGTTAGCACGGATTCGCCGTTTTTACCTCTCGGAAGTAGTTAGGGGTCTGCCACTTTTTTGAATAAACTGAGTGTGATTTAAATGTAAGCCTTGCCTCTTTATTGTATTTGTTGAGTTTGCATTCCTCTGGACTGGTAGATTTCCTCTCATTGCACACGACACCCCCCGAGTACAGTTTCTAGAGTGCTTTCCCAGTCCAAGAATGCATTCTTTCCCGACCTATATGTCTTCCTGGGAGATGGGGGTTTCGCAAGGGTCATTTAAGGTCGATGGCTCCCTGGAATCCTCGTTATTATACAAAAAAATCAAAGTAATTGGTGCGAAATTACGGCAGTTATGGTGTCCACAAGAAACGGATATGTATATATATATATATATATATATATATATAAATTAATTATAAACTTTTGAACTGACGGTGGTTTTGGGGTCTGGAGGATGTGAAACGCGAAGATATGTCGAAATTTTCCGGAAGTCGAAACATGGTACCCATTGCAATAGTTAGCTTTCTAATGAAATCTACCTAAAAGTACAGAAATTAAATCAGTACATAATTGGGTGGACCAGAGCTCCACGGCCCCACGAACAAACACCTGCTTTCAGTCACGCAAGCAGCATCTATTAGAGATTAATTAAGTTCATTGCATCACAGCTGATATGAAGTGAACTCTATGAACAATGGCTCTGTACAGATGGTAGTGCTGACATTTTAAGTACAATTGTTGAGGCAGTGTATTGCAGGTATGATAACCGTCATCTAAATGAAGCCATGTTACAGAGATAAAGCACCTAGGTTCGCCATCACAAATGAAAACCCTCTGGCATAGCAAGTGAATTGCCTCCTGCTGCAGGCTTGCCACAAGGACATGCTGTTAACATTACAATACCAGCCGAGTTCTGGCCAGTGATAATAGAGCAGCACGGATGTAACACGTGGATAGTACAGCCAAAGTATCTAAATTACTACCTCCCCTTCCATTACTGTAATGGCTAATGATTCTAGTGACTTTCTAACACCTGGGATGCTCAAATTGTAAACATCCACCTTTTAAAGCCACTAGGTGAATTATTGAGCGAAACATGCATACAGTACAGTAGGTAGGTTTTTGTGTAGTTTTGAACACATTATTCTGCAATGTCTGTATAAATTATCAATTTATATTAAAACTAGCGGACACGTGCGGGACATCTCGCATGTTCATAAACCACACTTTTCCCAATAGGTTTATAATGAGAGACTTAAGGAGAAAGGTTGTTATGTTTTTATTTCAACCAAATGATTATAGAACACTGGGCTATTTACATTTCAGTTAGAATTCAAAGTTCTACGTTCCCTAACTTAAGAAGGCAATCACTGAAAATTGGATCATCATAACACTCATCGGTTATTCGATATTTATGAAATTATACGATTTGAGTAGCCTATTCATTCCTTTGATTTAGGCCTACTGTTTCTGAAATCCATGCAAAATGATAAAGGAAAGCCCTTGGAATGTTAAAATGACATGCAACAGGCGTCACAGCGGCCAAAATGTGAAGTGAACAGCACTTATGGAGCATATTTTCCTACAGCAACAGTATCTGCAAATCACACACTTCGTTCATTTTTAAAGTATTTTGTTAAAGAAATTATAGATCTTCATGAAATTAGAGTGCAATTCGTCACTGCTAATGTCTATTCTCTTTCATTTGAATGATCATTTGTGACGATCGGTCGCTTGCGACTGCCGCAAGAGGGATATATAGTATTGAAATAACATATATGATGGTTATTCATGCTTTTGGGAAATTTCCTTGTGAAAATAAAATTTAAAATTCTGGAGGAGTTTCCATCTGTTTTTTCGCCGAGGCCTGTATAACGTTGGGTACCGTATAGATAAACTTCCCTTTTTTTCTGTTTCCTTATATCCAAACTCACCCTCCCGTCCCCCGCCTTTTCTGCTTATTTGGACATCCTGATTCTTGAGAAATCTCAATTTTTCCCCAGCCCCATTTTCCTTCTCCTTCCTTGGGCCTACTACTCTGTTAGCCGTTCTAATTAATATGTTTTTGTAAGCTCATTGATACACATTCCTTCGCCACATTGTTTTAATTCTATTGAAAAAGGTGGAGAGGTTCCTTTCGAAACGTTTAGAATTTTAAAATTTATTTTAACACAGCAATATCAATTTATAGTTTCAGTCGGTAAACACGTTATTTTGCCCAATTTGATTAGGTGGGGTTATCTATAACTTAGAACATCGTATCCTTATTCCCTTTCGGCACACCGGTAGGATGACGTAGATTTCACCGGGCAAAGAAAAATATTTCGGTTCACCAAATTTGCCATTTGTTGTATACCTACGAAAGTTCCAGATGTTTAACATACGAGAAGCCTCATATTCTCATAATTCCGAAAACATTTTGCTCATCCCTTAGCGTAATGGTGGGTCATATTAAAAATTATTTCAGACAAAAGTTTTAGGTAATTTTAGAGGACTGTTGAATTTTTTAAACGGTTTTGATATTGTGCCTAATAAGGGGGGGGGGGGATGATTATTTTTCTCTCAAAACTCCATTTTCCCCACCCCTTCGGTCAAAGGTTGATGGTATAAAAAACCTTTACTGAGATAGACTAAATTGTTTATCCCTTATCCGAATAATGGTACGAACTTTAAATAAATTCCAATTTTGACATACTAAGAAAGTTATAGCCATATTTCACTTTTTCAAAAAAAGAAAAAAAAGCCCCCCCTCTCCGCGTTTTAACCCAATTTTGCCCATTAACGTACTTGATCGAGGTTTTGAATGGTTATATTTTATGTATACACTTGGGTGAAGAATGACGGTAGTTATCGTGTCCTTAAGAAAGTCATATAATATAAACTTTTAGGGTCTGCGTGCTGTAAAACGCGAAGATAGGCCTACGTAGACATTTTCAGGAAGTCGCAACATGGTAGTCTACCGATTTCTGAAGATATCTTTGGTACATGTATTAATATTCGGCTACTAGCCTATTAATGTTATTATTATTATTCTTTCTTTCTTTCTTTCTTTCTTTCTTTCTTTCTTTCTTCGTTTTGCCCACTTAGGGAGCGCGCTTGAACTTGTTGACTCGGGTTGATGGAGCTTTCCTCTTCTTCTCCTCCCAAAATCTCCTCATGAACTCACTATGCCCCTTCTTACGTTCCTCCGTCCATTTTTTTCCAGTGGTCTTTTTAGCTTTTTCGGCGAAAGAGTGATTTGTAACTCGAGTTCCAAAAGTCTTGCGATTCATGATGCTATCTTCTGTAATGTTTATTTCCTTTAGGTCCTGTTTGATTTCTTCTAACCAACTGATTTTGACCTTCTTTAAATTAATTATATCAAGCAATTTTCTTGCATATCTGGTGTTGTCCATTCGGCAGATGTGACCATAAAATTTCAATCGTCTCTTACGCACGGTATCAGTGAACATATTGATTACTGTGTACAAGTCTGTGGTTTTCCTTTTAATCCATATACCATTAACATAAACGGGGCCATATATTTTCCTGAGAATTTTACGTTCCTGGATTTCGATTTCACCAATTTGAGAGTGGCCTCCTAGAGATATAGTTTCGGAGGCGTACAATGCTTCCGGAAGAACAACTGTCTGGTAGTGCCGTAGTTTTGCATTTTGTGACATCACTCTTTTATTATAGTGATTCCATGCTATTCGGTATGCTGACACAAACATAACTATTATTATTATTATTATTATTATTATTATTATTATTATTATCTTAAATAATAGACTAGTAATACCTGTTTTTTTTTTCAGGAATAGTGTGTTCTCTAAGTTACCCCGCCTAATCAAATTGGGCGAACAGTGTGTTGACCGACTGAAAAATATAAACTGATAGTAGATGGGTTTTTATACTAACAACAATTAGCCTAGCCTACTTCAAATCGAAACAAAAAGAAACAACAAAATAACACACAACACAATCAAAAACAAGAACACAAACACAAAACACACAAAAACAACAAAATACAAAAAAAACCACACAAAGAATGACACAAACATAAAAAACACATAAAACACAAAAAGCCAAAAAGCACCCAAAACAAAACACAAAAAGCACCCAAAACAAAACACATAAAACACAAAACACAAAAAGCACTCAAAACAAAACACAAAAAGCACTCAAAACAAAACACAAAAAGCACCCAAAACAAAACACACAAAACTAAATTAGATATCAGTACATTACAATGTGTATAAACATTTGCTGTACCAAGGCTCATTGCGTTTGGATACTTGAATCGCGAGAAAATTCTATTCAAAAGTCTCAACTTCGCTTGGCCGCCATGTTGGTTTTTGAAAGTTCCATAGCTGAACTTTAAGTAGTATCCTTTTTCACCGTGTAACACTTCAGGGTGATATCAGGAATAGTTTCGGAGATATAGAATGCCGGTGAAATATTTCGCACAGCTGCCATATTGGATTGGTGAGACGTTATAAAATTTAAAGGGCACGGTCAGGGTCGGGCAAAATAGTACTGAGTTTCATTGAAATCGCTCCAGCTTTTTATAAGTTATTAGGACACACACACACACACACACACACCGACAGACAGACAGACAGACAGACCGACTGACACACGCACACACACGGACCAAAGGTGATCTCATAAGCCTATATTTTATAAAATGACAATAGACTAAAAACACAAACAAAATAAACACAAGACAATACAAAACGAAATGGAAAATTATTTTAATGAGATCAATCAGAGGGAATTTGTATATCCTATTGTCCATCTGTTCCCCCTATGACCTCTATGTTCAGTAACCCGTGGCAAAATGGTGCTCGTTAAATGTGCACCACGGCCGCGAGGACAGCTGCAAGTCCATAGATCGTATGTTTGAATCCCGGCACAGACAGCGGCTATCCTAAATGTGGCTTTCCCCGGATTTTTCAACACTCTCTGCAGTCAAATGCTGGAATAGTTTCTTACTTTAAGTCCCGGGACGCCCAACCCATCCCTGTCCCTAATAATACATTCATCACAGGAATACAGGTCATCAGATAAGTTCAACACGCACAGACAACTATACGGGGCTGATGACCAAGATGTCCCAAGCCCCACCAATGAACTAACAACAACAAAATCTATGCTCAGCGACTTAAAACAACAAACATTTGAACAGCCACACCAAACTCCTGCACATTGTTGTTGTTGTTGTGTCAATTGGGGCGGCCTTGGACATCGTAGTAATGTAGCCCCGTGTACTTGGATGTGTGTAGAATTTGTCTGTTAATCTGTGTTATTGTGATGGCTGTATTCGTATGAATATGTATTATCAGTTTTTAGCCTACTTTCGATTTTTGCAAAAAATGAAAGTAGACTTATGAGATCAACACAGGGCGAAAAATTGTGTGTCTGTCTGTGTGTGTGTGTGAGTGTGTGTACTCTGAATGTCTGCCCCCCCCCCCCCCCCCCCCTATCAATTCGAACAAGGTGAAAGTGAATTAAACGAAATTTGGTACAGAGGTAGCATTAGCAAAGAGCACCTCAGTGTCATGTTTTATATCGCCGCCATCTTGATGGAAACGAAATGGCGGCCACCCAAATGTTCAAGGCTTAAATCGAATTACGACTTACCTAATCCATTGATCTCTACCAAATTTTGCAGCAACATACCAGTATGTAAGAAGCATTCTTTGACTAAATTACAAGGTCATCAGCCTAATATTTTACGGATGGCGGCCATGTTTGTGTGCAAATAGATTCCCCTATCAATTAAAACACGGCAAACCCGAATTGAACGAAATTTGGTGCAGAGGTAGCACAAGTAAAGAGCACCTCAGTGTCATATTTTGTATCGCCGTCATCTTGACGAAAACGTAATGGCGTCCATCCAAATGTTAAAAGCTTAAATCAAATTACGCCCAAACTAATCATCCGAACTCTACCAAATTTTTCAACATTATACCTTTGTGTACGAAGAATATTTTGACTGAACTACAAGGTCATCAGTCAAATTATTTGCGAATGGCGGCCATGTATGTGTGCAAATCGATTTCCCCTATATATTCAAACACGATGAAACCGAATGAAACGAAGTTTGGTACAGAGGTAGCACTAGCAAAGGGCACCTCAGTGTCATGTTTTATATCGCCGCCATCTTGACGGAAACGTAATGGCGGCCACCCAAATGTTAAACGTTTAAATCAAATTACGACCAACCTAATCAGCTTATCACTACTAAATTTTGTAACAACATATCTCTATGTGGGAGACATCTGTTGACCAAACGACGAGGTCATCGGCCAAATTGTTGGCAGATAGCGGCCATGTATGTGTGCAAATTGCTTCCCCCTATCAATTCAAACACGGTGAAACCGAATTGAACGAAATTTGGTACGGGGGTAGAACTTGGAAAAGGCAACTTAGTGTCATGTTTTATATCGTCGCCATATTGACGGCAACGTAATGGCGGCCACCCAAATGTTAAAAGCTTAAATCAAATTACTACCAACCTAATCAGCTGATCTCTACTAAATTTTGCAACAACATACTTTTATGTGGGGGGCATCTTTTGACTAAACGACTAGGTCATCGGCCCAATTGTTTTCAGATAGCGGCCATGTATGTGTGGAAATCGATTCACAATATCAATTCAAACACGATGAAACCGAATTGAATGAAATTTTGTACAGATGTAGCACTAGCAAAGGGCACCTCATATTCATGTTTAATATCCGTATAACACGTCTTATTTCAACAAGCTAGTACAACCAACATTCAATTATACTCCTTTAAAGCACAACGAGTTATAACACTACCCATGCATTTAGGAGAAAATAGGCTATATCTTCTTTACTGAACATCTTGTTCCTTATTTAGAACGTGTTCAATGAGTTTGAGGAGGATTCAGCGTAGATAATGCAACTTAACACGATTCTTTACTTTCTATTTTGCCCTTCCTTATATTGTAGCTGCTGCTGTTATACTTCACTTATTATTCCTAGGGGGACTTCCTCCTCTTTTATGGATTTTTAAATACTTATAAATAATAATTTATTATTTACACAATGAAAATGTATTGTTTTTAACTATAGGGTCACTGATCTCTATACATGGATGGCTGGTAGCTAAGGCAGCAGTAAGCCGAATAGACGGTGACAGGTATAGCAAGATGGCAGCGAGCGCATGGTGCAATATTGCGAATCCGGCTCTGTGATTGGTTACTGGTAGTTTGATGTTATACATGTATTTATACTGGCAGTAAATATTTTGTGTTTCTTGTAGTTGTAAAATGGGCTGAATTTGGTTATTTGAAGCGTAAAATCTTTGTTTTAAGTACCGGTTTGGTGACCCATCATCCCAGGCAAGCCGGTAATACCTTTACTTCTCAGGCAGATAGGTCACTTAGCCGTAATTTTGAAGTTATTGTGAAGTTAAGTATACATATGCGGTGGTGCTGAAGCAGACGTGATCGGGCTAGGCTATTGCGTGTTTAAATTTGATCCCATTTCAGATTTTTTCGGTTCTGGGTGCGAATAGTTCGCTTAATAGTTGTAAAACGGTGGGGAGCAGGGGCGGCCGCTCCTTATGTGCTGAAGTGCTGCAGCACATTGCTTTATTTGAAAATTAAATTAATTTAATAGTAGGCCTATTATCTACAAATACAACGCTTTAAGAAAGACGTCAAGCAAAGAGTAGGAAATATTTCTACTCCCCTCACAGCCCAGCGAGAATTCCCAACTTTCCCCTTGTGTTCTGGATGTGCTGCTGGGACAACAGCTAAGACCAGTCATCACAGCGATTCTTTATTCGACCACAGAGAAGCAGCACTGGTCACACGGAATGTGAACGTGGCCAGTGGCACTATCTGGACTCAGGAATAGGATTTAAGAGGGAATCGCTCAAAGAAAATGGGGTATTAAAAAGCAGAGGAACCCATCAGCTGTTCCCGCCAGAAGGTCTTTTTCAATACTCCTAACTTACTTATTCTATAGCCACATTTTGTAAATCGATGTACTATAAAAATTATAATGTTTATGTCGTCAATTAAGGACATGGTTATTGTGATGCCTAGTTCATAAATTTCACTATAGCAAAATAACATGTGATTTTGCATTACAGCGTTGCTGGTTTCATTTTAATGCTTTTGGTAATACTGAGTAGTACTGTTTTTGAGTGGTCACAGCAAGTGTTTCCGAGTTCGTGAATATTTTGTAATTGCAGGTGTTTTTGTGTGCAGTGCTTAATTAATTTTGTATGAGGAATGCGTATATGTGTTGAGTTTGTTTGCGTGTTTGTGCAATATGGAAAACTCAGAGGAGAGCCTCTTGAAAACCCCATTTTCAACCAGAACTCTTGAAGAAAAAACTAAGGTAAAGAAGTTAGGTAGACCTACCCCGGACTGCATTAAGTTTTGTGGTGCGTTTGAATTAGCTTTAAGAGGGCACGACGAAAGTGATAATTCAGACAATCCTGGCGTTTTCATGGGCCGTCTAGAAGATTTAATTTCTAGTATAGACAGTTCAGTAAAGGAGCACATTGAATCTAATAGAGTTTTCAAAGGGACCTCAAAAACCATCCAGAACGAGCTGTTGGACTGCATGCTTGAAACCTTCAGAGAAGTGATAGCAGAAGAAATGCAGCAAGCATATTTTGTTAGTGTGATGGCCGATGAAACTACCGATGTTTCAGAGCAGACACAGTTAGTGTTGGTATTTCGGTATGAGGAAGATGGTATTCCATACGAACGATTTTGGGGCTTCTTTAAACCGGAAGGTAGAATGCGGATTCCCTTGCATCATGTATTTTAAGTGTAATGGACAACATGTTAAACGCTACACCACACAAAGTTATTGCGCAGACCTACGGCGGGGCATCAGTGATGAGTGGTGGTAAAGGTGGAGTGCAAGCAAAGATAAAAGCCTGCTATCCCAATGCACATTACATCCACTGCTATGCACACCAACTGAATTTAACAATGGAACATGCAGCTTCGCAGAATCAGTCGGCTAGGATGTTCTTCGCTCACCAGTCAGCGTTCCCTGCTTTCTTATCAAGGTCGCCGCAACGGACGTCTGCTTTAGAAGCAGTGGCAGCTCGAAGAATTCCAACAGGACCAGCGACTAGATGGAATTTCAGGTCGCGCACCGTAAATGTGGTGTACGAGCAAAGGTTATCCATAAGAGAGTGTTTATTAATGCTAGAGCCTGAGAGGAGTTTCTCATCGCTGAAGAGGATCAAGAGCTTTCTGCGGAACACCATGGCACAAGAAAGACTAAGTGCCCTCGCTATGCTCTCCATTTAGAAGAAGATGGTCTCCAGTATTGGGGGGGATTCAA
Source organism: Meconema thalassinum (assembly GCA_946902985.2). Classification (NCBI taxonomy): domain Eukaryota; kingdom Metazoa; phylum Arthropoda; class Insecta; order Orthoptera; family Tettigoniidae; genus Meconema; species Meconema thalassinum. The sequence continues at coordinate 93,100,680 of OX336390.1, forward strand.
TGCCAGGGTGATTGACAAGTTCTGCAACAAGAAGGAGCGACGTATGGACTTCATTTTTCGACACTGAGTGTTTCTATATGTTTATATATTTAAAAAAATTGGAGAGAGGGTTAGGCCTACAGCACACAACTAATTTTCTACACCAGCCGCCACTGGTGGGGAGAGTATATTTTGAGTAGGTTTTTAGTTGTGTTAAGTTATATGTGGAGCTGAGGAGTGAAATTGGTTTGGCTTCAAGTGCATTTTTGGCTTTGATCTACTTCCCGTTATTATTAAGTCTATTGTGCTGCTAGCGTGATTAAAAGCTGTATTATTTGATGTAGAGTGCTGGGATTACTTGGGGGAAGTGTTGCTTATTTCATGGAAACAGGAATTCATTACCAATTACCGATTACGATACGTCGAATCTAGGCCTGTATAGTGAGCTACGTTTAGGCCTATAGGTACATCATTTGAAGAATGCATAATTATGTGGCATATATACATGTATACCGTATATACAATTTACAAGAATGTTTCCAGAAATTGTTTTTCACTCGTTACTCTGTTACTGATCGCTAATTGCGTGTACTTAGCACCTAAGTTGATATTTGTCAGCCGTTATTATACATTCATTTTTATTTATATTCCGGAGATTTACTGACTTCGGAATGACGTGTCAGTGATCCCAATGCTCTTATGCTATGAGTGAACATATCTCTATATTTTTATGTGCTCCAAAGCAACATTAATTATGATTTAAAATTGACTAGATTATCATTGCTTGCCCATAAGAAGGGCTCGAGAATGGGTAGACCAACATGGCGGACCGCGCGCTCAACCTGGCGTACTTTCTCGTGCAGCGGAGAGTTGCCATCAGCAATCCATGTATAGAGATCAGTGTATAGGGTCTATATAAATATAAATATTAATGGTGTTAAACCATTTAAACAAGTAGTTCCGTGAAGAAATAAACAGTCTATTTTCATATATCCTACTTATGTTTGGCATACATACAAAATTTCAGTTTGAATGCTGTAATAGATTCGTAGATATCGAAAACCGACTAGGCCTAAATATTTCGGATGGTTGCTGGATTCTTATAAATGTAGGTCATAGAGTTATGACGATTATTGCGAAGGTTCATTATTCAGACGTTGACTTCGATAGCATGATTAGGACACAAGAAATAAGAAGTTAATTTTAAAATGTTGCACAGCCGCCATCTTGAGGTTATGTAACAATAAAACTAAATTAGATGTCATTCCATTACAATGTGCATAAACATTTGCTGTACCGTGTTTCACTATGCTCGGATGGGTAAATCGCGAGAAAAGTCTATTTTAACCTTTAGCACTGAGTAGTTTTTCCTCTTCAGCTCCATTTAAATACATGCTTGTGGCAGTCATCAGACCACATGAATGTTTGCGATGTGAATTTCATAGGTTAATGGAATATAATACAATTAATTACTACAATGAACTATAACATATCAGGCACAGTGTTTTGTATTTTACACTCAGGATGTACCTGTAATTAGCTGTAATTAGCGGTAATTGCATAACTTTCTGAACCGGCAGCATTTCATCGCAAATTCGAATTTATGACTTGGTACCTGTGAGAGGAATCGAACCCTCAACCCTCAAGGGCATTAGGTGTGACTTTTCGTACAGCCAATGTAAGAAACGTCTCCATACTATTTTTATAAACACAATAACGTAACTTCCCGGGTTACACGCCGCAAATTCGAATTTATGACTGAGTATCTGGGAGGGGAATCGAACCCTCGTCCCTCAAGGGCGTTAGGTGAGGGTGCAAAACTAATAGTATATTCGTGATCAGCACCCTCGATTTACCCATAATTAATGTAAAAAATCACATTTGGAGAAAAACATATCCGTACCACCTAAACTCCATTAGCGACCATCATTTGAGGTACCAGCACGGTCATTACGAAATGTTTCATCATAAACGAACTCTTCGTCACTAAATTCACTAACACCATCTAATTCTGCATGATCTTTCGCACCACTTAATCCAGTATCAGTTCCACTATCGCTAAAAGCAACGTCACTTTCATCCAAATATCCCGCTATTTGCTTCTCGCGATATTCTAACGTCGCCATGTTGCTATGCAACAGTTCATTTCAAACTTGCATGGACTTCAAAATACCTCTCCATACGGCTTGTTTCCAAAGAGAATATAGCGTAACGGTAGTGCATAGTATCGCCAGAAGATGGGAGAAGCACAGTATTGCTGATATTTTGTTGGGTGTACCTCGACAGCGAAGTTATAGGCGGAACAAATCGATGTCGGGTGTGACCCGACAAAGGCTCTAAGCGAGATATTTTCAGTGTCGGGGCTCCCCCGCCGCGTGAGTGCTAAGGGTTAAATGTTTCAACTTCGCTTGGCCACCATGTTCGTTTTGTACTTAACAGGTTTTCGAAAGTCACTTAGGTGAACCTCTAGTAGAGCCCTTTATCACCGTAAAGAATTTTAGGGTGATATGACTAATAGTATTGGAGATATAGAATGCCGATGTTGAATTGGTGAAACGTAATAAAATTTGAAGGGTATGATCGGGGTCGGACAAAATAGTAGACCTACATTGCCTACATTTCCGAGTTTCATTGAAATCGCTCCAGCCATTTAGATTTTATTAGTGGGGAGGGACACACACATATACCCACACACTGACAAAAGTGATCTCATAAGCTTTTTATTTTTTTTCATAAATGAAAATAGGCTAATAAAAATTTAGCAGCTTTAATTTGATCCTCTCATTTCTTCTTTGTAACTGAGCCTAGGATTGGGGGGAAGAAGCGGCCGTGGCCGTAATTTAGGTACAATTCTGGAATTTGCCTTTAGTAGAAGTGAGGAAACTACAGAAAACCACTTTCAGGATGGCTAGGGTGGGAATCCAACCCAGATCACAGCGGTGACAGCCAGGAATGCCAGCAACTAGGCCTACACTACCAGATGGACAACCAACTTTTAATTAGAATATCCAGAAAAATAAGGAGATTGGAGAAAAGTTTAAAGTGGGAGTGAAGATTCAAGGAGAAATAATTTCAACTCTGAGATTTGCCGATGACATCGTCATCTTGTCCGACACGTCTGAGGATTTGAATGAGTTTTTGAATGGTATGGACTCCGTCTTGAGGAAAGAATTCATGATGAAAATTAATAAATGTAAAACAAAAATACTGGAATGCAGCCGAAATAAATCAGAAACCTTTATGGACATCAAATTGGCGGGTGATAAACTAAAGGAAGTAGGTGACTTAGGAAGCAAAATAACCAGTGGTGGACGAAGCAAAGAGGATATAAAAAGTAGGTTAGCGCAGGGAAGGAAAGCATTTCTACAGAAAAGGAATGTGTTGACATCGAATATAGATTTAGGTATTAGGAAGTCATTTTTGAAGGCCTTTGTCTGGAGCGTGGCGCTATGTGGAAGTGAAACTTGGACTATTGGTGCAGCAGAAAAGAGGAGAATTGAATCTTTTGAATTGTGGTGTTACAGGAGAATGATGAAGATCAGATGGGTAATGTACCCTTGCAAAGAAGCATTTGAGACTCAATTTCGGGGGGTGTAACAGTCCATTTCGTAAAGTTGTTGTTAAGCGCTTCTTATAACATGCAGGGTAACATATAACAAAATAACATGCAGGAAAAAGTGAATACCAGGATTAATACATATGAATTTAATAAACAGATCGACAAATTTACACTATTTACACCAAAAAAACAAGGTCTTCCAAATGACACCCACTCGAATTAATAAAAATGCCAAACTAGGCCTGATCTCAGGAGAGATCGTAAACATCTGGACCAAATGTCCCAAATTACTGCAATGACATGTGCGTGTGCGGCTTTTCTACATGCGTTACGATGTGTACAAATTAATGCGAGATTCGTTACCATCCAGTAAACATTCAGGGGACGAATCTGCATTGTCTTAGAGCTAGACAGACACGAGGAACCAACTAAACACTAATTAAACTAATACGACATTTCCTACACTAAATAAGACAAAAATAATTTCCGCATGAAATTGGAATCAAAGAACTGCCATAGCAAACAACATTAACGCCTAGAATTAGGACTTTTCAAATCAACACAAGTAAATCAACACGTGACCAATCAAGAAAAATACACATATGGCCGCTTGCCATTTTTACAAGAAACTACAAAATACACCCAGCGGTGTCACAACACACAATATCTAACAATAAAAACAAATGAAATAAGTCACAGAAATCGCTAAACTCAAAGCCAACATTTACATCATAAAAACAAATATTTCATTTCATACGATATGCGGTAATTCGTAACAGACATGGCGAACTCCCAATTTAATATTATGATCCAATGACCATTAAAAGAACAGGTTTGCTACAGATAGCTTCCAGGGTTCAGTCGGTCAGCTGGACTGCCTAAACGATGAATCACCAGACATAGACGGGCGCAAGGTGGAATCTTCACATCTGTCAACCCAAGTGTCAATTACCTCGACCTGCCGTAGCAATGGCTCGAGTCTCGAAGAAGCGTGCTCCCAATAGCACATAATATACGTGTGTGTGTCAAAATAAAATATCTTAGCATTTCCCACGGATATCCAAGAATCAGCACAGAACACGGTAAGGTAGCCTCCACGAGCACTTCCCCCGTCCATAAAAATACAACCACAATATTTGAGGGCGGTAGACACATTCTACCCCTCATCACGAAGAATCAATACACACACCTTGACACCATACCCACACCAGAATCACACGTATGGGTTTGACAGAAACCTGAAATAAAAGACATGAATATTTCCGCCGACTTGCGCTCCCAATCTAGTCCGTGACTGAAGAACCTGAAAAGGGATCTCAAAAAAACTCAAAAAAACCAACAACATAGAACTAAGGTGTTCTACAGAGACATCTTAACGTGTTGCGCTCGGCAACCCTAGTATGAATAAAAACCTGTTCGTAAAACATCTAACAACTTTTACCCCCTTCTCCTACTTAAAATGAATTTGAATAAAAGCACAATTTATCGACCATGACGAATTTCGCATTCGCATGAATAAAATCAAAATACACGCGCCGTGCATACTAATAATGACTCATAAGAAAAAAATACAATCAAACAAATTTTGGCCACGTGCCAACGTACATTTAAATATAACAGTGTCGGCGCACGAAAATCTAAATACACAAGAAAAACCATGAATAAAATTATTTACAACGTTCCCGCGTCTAATCTAGCAACATATTGAATAAATCAATGGTTTGTACATCACCGTGCAGCTTGCAGAAAATCAACCTCCATCCCAATGCATTCCCCCACGGGAAATCTACTCCGTCATCGTCGACAATCTGGTAGAGGCGTAGCACATCATTCCACCAATCAACCTTCCTGTAGACATCTTGGCGTAGCTTCTTGAAAAGAAATGTTCAAAATTAATATTCTACCTAGCTAGAATCGCTATGAGCTACTGACTTTCACTCAAAAGGTCCTGGGCGATTACTCAACGTTGAGCTGGCCCTATCTAAGCATTTGCTTACTTCACACGCACATATACATCACACAAAAATATAACACAAAATTTACAGAAAATATTACAATCTTCGTCCGCCACGCAGTTGGCATTTAACAAGTCTCACAAATTACGTATGCCGAGTAGCGCTTATCTCAACTAGAGATCTCCCCTCCGCTAGGCATGAACTCTGCTCCCAGGAGCACAATAAAATGTTCGTTCAGACTGACGTGAAGTATGCTCACCAGAGCCTGATAAAATCGTGTCTCAAACCGGCGTGAACGATGCTCCTCAGAGCTCGATAATGTTGTGTCTCAAACTACTCATCACCGATCAATTTATTGGAAACTGACAGAATGGAGTGGAGTGGGGGCAATTTGTGAAAATAATCTGTAATTTTCAACTCACAGACTTGGGACTAGTATCAAACTTCTTCTTTTTATTTAAACGTCTCATTGCACTTATGCGGAATCCTATCGCATCGGCGGTTCTTCATACACGTGTTTTTAGCGCCTTTTTTTTTGGTACGCAAATCTCCTCTCCGCTTGGTTTAGGCGTCCTCTCTCCTGATTCGATGATTCAATCGTGTATCGGTTGGAAATTCACTTCTGGCACGCCCATAATTACGCCAACTTGGATGCGCGTTCACTCTGAATTTGTCCTTGAACTCGGCTTACCTGGTCATCCCCAGGAATAACTACCACGCTACCTCTGTTGCAAGCGTTGCGACACACTACCTGTCTTCCCGTTGTCAATCTCCAACAAGCACTGCCTGGATATCAGTAATAATAATAATAAAAATCATGAAGACTTATTGATCGGCAGATCAATAAGGGTTCATTAGATAGGGTTACACACGAAGAGGTATTAAGACTAGTGGGAGAGGAGAGACGTTTCTGGCGACTGCTAATGAAGAGAAGAGATAGGCTGGTAGGACACATACTAAGACACCCAGGAATAGCAAGCTTAGTTATGGAAGGAAGGGTCGAGGGCAAGAACTGTAGAGGTAGACCAAGGTTAGAATATGTTAAACAGATTGCCTCAGATGTAGGGTGTGGTAGCTATGTAGAGATGAAACGATTAGCCCAGGACAGGGGGCATGGAGTGCTGCATCAAACCAGTCAAAAGACTGAAGACTCGAACAACAACATTTGGCGAAGTGATTTGCATTATGGCAGTTACTCGCATTGCCGTTGCTAAAGAAGCTTTCAACAGAAAGAAGAGACTATTGTGTGGACGTTTGGACTTGAGGTTAAGGAAGAGGCTGGCAAAATGCTTTGTTTGGAGTGTGGCGCTATACGGAGCCGAGACCTGGACGCTAAGGAAGGATGATGAAAGAAGACTAGAAGCGTTTGAAATGTGGTTATGGAGGAGAATGAAAAGGATATCCTGGGTGGAAAGGGTCTGGAATGAGGAGTTATTGGAGCGAGTTGGAGAAAATAGCAGGCTGTTACATACCATCCATACAAGGAAGAGGAAGAGGAGAGTGTTTGCTGAGGGATGCTCTCGAAGGATCAGTAAACGTAAGTCGAGGAAGAGGACGGAGAAGGTAGCAACTGGTGGACAGTGTCAAGATAGCAGGAACTTACCACTAAACAAAGAGAACGGCTGAAGACAGGACAGCATGGAGAGCTGCTGTGTGAAGACCTGCCTAAGGGCAGAACGAATTTTATATTGTACCGTGGAGGTCTGGTTTGACTCCCATCTCAGCCATACTAGGAGTATTTTTCCGTGGCTTCTCACGTTTACTCCAGTAAAATCTTGGTTTGGTTTATTAATTAAGGCCACTGATGCCTCCTACACAAATAATCTTTATTGTTTGTTGGAGCATAAGCCCCGCGGGGCGAAGCGGAGGACACAGCGATGACAGAGTGCGGTCTGTTCATAAGTCAAGCAGCATTGCATCAGATAAGCGTCACAAGAGCTCATATCACCACGGACAGTTAAACGATGACTGAGGCTACTGGAGATGAATGTACCGACAGCAGTGGTTATGCTGGCTAAAGCGCAGCACTAGGTCATGGGGCCAAGCTCTCTGCTGACTCGGTAGACGCGTGGGTTCGAGCCCCACCGTCGGCCGTCCTTGAAATGGTTTTCCGTGGTTTCCCATTTCAAAACCAGGCAAATGCTGGGACGGTACCTTCTGATAGCCAACGGCCGCTTCCTTCCACATCCTTGCCCAGTTTCATTCATCTTCATCCATTCCATCTCTCATCCCGACATGCAGGTCGCCTACGGGCGTCGACTAGAAAGACCTGCACTCGGTCTCTCAGGAGGCCACACGACAAAAATAAAATAGAGCTGAGTCATATCCTACTCGCCCAACTGTACCTGTCAACGAAGCAAGCTGACGTGTGACACAAGTAAACAAAGAATACAGTAGTTCGCATCTCGACCGCTGGCAATCAATTCGTGAAAGAGTAATATCAGACACACCCAACGACACGGGACTACATGAGATGGCAAAGTTCCAGAATTAAAAAACAAATAGTAGACTAATGTAAGTGATGTAATTCTTCACTGGATATTTTCTTTCTTTTAGATTTTGAATTCCTTTGTGTGTAATCTTGCGCGAGCGACAGGTAGCTAAGCCTCTTGAGAAACAAATGAAACAATCTTGGCCGTCTGCTTCAATTTTTCCAAGGCCTCCTTCAATTAGAAGCCACGCTGACAAGAACAATCTTAATTATTCCACCAGGTAGCGGGTCCGCTGTAAGACTAACGCTTTACGGGAGGCCAAAACCAGGTTCTGCGAGTCATATGTGGCCACTAGCAAGTTCAGTGGGCTCCATGACTGAGCAAATTGGGTGGATGTGGGTAGCGATCTGCACTACTTCTTCTATTGACACCTGTAACAATGCAGAGCTGTTGCTGGACGAACCTGTGATCTCCGGTCTTGCTGAAGATGCCCTCGCGACCGTGGTGCGTAGCGACGCCACGAGGTGGTCTATTACTGTGCAGTAATGTCTTATCTTGGCGTTAATGAATTTTGATTTCTTCTTGTCGTTTCCATTTTCCTGAACCGTGATACAAAGCCTTCTTCCTCAGGGGTGTTAGAATCTATCCATTGTCCGAGTTAATTTAAGTTCACCGTTCGTATGATTTTCTCTTCTCCCTTATTGTTATTATTATAATAATTATTATCATTATTATTATTATTATTATTATTATTATTAATCATACGTTACGTTCAGCATATCGTTGGGTATAATTCACCATTTCATCGGCATTTGTTGCAAGATGGAGTGGAGTTCTCTATACTGGTAAGTTGAGAAACGAACGAAATATGGAGCAGAGCTCTAAAATAGCTACTTTCTGCATACTGGTATGCAGATTATGGTGGAGCCCCAATTTATCGAGGTTGGCCATCCGACTTCGGTGTGATTCCTGTGGCGGAGATTATTATTATTGTTTATTATTATTATTAATGCCTACTTACAAGGGAACCTTGCATACACGTGAACACTTCCCAATCGTGCTAAAAGTGTGTACACATATTGGTTGGCTGCAAAGAGAACATACAGCTACCGGCGAAATGTGCGCGCCGAGCTTACTTGTTCTTTGTAACGCAGAAAGTATGGCATAAGCCGAAACAAACAGTCGCATAAAAGTTGTATACAAGTGGTGCGTATTTTATTACTTCATTGGTCGTTACTTTTAAAATATAATAGTTTTACAATGCTGGGGAAAAATCATTACAAATTAAAACAAAATAATTAAGTTCAATATCCTCATAAATTCACGCAAATGTTTGCTTGCACGTATGCTTTATATTTTTATGCATTTCAAGGAATTACGCACGTTATAACAATACAGCTGTGTTTAGCCATCGTCTCCTAAAACATGTGTTTCCTCACATCCTACTCGTTCAGTTAAACTTGCTAAGCCCTCTGTATCAACAAGAGAATAGGGGTAGATGTTCGTTCCTTGATAGCTTAAACTTCCATGGCCATCTCTTGGTCTCCTATAATAGCTGTTTCCTCACACCCTACTGCTACCAGCTTGACTTGCTAAGCCCTCTGTATCAACAAGAGAATAGGGGTAGATGTTCGTTCCTTGATAGCTTAAACTTCCATGGCCATCTCATGGCCTCCTATAATAGCTATGCTTCCTCACACCATACTGCTACCAGCTTGACTTACTAAGCCCTCTGTATCGACAAGAAAATACGGATAGATGCTCGTTCCTTGATAGCTTAAACTTCCATGGCCATCTCTTGGTCTCCTATAATAGCTGTTTCCTCACACCCTACTGCTACCAGCTTGACTTGCTAAGCCCTCTGTATCAACAAGAGAAAACGGGTAGATGTTCGTTCCTTGATAGCTTAAACTTCCATGGCCATCGCATGGTCTCCTATAACAGCTATGTTTCCTCACACCCTACTGCTACCAGCTTGACTTGCTTAGCCCTCTGTATCGACAAGATGTTCGTTCCGTGATAGCTTAACCCTTTATAGGGCAGAATATTATTAAAGGTAGTTTATTTGTACACTGAAGAAAATGGAATACACAATGTTTTTAATGTACCACCAGAAAAAAAATCCAAAGGGGTGAGGTCGGGGCTTCATAGGCGCGCGTGCCCCCGGCCGACCTTGGCTACTGCGCATCTAGTGTGCGCATAGCAAGGTCACGTCCCCTCCAAAACAAAACTTACTTTAACCAGTTGGCGTTCCGTGAAAGAATTACATGTTTAACATAAAGGGTTTCGGTGCTATAATTTTTTGAAATGTTGGCATTATTTTTCTATGACCCTGTATAAGCCACTAACCTATACTGGGTTAAACCACCATGGTAATGTCAGGGTCTCCTGAAATAGCTATGTTTCTTCACATGCTACAGCTACAGTTTGACTTGCTAAGCCCCCTGTATCGACAAGAGCATACGGCAGGATGCGGGCTGCTTGAAAGCTTAATAAATTTCTCGTCGACTGAGAAGAAAAAAAAAAAGAAAAGGCAAGAATAAAGAAAGAAAAGAGATTTGAGGGGAATAAAAACGAGATCTAAGCAGCTCCGTGTAGGGTTTCATCATTTCGCGGTTATTGAAGAGGTAGCGGGCTAGCTTACATATTGAAGAGCTGAGTGCTTGCTTGGCTGCGACCTAGCTCGAAGTGGAAAGTCAAGCGAATAAAAGTATTTATATGGGGCATGCCCGTTAATTCTGTGTACAAATCTTAGAAAAAGTGTAAGAAACACATTTGCATAACGACATGCACAGGATATCTACGAGTATGTACGACGGATCACCAATAAACACAAGACATTTCTTTTCTGATTCAAAATTCGTTTTGTTAAGGTTTTAAACATACCAACTATATTTTTGACAGAGTCTATTTATGCCACACAAATATGGAACAGCTCGAATGTGTTTTCCATCCTATGTGCAATATTGCAATTTATTATGAAAGAAACCACAAACAAATAAATAAATAAATATATATATATAATAAATAAATAAATTAATTAATTAATATATCTCTAGGCCTACATAGTATAAAACAAATCCCCGATTCTTGGATGTAACGGGTAAACTCGAGAACCACTGGATGGATTTTGATGTGGTTTTCACCATTCTGTAAAGGATTTCTCGAGGAAGGTTTCTGTACAAAAGCATTCATTATTATGACCAATGGAAGCTGAGCAGTAATGATTTCAGTGAATCGAGTTGAAGGAAAACCTGCCGTCCTTGCGCCTTTAAAGCTTACGCTGGGTAAACCGTTAAAACGATCTATATTCTATGAGTTTAGAATTGTTCAGCATGAAGAGTTCTACAATGTTGTTGTTTGAGTCTTCAGTCTTTTGACTGGTTTGATGCAGCTCTCCATGCCTCCCTGTCCTGAGCTAATCGTTTCATCTCTACATAGCAACCACACCCTACATCCGAGGCAATCTGTTTAACATATTCTAACCTTGGTCTATGCCTACAGTTCTTGTCCTCGACCCTTTCTTCCATAACTAAGCTTGCTATTCCTGGGTGTCTTAGTATGTGTCCTACCAACTTATCTCTTCTCTTCATTAGCCGTCGCCAGAAACATCTCTCCTCTCCCACTCGCCTTAATACCTCTTCGTTTGTAACCCTATCTACCCATCTGATCTTCATCATTCTCCTGTAACACCACATTTCAAATGCCTCAATTCTCCTCTTTTCTGCTGCACCAATAGTCCAAGTTTCACTTCCATAGAGCGCCACGCTCCAGACAAAGGCTTTCAAAAATGACTTCCTAATACCTAAATCTATATTCGATGTCAACAGATTCCTTTTCTGTAGAAAAGCTTTCCTTGCCTGAGCCAACCTACTTTTAGGTAGATTTCATTAGAAAGCTAACTATTGCAATGGGTACCATGTTTCGACTTCCGGAAAATTTCGACATATCTTCGCGTTTCACATCCCCCAGACCCCAAAACCACCGTCAGTTCAAAAGTTTATATATAATTTATGTATATATGTATCTATCTATCTATCTATATATATATATATATATACAGTGTGGTCCACCAGCCCCTTATTTTTTTTGGTGGAAGGCAACCCAACTAACGCGTATATCACAGTCATCCTAAAAACATTAGTACCAGCTCCTTTATGTCCATTGTACAACTTTACCGTTGAGTACATCCTCGCGAATATAGTACAGATCAATAGTGGCAGTGTTCTTTCAATTACCTCAAATATAATGCATGATTAAAACGATCAGAGCTCCGCATAACACCTTCTTACGTTTGGACAGGAAGTGTCTACGAGTAGATTCAATACGTGCCAGAAATGGTTCTCGGTAGCTAAGGTGGCTAAAGCAAGAATTGCTAGAGTTGCGCCAACGAAGTCGCATTGTAATAGGTACAACACTTGAACAAGTACTTTTTTTTTTGGCTTAATGTCGTTTATTGTAGATGTATTATGGACGCATATCTATCTGTTGCAACGAGTGATTTTTTTATTTGGTCCTGAAAAGGACCGTACCTATCCGATGGTAGGCAGCCAGATTGGACGACGACATAATGATCTGTAGAATGAAAGCAATCCGTAACGTAGCGGTCAGCATGGTTAGCTGCCGCCCCGGAGGTCCTGGGTTCGATTCCCGGCTCTGCCTCGAAATTTGAAAAGTGGTATGAGGACTGGAACGGGGTCTACTCAGCCTCGGGTGTTCCAAATGAGTAGTGGGGGTTCGATTCCCACCTCAGCCATCTTCGAAGTGGTTTCCCACTTCGTCTTCGGGCAAATGCCGGGATGGTACCTTCTTCAAGGCCACGGCCGCCTCCTTCCCTCTTCCTTGCCTATCCATTCTGACCATCCATTACCTTCCCTCATGAGGCCCGTGTTCGCTTTGCAGGTGAGGCCGCCTGGGCGAGGTGCCAATCACACCTCACCAGTTGTATCCACTCCGATTAGATGTTCCCAGCTCTAGGACACTGCCCGTAGAGGCGGTAGTGGTGAGGTCCCTCGCTGAGTCCGTGGGTTCCACCAACCTGGAGGGTAAACGACTAAGAAGAAGAAGAAGATTGAAAGCAAGGTATCCTGTATATTCAAGGTAGCAAGTGTTCGAAATTTTGACCACCTTTGTTTAAAGGAAAACACTGACTCACTCAGACGACCCATATTTGTTATGTGGGTAGGCTCACGAATAAATACATCAGACCGAAACAATAATTTCTTTCAACAGCGTCTGTGCGAAAAGCGCTTGCTATACACTTACAGTAATAGTTAGTTAGTGAGGTTTTAAGGGGCGGAACTACGAGGTCATCTGCCCCACACATACAGTAAATACAGATGATCATAACATTATTGGTTTTACGTCCCTTTTAACTGCTCTGGCTTTCAGATACGCCGGGGTGCCGGAATTTTGCTCCGAAGGGGATCAGCAACGTGCCAGTAAATCTACTGACACGGCGCCCTCGCATTTGCGCACCTTCAAATGCCAGCTGACTGCGCCAGGATACGAACCTGCAACCTTGGGCACAGCAAGCGAGAACGTTACCGCTGAGCCTCGCAGCAAGGCAGAAAATACAGAACGTGTCATATTATTATAAATATTGAACTATTAAAATTCTAATTATCACGAATAGAGTCGCCTCCGTTGCGTAGTAGTCAGCGTGATTAGCTGCCACCCCGGACGTCCTGGGTTCGATTCCCGGCTCTGCCACGAAATTTGAAAAGTGGTGTGAGGACTGGGACAGGGTCTACTCAGCCTCGGGTGGTCCAAATGAGCAGAGGGGGTTCGATTCCCACCTCAGCCGTCCTCAAAGTGGTTTTCCGTGGTTTCCCACTTCGCCTTCGGGCAAATGCCGGGATGATACCTACCGTACGGCCACGGCCGCCTCCTTCCCTCTTCCTTGCCTATCCCTCCCGATCTTCCCCTCCCTTCCCATCCCTCAAGAGGACCCTGTTCGCATTGCAGGTGAGGCCGCCTGGACGAGGTGCTGATCCTACCTCCCCAGTTGTATCCCCCAGACGAGATGTTTCAAGCTCTAGGACACTGCCCGTAGAGGCGGTAATGAAATGATCCCTCGCTGAGTCCGTGGGAAAACCTTACCTGGAGGGTAAAATCGACTAAAAAAAATAATAATTATAACGAATAGTATCCATCCATGGTTTTGAACAGTATTAGGGAAAATAGCCATTTAAATGAGACAAGAAATTACTTTCCCTATCGTCTTCGTAGATAGTGTGAACAAAACCAAGTTGAAATCTTGCTGTACGAGGTAGGGAGGGTATAAAAAATAGTTCAAAATAATTTAAAACATCTGCCGTTGGATAGTCTTTAACCCGGGATCTTCGAAAGAGCGAGCGGGCGCAATAACACTTGCACACATCTCCAACACACTGTGGAGGTTTTTGTTGCGCTTCTTATTAACGCGTATGGTGAAATATTCCATTATTATAGTTAGACCTTAAATATTGATTGGAATGCATTCATTCAGTACTCGAATTTTGCAAGCGCTTTGCGTTAATAAGGCGAATGCACTGCAAATTATGCCCTCAAACGACAGCCCTTCGGTTTTATTTCATACAACTTAACGTACAAAATGCTAGCGTGTGATACACTTCGGTCATACAAGAGGGTATGCTGACGAAGAAAACAGAATCATACAGGATTTTGTACCAGCGATCACAGCAGCTTCCTTGCCAGCGAGTGTCGTGTGATACGGGCCTAAAGATATGCTAAGACTTTTTGTTAACATTTAATAACAAAACAAGATGTTCAGTAAAGAACGTATAGCCTACTTTCTCCTAAATGCATGGGTATTGTTAAAAACTCTCTGTCCTTTTCAAGGAGTATAATTGAATGTTGGTTGTAGTAGCTTCTTGAAATACAACGTGTTATACGGATATTATACATGAATATGAGGTGCCCTTTGCTAGTGCTACCTCTGTAAAAACTTTCATTCAATTCGGTTTCACCGTGTTTGAATTGATAAAGGGAATCGATTTGCACACATACATGGTCGCTATCTGAAAACTATTGTGCTGATGACCTTGTAGTGCAGTCAAAAGATGCTTCCCACAAAACGGTATGTTGTTGAAAAATTTGATAGAGATCAGATGATTAGGTTGGTCGTAATTTGATTTAAGCTTTTAACATTTGGATGGCCGCCATTCCGTTCCCGACAAGATGGCGGCGATATAAAACTTGACACTGAGGTGGCTTTTGCTAGTGCTACTCTGTACCAAACTTCGTTCCATTCGGTTTCACCGTGTTTGAAATGATAGGGGGAATAGATTTGCCCACATACATGGCCGCCATCCACACATTATTGGCCTGATGACCGTGTAGTTTGGTCAAAAGATTCTATATACATAAAGGTATGTTGTTGAAAAAATTGGTAGAGATCAGATTATTAGGTTGGTCGTAATTTGATTCAAGCTTTTAACGTTTTCGTCAAGATGGCGGCGAAATAAAACATGACACTGGAGTGCCCTTTGCTAGCTCTGTACCAAATTTCGTTCAATTCGGTTTCACCGTGTTTGAATTGATAGGGGGAATTAATTTGCACACATACATGGCCGGCATCAGCAAACTAATGGGCTGATGACCTTGTAGCTTACTCAAACGACGCTCGCCATATAAGTATATGTTGTTGCAAAATTTGGTAGAGATCAGATGATAAGGTTAGTCGTAATTTGATTTAACCCTTGAACATTTGGGTGGCCGCCATTACGTTTCCGTCAAGATGGCGGCGATATAAAACATGACACTGAGGTGCCCTTTGCTAGTTCTACCTCTGTACCAAATTTCGTTCAATTCGGTTTCACCATGTTCGAATTGATAGGGTGGGGGGGGGGGCAGACATTCTCAGTCCACACACTCACTCACACACACACACACACACACACACACAGACAGACACACAATTTTTAGCCCTGTGTAGATCTCATAAGTGTACTTTCATTTTTTGCAAAAATCGAAAGTAGACTAATAATACCATGGGAAATTCTAAGGAATACGTATACTTCGATGCAAGCACTGGCGATCAGAATATCCTTCGATATGTTGTTGTTTTGTTTCATTTGAGGAGCTAGAACATTGCGGTCATTTAGGCCCGTTTACTTGGGTGTGTGTGTAGAATTTGTCTGATATAACCTGAGTTATTGCGGGCTTGTAATGATGTGTGTATTTACAATTAAGGATTGGGAAGTAGGCGGCCGTAGTGTTAAGATAGAATCCGTCCCGGAATTTGGCCGGAGTAGAAGTGGAAAACCACGGAAAACCATTTCCAGGGTGTCTGAGGTGGGAAATGAACCCACCTCTTCACATATTTGCTTCACGAGTCTAAGTGTACTCAATTTCAGCCCTCCGACAAGTATTACATTTCTTGGCAGAGCTGGGAATCGAACCCGGGCCTCCGGAGCGACACTTCGATATGTTATGTTAATATTCATGCCAGTGTTTTAATTTTCTGCCATTACATGTCACGTGGCATAACGCACCAATTCGATTGTATTCTCTACATAAATCAGCAAAATTCAACTTACTCTTCACATAAATACGTCGTAAGGCAATAAACGTGGCAATGTAGTTGCATCCCCACTTAAATGGAATGTGGGCTTTCGTTCAAAAAAGTATGCCTACTACTGGATTCGAAGCACCGTTCTACCCGCTTGCGCCCACCACTAACGGACAGGCTTTAAACCTCTCAGCCAACAACACATGGTAGATGCTGCACGCTAAACATGCTATAGTTACTGTAGCCGTTCCACCTCAAACGTTTAAGTCCATGTCTAAGTCTTAAATCATGGTTTATGGTGTTGATTTAACTTTCTACTATTACAGATCACGTGGCGTAAGCTATTAATTCGATCGTATTACGCGTATGTGTGTTATTTCAAGGAGCAATAAGTCATATGTTAGTAGAATGGGCCGTAGTAATTGGCGGGTAAAAGTTTAAGGTCGGTTTTTCTTTGCTAGACCTATGACCCAATTATATTGCTGTCACACAGCCAGAGCGCAGAGCAATATCGACCATCGGGAGAAATGCAGGGTTTCATAAAACTAAATAATAAGGGGCGGGTGGACCACACTGTATATATATATATATATATATATATATATCAGTTTCTTGTGGACACGATAACTGCCGTAATTTTGTTCCAATCACTTTGAATTTTTTACATAATATGTATCCCTATAAAATCTCGGACGAGTTCGTTAATGGGCAAAATCGGTCGAAGGGGGTGAAAATGGGGGGCTTGTTTCGAAAAAGTGAAATTTCGCTATAACTCTCTTAATACGTGAAATATCGAATCCATTCAAAGTTCATAATATGTGTCGGATAAGTGCCAAAAATGTATGTCAAAAAAGTTTTTTGATAGCACCAACCATTGACCAAAGGGGTGGAAAAAAAAGTGGGTTTTTCGGGAAACATTAATCATATCTCTCTCAATAGGCACAATATCAAAACCGTACAAAATGGAAAATATTCCCCTAATAATTACCTAAAACTTTTGTCTGAAAGAATTTTTGATATGACCCACCATTACGCCAAGGGATGAGAAAAATGATTCCGGAATTTAAAAAAATGCCAAGTGCCATCAGAGGTTACCATAACAACGCTTTTAAATTGATAAGGGATGATCTATCAGAGGTTGCCAAGACAACGCCATTGACGAGATCACATTCATGTTTAGCCTACTTTTCACACTTTTCAAAAATGAGGAAAAAGTAGACTTATGAGATCGATCCGGGAAAATGTGTCTGTCCTTCTGTCTGTCTGTCAGTCCTTCTGTCTGTCTGTGTGTGTGTTTGTGTCCCCCCCCCCCTATCAACTCCTAAACGGCTGCAGCAATCGAAACCAAATTTAGTATGAGTAAAGTTGTATACCGGAATATCTCAGGCCCATATTTGAAAAAGATGCCAGTGCTACCAACTGCTAAAAAAACAAACTAGAAATTTGAGCTCCATGTTGGATATCTTGGAAGGTATACATGGGAGCTATTATAAACTTGGCACACATGTAGATAATACTATTTCAGTTTAATTTCCAGGTGGCCATACATGACAGCGTTGCCGAAATATTTTTAAGCCTTCTGATAAGTCCAATATTTAAATGCATATAACTTCTACACTATCAATTGGATTTCAACCAAATTTTTATGTAATATGTGTACATGAACAGGTATGACTGAGTGTATTCTTAAGAGCCACCAGGGCTGTCAACTGTCAATAAATGTTATCTCTATTATTTTATCTAAATACCAATATATCTGAAAGTATGCAAGCCGACAGGTTTAAACTATGAACACGTAAATTACCTGACATTTTACATTAATTTGGAGTAACTTATATACGTCAGTTCTACCAACATGATTCTAAGCCTGCTGATAGGACCAATTTTTAAATACATGTAACTTCTATACCAACAAATGGATTTCATCCAAAATTGGTACAAAAAGATATAATATTTCAGATTATTTCTGACCAGCACTCGCATGATATTGTTTCCAACATGCTTATACGTGTACTAATAGATCCAATGTCTAAATCCATGTAACGTCCTTTGAACTTCAACCACATTTTGTATTCTGTACTTTAGGAGATGGAAGTAAGAATATATTCAGTCACCAGAGCTGCCAACTGTATTGCTCTATTAGGCTGCATTATGCCTAGGATACCTTATTTCGAACTAATTAAGACATTTCGATATTACCCACTTAATTTCGTCATTATTCTAGATAGTTTCATATACTGTAGATTAATCTATGGCATTAATCTTAATTTTAAGAAAAGTAGTCTCTTTAGTTCGTCACGGAACTTCTTGTTCCATCTGACTATTAGGGAAGCGGCTAACTGGTAGCATGCTGAACTTCTATGCCTAAGGTCGCTGGTTCAAAGCCGGTCAAAGTCGCCGGATTTTCTAAGAGCGCTAAAAATCCGTCAGCATGCTTTCCTTCGGAGGGGAAGTTACAACGTTCGTTGCAAGTTGCTGGTTGCGGTGGCATCTAGCAGCCAAGTTCACAGCTAGGTGTCGTTGACGTTAGTATTTGGTACAAAATTAGGTACTACTACTTAAAATTGACCGTCTGCAGACCTTACCTGAATTACAGACTAATACAGTCATCACAAATAACACCGTTTATCAGACAGATTCTACACACACCCAATGTACACGGGGTTACATGACCACCTTGTCGCAGTCCCTAAACTGAGGAACTAACCAACATCTCTGCGGGAGATAAAATTTTGCGTGAAGAAGTAACAGACTGTTAGATAGTTACACATTAGTTCCAAACCTTGCATAAGGACAGTGTGATCACAAGTATAAAAATGAACCTCAAATGACAAGAAGGTTACCATCCCCATAAGACAGTAAAATGTTAAAAATATGCATAGAAAGACGACAAAATGTTAACTAACCTCCAATTGTAAAATACTTTCTCGCAATAAATGAGGTCTCATCCTCCTACGAAAACCTGCATATTTTGCCGATTATAGCCTATCCCCTAGTTTGCCCGGTGAAATCTACCTCCGCCTTCCGGCGTGCCGAGATGAATTTTTTATATCCTCTTTGCTTCGTCCATCACTGGTTATTCTGCTTCCTAAGTAACAGAAGTCTCCTACTTCCTTCAGCTTTTCACCTGCCAATTTGATCTCCATAGAGGTTTCTGATGTATTTCGGCTGCATTCCAGTATTTTTGTTTTACATTTATTAATTTTCATCATGAAGTCTTTCCGTAAGACAGAATCCATACCATTCAAAAACTCATTCAAATCCTCAGGCTTGTCAGCCAAGATGACGATGTCATCAGCAAATCTCAGAGTTGAAATTATTTCTCCTTGAATCTTCACTCCCACTTTAAATTTTTCTCCAATTTCCTTCATTGCTTGTTCAATGTAAATATTGAAAAGTATGGGTGATAAGTTGCAGCCTTACCTTACACCTTTCATAATACCAGCTTCTCTCTCATATCCTTCAGCTCGAATGACTGCTGTCTGGTTTCTGTATAGATTGTATATCACCCTCCTATCCCTGTACTTTATTCCAATAGATTTCAAAATGTTAAACAATTTAGTCCAATCAACGTTATCAAAAGCCTTTTCTAAGTCTACAAATGCCATGAACGTTCTCTTATCTTTCCTTATTCTACCTTCCAAAATCAGCCTAAGACTTAGTACAGCTTCCCTTGTTCCTACATTTCTCCTGAAACCAAACTGGTCTTCACCCTACTCCGTTTCTATCTGGCTTTCAATCCTCTTGTAAATTATTCTAGACAGGATCTTTGAAGCATGAGTAATCAAGCTGATTGTACGGTAATCTTCACATCTGTCAGCTCTTACTTTCTTTGGTATAGGGATGATTAACATTCTTCTTGAAATCAGGGGGTACCTCACCTGTCTCACAAATCCTACACACCAAGTGAAATAACCTGATCAGACCTTCATCTCCTATGCAGCGTAGCAACTCAATCGGTATATCATCTATGCCTGGTGCTTTGTTCCTGCCTAAGTCCTCTAATGCTCTGTCAAATTCTGATCTCAATATTAAATCTCCCTTTGCATCCTCATCAATTTCCTCCTCCCTTTCCATTACATGATTCTCAATCTCCTTTCCCTTATACAAGCACTCTATGTAAGCTTTCCATCTCTCAACCTTTTCTTCCCTATCTGTTAGAGGCTTTCCATTTGTGTCCCTAATATTACAGCACTTAGTCTTCTTTTCCCCAAAAGTATTCTTAATCCTTCGATAAGCTGTGTCTACTTTTCCTAATTTCAGACACTTTTCTATACCTGTACATTTCTCTTTCAACCATTCTTCTTTCGCTTCCTTGCACTTCTTGTTAACCTCATTTCTCAGACGTCTGTATTCTGCTTTCCCCTCTTCATCTCTTAGATTCTTGTGTCTCCGCCTTTCATCCATCAATTCTAGTATATCCTGAGTGATCCACGGTTTTCTACCTATTCTTTCTATCCTACCAATGTTTTCTTCTGCCGATTTTGTTATTTCATTCTTCAAAAGTGCCCATTCGTCTGCAATTGAAGTTTGTTTAGGGGTTTTGATTAGTCCTTCCTTTAAACTCTTCTTGAATCTTTCGTTCACATCCTTTACTTTTAGTCTGTCTATTGCCCACCTTTTTGGCTTTTGACTTTTCTTCAGTTTCTTCAACTTAAATCTGCATTTCATTACAACCAGATTGTGGTCAGAGTTTATGTCAGCACCAGGATATGTTTTACAATCCAAAATCAGGTTTCGAAACCTCTGCTTGACCATAATGAAGTCGATTTGGTAACGCCCTGTATCTCCTGGTCTCATCCATGTGTATATTCTTCTATTGTGGTTATTGAATAAGGTGTTAGCTATGACCAACTCATGTTCGGTGCAGAATTCCATCAGCCTGCTTCCTCGATCATTCCTTTCACCTAATCCGAAATCTCCTACTATCTTCCCTTCCCTCCCTTTTCCTAACACAGCATTCCAATCTCCCATTACTATAACATTTTCATCACCTTTGATATACCTCAGAATGTCATCTATTTCTTCGTAGACCTTTTCAACATCCTCATCATCAGCTTGACTGGTAGGCATATAGACTTGTACCACTGTGGTGCACGTAGGTTTAGTATTGATTTTTGCTACAATAATCCGTTCACTGTAATGCTCATAATATTCCACCCGCTGTCCAAATTTCCTACTCAATATGAGACCAACTCCTGCTTGGCCATTGTTTGATTTAGTGCTAATGACCCTATAGTCTCCTGACCAAAAGTCCTGTTCTTCCTGCCAGCGCATTTCACTAATCCCAACCAAATCCAACCTCAACCTATCCATTTCCCTTTCTAAGTTTTCTAACTTTCCACTTCCTAGCAGACTTCTAACATTCCACGCTCCGATCCGTAGAATGTCAGATTTCCTCTTTGTTACTTCTGTGATATTAACCCCCTCTCGAGTAGTCCCCACCCGGAGATCCGAACGGGGGACTAGTTTACCTCCGGATTGAAATTTTACAAGGGAGGAGGCCATCATCACATGTAATTATGCATAGAGAGGTGCATATCCTCGGGAATAGCATTACGGCTGTAGTTTCCCGTTGCTTTCAGCCGTGCAGCAGAACGCAGTGTAGCCATTAGTTGGCTTATATTATCAATATCTTAACCGTCTATTAGACTAGTAAAGAATTGATTTATTCTGAAAGACTGCTACTCCCTTTCAGAATAAGTAAAGAGCAATTCTACTACAAAATACTAACCTTCTACTAACAATTAAATACCAAAATTCTACTAACGAAAAAAATACTAAAGTTTCACCAACAACAAATACTACCACTAAAACAGTCTGTCACCAGGCCCACTCACATGCACCCTCACCAGCACACTCACACCCCACAGTCTAATAGAACAATGACATGTATCTAATAAACAAATTAACTTCATACTTACAACTAAAACTAACTACATACTTACTGTACTGTATTTGAATTGACAATATTTACAAAATTTAAAATGATAATCTGGTAGCAAAAGTATCTACCCCGTCCCGGATTCGAACCCGAGATCTCTAGGTAGGTCGGTAGATACCCACAAAACCTCAAAGAAGACATTATAAATTAAAGACATTGAAATGATGAAAATCCACAGCCTGCTTCCAGTCTCCGACCGGGTCAGGAATGGAATGAATGAAGCCCATATCTAGCGGCGAGGATATGAACTGTGCCGGCTGCCGAGGCCTGACGCACTCCTCTGGGACAATTATTAAATGAATGACAGATGAAATGAAATGATAGTGGAGAGTGTTGCTGGAATGAAATTTTGACAGGGAAAACCGGAGTACCCGGAGAAAAACCTGTCTGTCTCCGTTTTGTCCAGCACAGATCTCACATGGAGTGACCGGGATTTGAACCACGGACCCAGCGGTGATAGGCCGGCGTGCTGCCGCTAAGCCACGGAGGGTCGTAAATTAAAGACATTACGTAAGTTTATTTTATACATAACCTATGGAAATCACAACTAAGACAGAATATGTAATTTTAAATACATAAAGTAAAATTATGTTTAAAATATGTCATTTTGATCAAATATGTAAAATAAAAACACAATATGTAATTTTACTTACATTAGAAATTTAAGATGAAAATGAAAATCCACAGCCTGCTTCCAGTCTCCGACTGGGTCAGGAATGGAATGAATGAAGCCCCTATCTAGCGGCGAGGATATGAACTGTGCCGGCTGCCGAGGCCTGACGCACTCCTCTGGGGCAATGATTAAATGAATGACAGATGAAATGAAATGATAGTGGAGAGTGTTGCTGGAATGAAATTTTGACAGGGAAAACCGGAGTACCCGGAGAAAAACCTGTCTGCCTCCGTTCTGTCCAGCACAGATCTCACATGGAGGGACCGGGATTTGAACCACGGACTCAGCGGTGAGAGGCTGGCGTGCTGCCGCCTAAGCCACGGAGGGTCGTAAATTAAAGACATTACGTAAGTTTATTTTATACATAACCTATGGAAATCACAACTAAGACAGAATATGTAATTTTAAATACATAAAGTAAAATTATGTTTAAAATATGTCATTTTGATCAAATATGTAAAATAAAAACACAATATGTAATTTTACTTACATTAGAAATTTAAGATATGTAAACCAAACGTCATTATGATCAGATACGGTATGCAACAATAAAATATAATTATATGATAGCTAAGGATCTAATTCATTGACAATTATAATTTTTAGTTACCGTGTAGAAGCAAAGGGAAAGAATATGTATTTACATTTCGGGTACGTCCTTATTGCCCCGCTGCGCTGCTGGTCTGTCTCAACGTGGAACAGCTGACTGCCCCGCTGGTCTGTCGCGAGGGGGATGGATGATCGGTTGCAGTCGTGAGTATTCGGGTCGCTTCGTTAGCCCCGCTGGGCTGTCTCTAATTGGTCTCTAGTGTTTTACAGAGAGCATAAGTGAGTAGAACAAATCGCTTTGAGGCATGATGTCGTCTGGAACATCATTCTTCGTATTCACAAACAAAAAGTAGCACTTTCATAGAACGAATCGGGAGTGATACTACACCATGACATCCTACACATAATTCACGTATTTCACGTATTTCACGTATTAACACGTATAAACAAAGTGGTAGCCCATATTTAAACCAGTTCCTCTACACTACTACGGACATGAATGGTTCCAGGAACTTAATACATGGGTTTCAAGTTCAATTCTTTTTTATTCTAAATGTAGGGAATGGAGAGTGTTGTCCAAAATATCAAGTGGACAGTGTTACCAGCAGGGTTTCAAAGTGTAAGTAAAATTTGGTGCAATTAGGAGGAATGGTGTAGATTTGTGATAAAGGGCATAAATGGTCTGTCTGAAATTTAAAGTGGACAGTGTCACCCACAGGGTTCCAGAGGGTAAGTATACAAACTGTGGTTCAGATCGGTGAAACGGTGTAGATTTGTGTCAAGGCCCTAAATGCAGGGAATGGAGTGGTCTGTCCGAAATTTCAAGCAGACAGTGTCACTCGTCGGGTTCCAAAGGGTAAGTATGAGAAATTTGGTTCAGATCGGTGAAACGGTGTAGATTTGTGCCAATGGACCTAAATGCAGGGAATGGAGTTGTCTGTCTGAAATTTCATTCAGACAGTGTTACTCGCAGGGTTCCCCAAAGGGTAAGTATACAAATTTTGGTTCAGATCGGTGAAACGGTGTAGATTTGTGCCAAAGGGCATAAATGCAGGGAATGGAGTGGTCTGTCCGAAATTGCATGTAAACAGTGTTACTCGCAGGGTTCCAAAGGATAAGTATATACATTTTGGTTTAGATCGGTGAAAAGGTATAGATTTGTGCCAAAGGGCCTAAATGCAGGGAATGGATTGGTCTGTCATAAATATCAAGTAGACAGTGTTACTCGCAGGGTACCAAAGGGTAAGTATAATTTTGGTTGCGATTAGTGAAACGGTGTAGATTTGAGCCAAAGGGCCTAAATGCAAGGAATGAACTGGTCTGTCATAAATTTCATGTAGACAGTGTTGCTTGCAGGGTTCCAAAGGGTAAGTATACAAATTTTGGTTCAGATCGGTTAAACGGTGTAGATTTGTGCAGGGAATGGAGTTATCTGTCCGAAATTTAACATAGCCTAAACTATTCCTCTTGAATCTGGCATTCATATACAAAAATAATTTTTCGAATCCGACTGGTAGTTCCAGAGATTAGCGAGTTTAAACACACAAACTCTTCAGCTTTATTATATTAGTATAGATATACCAATAACGGGTCACACAAACGCCGACGGTTCTTGCAGCAAATGAAATGTGTTTAAAATAAAACTGAGAAGAAGGCTACCGTACACACTACTTCGAAGCGCAATACAAGTAATAACAAAAGAATGCAGGCAAGATGTGAATTCTTAACTTTCATTGGCGGATTACCGGGTGAGTTAGCCTGGTCGTTACGGGCATGGCTGCTGGCAGTCGGTCACATGCGGGAGGCGAGGAGGTTCGAATCTCCCCGCCGGCAACCTTGAAAATGGTCTTGTGTGGTTTCCCATCTTCCTTCCAGGAAGATGCCGGGGTTGGTCCCTAACTATAGGCCACAGCCGTTACCTTCCAACTCCTCGTCCTTACATTCAAACTTTCCTCCCCAGACAACATTCCACACGCGAGGGTACTTGTAGCTCACCCTATGGGTGTCCGCATAGAAGCAGCTACAAACTGGAGAGCCGAACATGTCCTCGGACACTCCCGGCACTAAAAGCCATACGCTAAAAAAGGCGGATTTTTAACTTGGTGCTTCTGCTCGGCCAATAGTGTGGTATCTTCTATTGGATATCGGGCGAAGCCTTTTCACTACACAATTCGACATCCTGCCCAATCGCTACATGTACGCAAAATGGCCGTCATATCGTCTGAATAACAAAAATAATAATGTAACATGAAAAATATTTTTGGCATAATAGAGGAAGAATTTCAGTTATAATTTTAAAAATGTTTAAGAATTCATCAATTTCCAAGAATGTTGTATTTTGACTCAATAATTAAGGAGGAGTACTATAAGCAATTTCCAAGTATTTTCTATTTTGGCAATCGAAAATTAAGGGGGGTACTATAGGCGAGGGGGTCCTATAGCCGAGTAAATACAATGAAGTCCGCGAAACCATATCTCTATCTTTAATAGGCTACATCGCCCACTATAAGTGTTTTTACGTTTTCATTTCTTCCAACAATCTCCATTCAGTTGAAATTTAAATTACTAACTTTGGAGTGAGTCTGTTTATTTATTATTTATTGGTGCCTTTATTGTGGTGAAGTTAGGGTTCTATGCTCTCTCTTACACTTAACCGCACACAATGCAACTTAGGCTACATGAATACTTTCATATGTTATTTTTCACCTAGCAAATTTAAATACTAGAATAGAAGTGGCAACTGTGTGATATTAACTAAGCTATAGAAATGACATACAGTAATAATGATACATGGAGTTTTAACAAAGTGTTACTATGGTCATTCACTCACACATTCATACACAATTTGTTCTAGTTGGCCTACGAATTCAAGAGGAAATCTTTACATGCACGTTTGAAAGTTATTAGGGATGTAGAATTTCTAACGTCACGAGGACAATTATTCCTAATTCTAGTTCCCGACACAAGGAAAGAGTTACTGAAGTTTACGAGCTACCGAGCGAGCCTATCACCCCAGCTTCGGCCAGCATCAAACTGTCGAGTCGTGTCGAGTTAAGACTTCAGAGCAAATATATGTGTTTGGAGTTTCGTTGCTTAAATCGGCTTTTCTGAATTGCGTCTGGGGCCTGCCGTCCGGGCGACTTTTAACCTTACTTGGGTGAACCTTTAAAGATACCGGGCGAAGCCGGGACGGGTTGCTAGTAAATAAATAAATACATAAATAAATAAATAAATAAAATCACTGTATCTTATATGGAGTCGATCAAACTCAGTGCCGGCCGAGTCCCCTCCATCTTTGAAAGCATAGTAAGTTTTCTAAAGAAATCAGATGGTCTATCATGATTTGCGTTGGTAACCATACGATAATTTATTGAGATTTACTATAATTATAATTTCACTGCGATACGCGATATTCCGCTTCCGATAATCTACGACAATGTCATCGTTATTGTTTTATCAACTCATCTGAGGGATTTGGGACATCTTGGTCATCAGCCCCGTGAAATTAGGTATGCCTTTTCTTACAGGCAAAGGGAGGTTACATAATACATACAATTGCGTATGAATGGCAATGTAATGAGTTATTAATTAGTTACCTAGTTAATATATTTTCGCAATATTCAATACATACTGTAAATAATTCATATTAAGAGGTTATTACAATAATATGAAATAGATAAATAATAAATTACATAATAAGAAAAGCGTATCAAGACAGGCCAAACTTAGACACTACAAAACAATCGTACTCCCAGAAGCCTTATATGCGTCAGAAACAACAACAGTTGGAGCACCAGGCATCATAGAAACTGAAAAAATTGAACGTAAAATTCTCAGAAAAATATCCTATTTGGAGCAATACAGAGAGATGACATATGGATGAAAAGGCCTACCAAAGAGTAAACAGACAGACTCACCGATATGGCCCGGATGGAACCCCATGCAACAGCAGCGCAAATTCGAGCAGCTGTGGCACCCCACGTTACACAACAAACAGTTGGTAATCGCCTGCGTGCAGCTGGCTTACGATCCCGTGTCCCTGCAGAAGGTGTTTCATTGACCCCACAACAGCGACGTGTAAGGCTGGCCTGGTGTCGAGAACGATCGACATGGGTCGACGAATGGCATAGGTTCGTCTTTAGTGATGAATCACGCTTCTGTCTTGCCCGCAGTGATCGCCAGTATCGTGTGCGCCGACGTACCGGGGAGAAGGGCCGCCCAGACCTTATTGTCGAGAGGCACACAGGGCCAACACCAAGCATATGGTCTGGGGAGCTATTGGCTTTAATGTGAAATCACAATTAGTGCTTGTTGAGGGCACTTTCTTGCTCGACAGTACGTTGATAGGGTACTCAATCCAGTGGTTGTCCCTATGATGGTGAACATTGCTAATAGGATGTTTCAGCAGGACAATTCCCGGGTTCACACTGCACGCATCTCCAGAGAAGCTCTCCACGACATCACAACCTTAGAATGGCCCGCCAGATCCCCGGACCTCAGTCCTATTGAGCATGTGTGGGACATGATGGGTCGACAACTGGCCAACCGTCCTCATCCACCCACAACTCTGGAACAACTGACCCGTGCAGTGCAGCAAGCATGGGCCACAATTCCTCGGGAAGCGATCCAGGGCCTTATTGACTCCATCGATGTATTGCAGCTCGTGGTGGGCACATCCTGTATTGATTGTTGTCCAAACTTGCGGTCAGAGGGACTTGAAAGTGTAATCATCGAATCACAACCGAACACTCGTCCTGCATGTTCAATTGCAGCAATGTAGCACCACTCCTTCTAGGTGTTGCAATTTCCATTTTCTTCAGTGTAATAATAATAATAATAATTATTATTATTATTATACCAGTTGAGGACTTCAATAAGGAGCTATCCTGGCATTTGCCTGGAGGGAGTATGGAAATACCACACATAGCATATCCACTGTCAGCGCCGGGATTCGAACCTCCAATCCCCGGACGTGCTGCAGCTTCCCATTGCGGTCGTGATGAGTGATTTAACACGCCGTGGGTTATCACTAGAACTGGAATTTCTATGTAATTACATATTTTACATATTTTTTTCATATTTGTGGGTATTCTACATATTCTTAGTGATATTACATAAAATTACATATTTCAGAGTTTTCCTTTTTTTAATATGAAATAAATTGCTGAATTGAAGTTTCACACTTAATGTAAGGCTGTTGTCTGTCCTCTCAATAGAGGGATTAAGGTAATTATGAGTGACATGTATTTGAGAGGATGATAGGATGATAAGTGCTGTGCATGGGGAAACTGGTGCAAGTGTATTGAGTAAATTGCAAAAAGTGTTGAAGATAAATCCTGGTTATTCAACATTTCACAGTGTGTACCGAATTCTAAATGGAGATGACGTTGATCCTCCCGAGGACATTTCTACAGCGAAAATTCCTCTCCTTAAATTTGCCCGTGGCCGACGAGAAAGACAGGCCATGGCGCGGATCTGTGACGTCAGAGGAGTGGTGTCGCTCGCTCGCCTCGCCGCATTGATTGCACCAAGGTATTCTCATCTATAGAAGCCTACCAATAGCCGAGTAAATTTGTTAGTGTGAATTTAAGGATACTCAAAAATAAAGTTAATAGCTGTGGAAGAAATCCACCCCTATCACTAGCTCAAAACCTTAGAGCAGTAGAATATTAAGCAGTGTAATACAAACTTTGAATGGATGTTCCAGTTTATGCAGATATACAAAACTGTACATATTATCCTCTTATCTTCGTTCATCAATAAGTTGTTTCCATATACACCAGTTTACATGTAAGTTTAACTTTAAAAGCAGCTGGAATACAAAAAAAAAGAAGAAACAACCAAGCATTGCATTAGGAGAAAGTACCCAGTGCTTCATTTATTGCAAGGGAAGAGTCATTCATGCCCCAAAATAATAAAAACGAATATAAGAAATTTGAGCCCACACTCGTGGTTTTTAGCATTTTGCTTTTTTGAGTAGGCCTACCATAAGACAATCTTTTTCAACAACAAAAATTTAATGCATAGGACTAACTTACTTCAGATACATATATGAATTGCTGAGATTATACTTACCTCCTTTGGCAGAGAGCCTTTTATCTGACACCAATCTCCTACAGTGGCAGGTTTACTTCTTGTGGCAACTACCTTCATGTTGGACATGTTTAACGGTTCTCTCCCATTCCCAGTTAGGCTTAGGTCAAATTTACGGTTTTATGGGCTCAAGATTTTTATAACGAAGTATATTACTACAAATGAAGGACCTTGGAAACTTATTCATTGTGAGTTAATTCAGTGGATTGAAATGTCGTGGATATCAGCCCCATGCACTTATGTGTGTACTGTACTTGTAATAGAAAAGGATGTGGTAGTGGTTTTCAGTTAGCTTTTATTTACAGTTGAGTTGGGAAGACACTTCCAGGATGCAAGGAGTGGGATTCAAATCATTCTATCAAGAGCGTTTGTGCGAAGCTTTGAAGAATAAATCCTATATCAGGTTTCAAATACTCCTTCGCAAAGCAGGTCACCTGGACAAGAAGCCACTTTACTTACCCCTACTCCATGTAGGTGGAACTGTTCCATTTATTAAAATTAAAGAAAGACTATACTTGCCATTGTAATTTGGATCTATGCTGGCTACACGGACATGGTATCTCCCTCCCAATAAGATGTCCAAGATCTCCGCCAAATGTCAAACGAGACCCTTCAAATTATTCAAATAAAAGCATTCCTCAACTTTTAATTATTTTTTCTTATTTTTTGTTTCACCCTGGTGGTCTGGGGATGAAGAATTTTATAACATACCCAGTCCCCCCCTACCCCTTCCTCCCAGAAAATATCATATACTCCTCACCACATCCATTCCCCCTGAAAAAGAACATGGGCATCCTTGCAGGCCACATGGAAAATAAGCAGTTAACAGTACTACACACTGGGTAAATCGGTTTGAAATGGGTAAATCTAGAGCTTTAACAGAGAATTCTGGATGTGGTGATTGGTAGGGCCCTGGAGTACAAAACTATGCCCATATCTTCAAGAACACTAGCAAATTGCAAGTAATCTTCATCCAATGACACAGTAATGTTTACACTTAATTATAATAAGCACACACAAAATGTATTACAGACATTATTTTATTTAGGACATTGGTTATAAATATAAGCATCTCAAGCTCATTAACACATTGTCTGGAAGAATCCTAGAATGTAGAAAATGTAGTTTGCAGGTTTCACCAAGTAGGCTATAAAGGTGATATCTTGCTGATCTTGGATATATTACTGGAGATTATTAGGATCTAATATCCTCCAGCTATTAATATTCTCAAAAAATCCTGCACTGCACATAGGGCCTACAGCCATTATACCCTGCTGATGATTCATGATCTCTTCAGGATTTTAAATTTTTCTGACACCATTTCTCAATCTCACTGGAGCTTAGTGGGTTACAAATTCATCGTTACAAAGATGCATGAACACAATTTGAGGACTGGACATGTCTAACTTGCTTCCAGCTGCCTGGCTACTGTTTCCTTATGTAGCACAAAATCACTATCAATTACATTGGTATCTTGCAGCTTTGGCAACGATGTATTAACTCTTGTACTATTTTCATCTCTAATTTATCTCAACAAAACAAGCCTGCCAACTTGTGTCAATAGCTTTAATGTGGACATGTAATGGAATTTACACTTACAAAATTCCCCTAGACACAAAATGGCATCATCCATGACAACGTGGACAACACTTAGGGTTTAAACGCTGCATACATGTTCAATTCTATGTGTTATACTCTGATTTACAAAAGATGAACGGTGCAAGCTGCCATCCGCTTGAATGGTGAGGTGAGGAGTGGAGACAAGAGGGGTAACGGTGTCCATAGCAACAGCGAGCAGTGTTGCAATGAATGCCGACACAGCAGTGAGCACATGGTTTGACGCAGTGTTCTACTGTGAACTAACTCGTCACTGCCATTAGTAATATCCCGTGTATATATTGAAGTGCATTTGCTTATTCTGTCATAGGCTACAGTAAGCGTTATCGTTCTGTTTTTGTTGGAAGCGTGTGTATATACAGATTTTGAGTTTATTTCTTTTATTTTCATCATCGTGTCTATTTTCATTGTGTAAAAAGGCATCGGTACATGCTCGCGGAAGGCCCAGGATCCATTCTCTGCGACAGAACAACTTCAGGTCGTGGTGTGACTCTCCATAGCCAAGTAAAGGAGATGGTATGTGCGGTGAGGAATTTTATGGAGGAAGAAGAGGAAAGTATGCGCTTACGGGAGGAACCTCTGATTCCATTTGTTCAGGTGAGGAAAAGAACTGCCATGACTCTTGGTGTGAGTGAAATCACTGCATACCGAGTGACGGAAGGGAAGTTCCTGTCTGATGATGCTGGCCCGTCTAAACTATCAACTCCAGGGAAGAAGAGGCATAGAGAAGGGGTGGTCACTAATTTAGATGGCTTTCAACAAGATGCTGTTAGACGGCATATTTATAGCTATTATTTTAGGAAAGAAATTCCAACATGTCGCAAACTTCTTGTTTTTGCTCAGAGAGGCACAATTATTTCAAGGAAGCCTTTCTTCACTGAAAGTGTTACACGATCTGGGATTTAAATATGAGAAAATTAACGGGGGGAAGGTGATCATGGAGAGGCCAGATATTGTGGCTTTGAGGTGTCAGTTCCTACATGAAATGGGGAGACCCTACTGAGTTGTAGGCCAAAAATTACAAACAAAAAACCAAAATCTGGTTTCATGTCCTAGAAGTTACCTTATCACTTGGGGCACTTAAATATACATTTGTTTTTTATGTACGGCCATTTTTAAATACCTTACGGGGGCTTTTAAAGAACACGTGCTTAGATCTTGAAATGGGCAACGCCTACTTCCTAGAACCAAAAACCCCTCAATTTTGTTGTAATTTCATACTCTTGGCCAAGATTATCAAGCCAATCATCTGAATACAAGCTTATGGTGCCATCTGTTGGTAAATTTATCAGTTATGAGTAGCCTAGGCAATGTTTGTCAAGTGTGAAACTTTTCTTACCGTACATGTTATTTTCTTATCCCATATAATTTTTAGCTGTATGGCATTCACTAAAAGAATATCATTACTATACACATGCACATATTTAACATCGAACAGAAGTATTTTGGTTTGTAGTAAAGTATAGGCCATTTTTGATACATGGTGGAACCATGCCTCTTTGTTTATTTTGATGGTCAGTGGCTTTAGTGAAGTTTATTCGCAAGAATTATATTTTTATTGGTTTACTGTGAGTGGTGGAACTTGTGTAAGTTAATGGTATTTTAGAGATTTGTGTGCAGTTTAATAGATGTATTCAGTATCTAGTCGATGGCGTAAACCGAAAGTCCGTGAAACAAAGAAATGGAATAGTGCTATTTTGAATGTGAAGTTAAGTAATGCAAGTTCAACAGCTGCAACTACTTCTTCTGCCAGTGTCAGAAAACTGGAATAGGCCTATTTTAGTGAGGAGAATACTGTTAGACCTAGTGTTAATGACAAGCACATTCTCATTCATATATGGGTGCCCTCCAAAATTTGTTTACAGACCTGTGTGGTGAATGTGGCAGTAAATCTTCGTGTCAACATCAGGGAGAAAGATGGGTTTAGTAATAAGTTACCTCTGAAGTGTGGGAAAAGTGATTTGTAAACTCAGGGAAGTCTTGATGCAGGAAATTCCACTAAAATACTGTATTTTTTAATAAAGTTAGCTTTTTCTCAATACTGTATTTTTCAGCATTTTAAATGTTCCAGTTGCCTGCGTTTTGATCCCATTACCTTCAAACTTGGTTTGCACATACAATTTTGTGGTCTTAATAATGTGTGGAATCCATTTTGAAAAATATTAATAACTTTCAGAAATATTTAGGTTCAAATTTGAAAAAAAATGACATATTTTAAGAGAACAACAGGTCATTCTAAGAAAAAAACATTTTAATAATAAACCATTTGCACTGATTTTAAAAGTAATACCAATTTTTATTTGTAGACCATTGATGATCATTTCATACAAGTTTTAGATTGATAACTTTAAATTTGATGTACCTGGGACATTTTCAAAATTTGCATATTTATTACATAAAATGTTATAATTTCTAAATGACTGAACCAAATAGCTCCAAAGTTTAGAATTCCCTTAATTATGCTCACTTTAAAGAACCTACAAAATTAGGTGAAATTTGGGTGAAAATAGGCTACTGGAAAATTCAAAACTTAAGTTAATAGGGCAAAAATGTTATGGATATTTTGTGGTTAGGTGAAATGTGGGTCAATGCTGGTCACACAGTGTCTAAAGGTTGGAGTGACAACTCAGTTCAGGGGACAAGGAAGGGCCGTCAGGCAGAGGGGGTCGATTTATTATTCTACATGCCGGGCTATCAAACGGCTTTGTTAATAATACACTTTTGCTCTTTAGGTCGAAAAGAACTGGTGATTACCATGAAGACATGGACGACAACTAGTTTTTAAAATGGTTCCAGGAACAATTGTTACCCAACATCCCTGAACACAGTGTTATTGTAATGGACAATGCTTCGTACCACACAGTACAGATAGAATAAGCTCCAACAACTTCAAGTACGAAGCCGCGAATGTTGGAATGGCTCGACCGCCATCGTGTAGCCTACCATGCGACAGCTCTCGGACAAAAGGAATCCTTCTCGGTAGTGCTGAATGAACATAGAACGAGCGATAACATTCTATATAATACATGAATTAGCCAAAATACCTTATAAAAGGATGAGAAATAAGTCAGTAAGCAATGTTTTAATAGATGTTTCCTACTCCGCCGTCTGTGACCCACCCAGCCATTCCAAATATAGCGAAAATTACAGCAGTGAGGGGCATTGTTCAAATCAATCTTCAAAAAAGTACCATAACAGTACTGCCAACCTCGCCCTTACGGTACAATGTGAAACAAAAAAGTGCCCAATTCAGTCTCTAGTGGGCATCATTCGTTCGCTAGTGTGTGCGATATTTTGCATCTCTGTACGGCTGAAATGAGTGTTTTTTGTTATCTGCTCTGTAATAACTATGCAGTATATCGCTCTCCTGTAATAAGTATGTGTATTTTTTTCCGCACAACTGTGGTTTTGACAAAGGTTACAGCCTAACGCACCCAGATCAATGATTTTGTGTCAACCATGCCCCGCTAACAGCGCGCGGCCAAGGCTGCACCTACACCCGACCATTCTTACCTTCACTTTGTCCAATCCAATGGTTTTTGACAATGGTTACAGCCTAACGCCCCCAGATCAATGAGTTTTGGCAATGGTTACTGCCTAACGTGTCCCGATGATTCTTTCTTTTTATCAACAGTGATTTTGCATCCCACTTCTTTTTATCAATAGTGATTTTGTATCTCACATGTGTGCCTCGGTGCGTGTTGCTAGAGTGAGCCTTGATGACGGTTAAACGAGATCAAGTGCTATCGAAGCATGGCAGCTGTTTTTAAAATAACAAAAAATAAAAACACATATTTACGTACTTTAGCACATATATGAGCTTCAGTAGTAAGTTTTAATTAGGGTTCCTAATTTCAATACGTAATATCGCCGAAAAATGAAACAAGGACATAAGGTATGTAAAAGTACATTCATGTCTGCTACAAGTGTATAAGCCGCATTCCACTTTCATTCAGAATTAATATCCTTCTCAACCTTATACAGCAGTGCAAGCCTAAACCCATGTAGGCTACCACGTGGATGAACTGGCGAGAAAGCATGGCCATGAGATCATCACGCTGCCCCATATCATTGCCACTTCAATCCTATAGAAATGATATGGGGTCAAGTGAAGGGTTATCTAGCACGGCATAATAAGAATTTCACACTCCGTGAGGTTGAGAAGCTTACCGTTTAGTCTATTAGGGAAGTGACTTCATAAAACTGGAAGCGTTTTGTGTTAATAGTGCAACGAGAACTGGATGAGGCTACGAAACGTGAATGTATACTCCATGATGGGGTAGATTGGTTCATCGTTTCCCTGGAAAGCAATTCCAGATCCAATTCAGACACAAGTGACGAAGAGGGGGCTATGAAAGGAATAGACCCATAATTAAGTTAGTAGCAGCTAGGGCGAATAGGCAACTAAAAATTCCCCTAAACTCACGTGCATCGCAATGTTTAATTGACCCTTCACACGAATATGGCTGACACACCACAGATCCCAGTATTTGTGTCTTCCTGGAAGCGTCTTGGAATGTTATGAGTCATGATCTGCCTCAGTGGCAACGCAGCATTTCCTCACGTGTTAGCTTTGACAGCTGCCAGCGCTCATTATTGGTACCGGCAATACAGAGTATTCTTTGCGTACAAACACAAACCTAACCCCAGACCTCCTTGCTTGTACTACTAACAATAATTTTGGTCCAGATAGTCGCCTAACCAAGTAGCGACCAATGGCTTTGTCTCGCCATGGCTTTAGAAGAGTACAGTTCAACTTTTCCATTAAAATGAACTACGGTAAAAGTAATTTATGAACATTCATGATCTTTCAAGAAATTATTCTTCTTTAGACTGAGATAGGCTACTCAATACTCCCAATAATGTCAAAAGTACTCAAATCAAACTTACCAAGCAACTTTTGAAGATTTGATGGATGAGGCAGATATAATATGACCACTCCGATGTAACTTTTTGTACACTGATGACAAGTGAACATATTATATGGAAGCTGCCAAGAGTAACGTGTCTCCACTGTACCTACGATTGTTTGCCTAACATCTAAAAAATTAATTTGCTCTATTAAAGACTATAATGGTGTGCAATCATCACTCGAAAAACTTCTCTGTAGGATGTTCACAGGAGCATTCACTGCTGACAACTTTCTTCCATTTTCATCGCACTCAGAATTTTCAATGAACTGAAGTAGGCTAATTCATCAAATGAATTTTTATCAGTAATGCAAAGAAAGTTTTGTGGAACTTAATGTTTGGGAATCTGCAACCCATTGACAGCCAGCTCAATGCTGAGGTTATTTAGAATACACATAGAACCTGTAATTATGGGCACTGCATCACTCAAATTCTTCAAGCACTTCACCAACTTGTCTTCTGTCTTGATATGTGTCCATTCCTGCTTAAATTTATTCCTGTTGGAGGAGAAGTGTTCAGATATATCCGATAGACTGTGCACAGAATTCTCTTCTTCGTAGTGTCTGAAGTCTTCCAAGCTCGCTTCTATGGCTTTATCCGAGATTTTCTACCTCTGCATCACACAGTCTTCTAGAAGAAGGCCCAGGAGTGGATAGCTATCCTGGCAAATTCGAAAATATTGAAGATACTGCATCAGGTTTCAACTTCGGATAACTCCTAGCAAATGTATTTACTTCCCCATCAACTTGCTCTGTCCTGATAACAGAGCTATCAGGAAAATGTTTTATACACATTATAGGCTTGCTCACTTTAGAGAAGTCAGTGGGAATTTTTCTAGGCCATATATTTCTTAATTTTTCGTCCTTTGGGAGAGAAAATGTAGAAACATTTTCATGCTGAGATCTGTAATTGTTCTTACAGCCAGCCACATTACAGCATCTCGGCATTTTGATTTCCTGTAAAGAGACACATTCATTAAATATCTAACTTTAACTCAGATAATTAACTTAGCATGCATTGTAATAGTCTTTAAAGGCTAGTCCACACCAAAGTTAATGAACAGTGTTCATTAACAAAGTTAACGAAAACATCTTGGTGTGGACGTACCTTTACATCCACAATATTAGGCTAACGTAAGTTCGTACATAACCTGCACCACACGTGCGTTTGATTAACCTGTATCATTAATGAGAAATAAAGTGTTAACACTTACCCTGTAGGCTACGTGATTATTGCAGCTACATGATGCACCACAACACAAGTTGGATGTAAAGTTGGACATTACACTTTATAAAACACTAACTATTCTCACACTGTTATTCACAAGAAATTCACAAACAAGTCTTCTCAACCGGAGTCACTACATCGCCTACGTCACAGACAAGATGGCTGAACGCACTGGGGCCAGTATCTTTCGTGGGCCACGAAATTTGCCCCAGTTACATCATGTGAAGTTGAAAGATCTTTTTCTGCATATAAGAACATCCTAAGTGACAAACGCCTTTCTATGACCCCAGAGAACATCTAAAAATACTTAATAGTTCACTGTGCTACAAAATTTAATGAATAAACGTGCTTTGAGTTGTGAAAATAATAAGTTTCTATTGAATATGTGTGTGATATAGGCATATAATATGACTCCAAAGAACATTGAAAAATACTTAATGGTTCACTGTGCTACAAAATGTAATATAAAGCGTGTTTAGTGTGTTGTAACTGACAAAATGGTAAGTTTATATTAATTATATGATATTACATATTTTGCCCAATCTACATATTTTGGTGCTTTTTGTTACATATTTATGTACATATTATGCCACTTGATATTACATAAAAATCCCAGCTCTAGTTATCGCTAAGGACCGGATTCTTAGGTTTTACCTATTATTTCCTTGATTCTAAATACAAAGATACTTCAATACATTGCCGAATCTCACTAAAAAGAGCTATATTCCATGAATTCTGTAGTATCTAAGAACCTAAATGTTATTATATTACTATACAGTATTCTGCCTAGTGGCAGGTCCATGTCTTGGTACAGAGAATTTCTGATGCCAATGTTCCCGGTCTTCAGCTTCTTTCTTCAGTCTGCTGTAACTCTTTCCATCTTTCATGTCATCCAGATGTTGAATTCTTCTCTTTCCCCGTTCTGTAGTTCCTTTGATCTTCCTAAATGTTATGCGAGTACATAAAAATACCTAATTGCAGTTTTGTCCTATTTATTGTAGTATGAAAATGAAAATCCACAGCCAGTTCCGGTCGTCCGACTGGGTCAGGGATGGGATGAATGAAGCCCGCCCCCTGTAGCGGCGACGATATGAACTGTGCTGGCTGCCGAAGCCTGTCGCACTGTTCAGGGGCAAAGATTAAATGAATGACAGATGAAATGAAATTATAGTGGAGAGTGTTGCTGGAATTAAAGTTTTGACAGGGAAAACCTGAGTACCCGTAGAAAACCCTGTCTGCCCTCGCTTTTTCTAGCACAAATCTCACACGGAGTGACCGGGATTTGAACCACGGACCCAGCGGTGAGAGACCGGCGTGGTGCTGCTTAAGACACGGAGGCTGCTTATTGTAGTATATTACTTTTAAAAGAAAACCTGAAGATAGTGTTTATTCCTAGCTCTAATTGATTGAGAGAAATCCTACCTACCAGAAAATCCATTCTCAACTACATGGGTAGTTGAAGCTGAATCAGACTGGCTGCGTGGCTCAGCGGTAACGTTCTCGCATGCTGGGCCCAAGCTTGCAGGTTCGTATCCTGGCGCAGTCAGTTGGCAATCGAGGGTGCGCAAATGTGAAGGACCCGTGTCAGTAGATTTACTAGCACGTTAAAGATCTCCTTCGGGGCAAAATTCCGACACCCCGGCGTCTCTAAAAGCCACAGTAGTTAAAAGGGACGTACCACCAATAACATTTAGAAACTGGATCAGCAATTATTATTTATTTTGAGCTCCCAAGCCTCACACCGGACAACGAAGCATGTTTCAGCTGCAATTAATTTGTTTCCTTTCTTCTTCTTGCATCGTTATGCCCGACTCAGGAGCACGGTTGAACCTGTTTAGCTGATGTGTTGGCCTTCTTTTCCATCCAAAATCTCTTCATCCTCTCGCTGAGCGCCTTTCTTCGGTCTTCTGTCCAAGTTATGGTGGCCCTGGTGTTGGGTTTGTCTTCAAATTGGTGATTGTCGATTAGGGTTCTGAATTTGCATCTGTCCTGTATAATATTGTCTGAAATGATGATTTCCTGGAGATCTGTTTCAATTTTACCAATGATGTTCTTGGTTTTTAGTGAGAGGGCCAAGTTGAGAATTCTTTTAGTCAATCTGCCATTGTTCATTCTGATAATGTGCCCGTAAAATTTCAATCGTCTTTTCCGAAAAGTATGAGACATTTTTTCACATTGGCGATATATTTCCTGGGATGACTTTTTCCTCCAGATTCCCTCTATAAAAACTGGGCCAAATTTTTTTCGAAAAATTTTCCTTTCTTGTTTTTCAATCTCTTTGGTTAAAGATTTGCCACCAATGATTAAGGTTTCTGATGCATATAACGCCTCCGGTTTGATTACCGTGTTATAATGTCTAAGTTTTGCTTTCCGTGATATTGATTTTTTGTTATACCTATTCCAAGTGATTCTGTAAGCTTTCTGTAATTTGGAAATTCACTCTTTATTTGCTTCACGGTTTAAACCAGAGGGCTGAATAATTTCTCCCAGATATTTGAATTCGTTCACTTGAAAGATTTTGCCGAATTTAGTTCTCATAGGTTGTCCGTCTAAGTATCGTGAGGCTCCTTCCATGTACTGAGTTTTCTCATAAGAAATTTGAAGTCCCGTTTTGATGGCAATTTCATGTAATTTCTCAATGGAATGAATTGCTTCTTGCCTGTTATTAGAAAGGATTGCTATGTCATCAGCAAAGGCCAAACAATGTACATGAATTCTATCTTTGAGTAGTCTGCCAAGGGTTATTCCCTTAGTTTCCTTTTCCCAGGTCCTGATTATCTTCTCAAGTACGAGGTTGAACAGTTACGGAGATAATCCGTC
Source organism: Meconema thalassinum (assembly GCA_946902985.2). Classification (NCBI taxonomy): domain Eukaryota; kingdom Metazoa; phylum Arthropoda; class Insecta; order Orthoptera; family Tettigoniidae; genus Meconema; species Meconema thalassinum. Next base: position 93,140,953 of record OX336390.1, read on the forward strand.
TCCTTGGCGGACCCCAGTGTTAATTGCAAAAGGCTCAGATATTTCGCCGAGGAATTTAACTTTTGAAGTAGTGCCAGTTAATGTTTGTCTGATTAATTCTCTTGTTTTTCTATTTTTAAGGACTTCAGGTTAGATTTGCGTGGGACTGTGTACCGGATGTTTTGAGATCCAGTTAAGTAATTGTTTTCGAGGGTTTTTGTGCCAATAAATATTTGAGTTGAGAGTATTTTGATGATTTACAAGCTGTAGCCTACCTTCTACCTTGCATAGTAGCCTATAACCAAATTTTGTTGTGTTAAAGTTAACCCGTGTGTTTAATTTTTTTTAGTCAGCCCTTTGATCGATTTAATTCACCCAGGATAGCGCGATCCCTGCGAAAAGAGTGCTTTCCTGGAAGGTCGTATGAACGGGTGCAATACATATGAGTTGGAAACGGTACAAAGATGTGCCCAGTGACTTTAATCCCATGGGCTGTGTGACCCGTAAGAAAGTTGGGTGGGTATCACTTGAGGATAGGAGGATGAAATCTATACTCTGCGCTATTTACAACACGTATACAAATCAAACTGTCTGGGGTAAGCATAACAAACGTATGGGAAAGCCCACTTCCATAAGTGTGTTTGAGTCTTCAGTTTTTTGACTGGTTTGATGCAGCTCTCCATGCCTCCCTGTCCTGAGCTAATCGTTTCATCTCTACATAGCTACCACACCCTACATCCGAGGCAATCTGTTTAACATATTCTAACCTTGGTCTACCCCTACAGTTCTCGTCCTCAACCCTTCCTTCCATAACTAAGCTTGCTATTCCTGGGTGTCTTAGTATGTGTCCTACTAACCTCTCTCTTCATTAGCAGTCGCCAGAAACATCTCACCTCTCCCACTAGTCTCAATACCTCTTCGTTTGTAACTCTATCTACCCATCTGATCATCATCATTCTCCTGTAACACCACATTTCAAACGCTTCAATTCTCCTCTTTTCTGCTGCACCAACAGTCCAAGTTTCACTTCCATAGCGTGCCAGGCTCCAGACAAAGGCCTTCAAAAATGACTTTCTAGTACCTAAATCTATATTCGATGTCAACAGATTCCGTTTCTGTAGAAATGCTTTCCTTACCTGAGCTAACCTACTTTTTATATCCTCTTTCCTTCGTCCATCACTGGTTATTTTGCTTCCTAAGTAACAGAATTCTCCTACTTCTTTTAGCTTTTCACCCGCCAATTTGATGTCCATAGAGGTTTCTGATTTATTTCGACTGCATTCCAATATTTTTGTTTTACATTTATTAATTTTCATAATGAATTCTTTCTGCAAGACGGAGTCCATACCATTCAGAAACTCATTCAAATCCTCAGGCGTGTCGGCCAAGATGACTATGTCATCGGCAAATCTCAGAGTTGAAATTATTTCTCCTTGAATCTTCACTCCCACTTAATATTTTTCTCCAATTTCCTTCATTGCTTGTTCAATGTAAAGATTGAAAAGTATGGGTGATAAGTTGCAGCATTGCTTTACACCTTTCTGAATACCAGCTTCTCTCTCATGTCCTTCAGCTCGAATGACTGCAGTCTGGTTTCTGTATAGATTGTAGATCACCCTCCTATCCCTGTACTTTATTCCAATCGTTTTCAAAATGTCAAACAATTTAGTCCAATCAACGTTATCAAAAGCCTTTTCTAAGTCTACAAATGCCATGAACGTTCTCTTATCTTTCCTTATTCTACCGTCCAAAATCAGCCTAAGACTCTACTTCCGTAAGTAGAAGTGATCACTCTTTCAATGTAAAGGCCCGACCGCAGCGTACAAATTATGGTAAATATTCTTTCGTAAACCGTGCCATTGATAACTGGAACACTCTACCTGCCGCAGTCTTAGAGCCTTTTCCCAAACATGTAACTTAGGTGTGTTTCAGAAAAAGGAAAGGAAGGAAGATTGTAGTTTTACGTGACCGTGAATCTTGTGATTATGAGCCACGGGACCTCCTTTTTACGTGGAATCCGAACCACAGGACATGGCATTTCACTTCGAAAATCTCACATGCATTGACCGGGAATCGAACCCGGACCGCCTTGGTGAGAGGCATACATGTTTCAGAAAAGACTGACTATTTGTGTAAATACTCCAGTTTAATTGTTATTGCATTGTTATGAATAATTGTTTCTTTGTCAAGCATTCTCAATTTGCCACCTGGGGACACTCCCCGTATTGTAAATAATTGAACGAACGAATGAATGAATGAAGAAATGAATACCAGGTGAATCAATTGCCCCTAATAATATTGCTTTTATACAGCCCAACTAACTTGTGTTTTCAGGAAGTTCGATATTTTCTCTGTTTGAATCCCGTATGGTACTAATGTACTGTAAACATATTCCGCGAACGATACCGAACATTATTATCCCCCTCGATGGGACTACAGACCGTTCGAACAATATGATACATCTGCTGTCATTTTTGGCCTATTAGCCTACTTTCGATTTTTGCAAAAATTGAAAGTAGACTTATGAGATCTTCACAGGGCCACAAATTGTGTGTCTGTGTGTGAGTCTGTGTGTGTGTATTCTGAAAGTCTGTCCCCCCCCTATCAATTCGAACACGGTGAAACCGAATTGAACGAAATTTGGTACACAGGTAGAACTAGCAAAGGGCACCTCAGTGTAATGTTTTATATCGCCGCCATCTTGACGGAATCGTAATGGCGGCCACCCAAATATTCAAAGCTCAAATCAAATTATGACTGAACTAATCATCTGATCTCTACCAAATTTTGCAACAACATATATTCATATAGCGAGCGTCTTTTGACAAAATTACAAGGTCATCAGTCTAATAGTTTGCAGAAGGCGGTCATTTACGTGTGCAAATAGATTCCCCCTATCTTTTCAAACACGGTGAAACTGAATTGAACGAAATTTGGTACAGAGGAAGCACTAGCAAAGGGCACCTCAGTGTCATGTTTATATCACCGCCATCTTGACGGAAACGTAATGGTGGCCATCCAAATGTAAAAAGCTTAAATCAAATTACGACCAACCTAATCATCTGATCTCTACCAAATTTTCCAACAACATACCTTTATGTGAGAAGCGTTCTTAGACTAAGCTACAAGGTCATCAGTCAAATAGTTTGCTGTTGTTTGAATCTTCAGTCTTTTTACTGGTTTGATGCAGCTTTCCTTCCCTCCCTGTTCTGAGCTAATCTTTTGTCTTGCCATGTCACACGAAGAATTCTCCTCAAGCATCGCTGGTGATATTGCTCCAGCTTCTTAAAATGACGTCTGTAGCATGTCCAGGATTCAGATCCGTAAGGTAAGGTGGGAACTACAACTGAGTTGTACACAAGGATCTTCGTTGCAGCCTTGATATCATGGTTGTCAAAAACTCTAGACCTTAATCTTGCAAAGGATGCCCTGCGTTGGATTTCGGAATCTATATTTGCACTTGATGGCAGGGTGCTGCCAAGATAAGGGTAGGTGTTAACTTCTTGAAGCTTCGCTCCATCGATGGTGACATTGATAATTCTTTGTCCTAGTCCAGGGGCTGGTTGGTAGAGGACTTGGGTTTTACTGGTGTTAAGTTTCAGCCCAATATTTTTGTATGCTGAAGAAAAAGCATTCAGGAATTTCCATAGTTCGTCCTCTGATTGAGCTACGGCTGCATTATCATCAGCGTACTGTAGCTCAACCAATGCAGCAGGAGATGTTTAGACGGCTCAAATTAAAGATCTTCCCATCCATCCTGTAAGTTATCTGTATGCCTGAAGGAAGATCATCTTTGACTAACTGCGTGACAGTAGCAACGTATAGAGAAAACAATGTAGGGGTAATCACACAGCCTTGTTTAACGCCGGTATTTACATGAAATGGTTCTCCAATAGAGTCGTTACCAATGACATTTGCCTTCATATCAGTGTAGAGTAGTCTTAAGATGGTAATAAATTTTGGAGGAAAACCACACAATGCTAAAATCTTCCAAAAGGCTTCACGGTTTACCGAGTCAAATGCCTTACTGAGGTCTATAAAGGCAATATAAAGAGGTCTATTTTGCTCTCTACATTTCTCCTGAAGCTGATGAACCGTGAATATCATATCAGCGGTTCCTCTAGAAGGCCTGAAACCACATTGGCTCTCTGAGTGTATTTTCTCCACCAAGGATAGAATACGATTCGCCAAAATACGAGCAGTAAGCTTTCTAAGGCATGATAACAATGATATACCACGATAGCTGTTGCAGTCTGCACGATCACCTTTCTTAAATATGGGAACTATCAGACTATCTCTGAATTCAGTAGGCATTTTTCCGGTTCTCCAAATTTTAATGATAAGATCATGTATGTGGCTTATGAGTTCCTCACCTCCTTCTTTGAGAGCTTCCACTGGTATTCCATCTCATCCAATGGCTTGGTGTCGCTTTGCTTGATTAACAGCACACTGAACCTCATGTAGTGTTGGCAGGGTACCGAGTTCTTCCTTGATGGGTGCTTGTTCTAATATATCATACACCTGCTCATCAATAACTGAGTCCTGGTTCAAGAGGTCTTCAAAATGCTCCTTCCACCTATTCTTGATGGAGTATTGATCTTTTAGAAATGTACTTTTGTCACTGGACCAAAGTGGATTTCTACCAAAAGTGGAGAAACCATATATTGCTTTTGTGGCTTGGAAGAACTGTCGCGAATCTTTGTCTGCTAGATATTGCAGCTCTTTAGCCTTGGATGTCCACCATGCATTTTTGAGCGCACGAGTTCCTCTTTGGACATTTGCCTTCGCAAGACAAAATGCTTCTTTTTTAGCACGGGAGTTCTCTCCAAGTTTGCAAGGCTTTTCTCTTTTCTGAGATTAATGCTTCAATTTCTTCATCATTTTTGAATGTTCCCTGGTGTTATATCCCAGCGTTTCCTTGCAAGCATACTGAATAGTGAACTTCAGACTCTCCCAGTGCTGTGTTACATCTGGATGGTATTCCTGTGTCAGTGTCTGGCTAAGCAACTCTTTATATTGGGAGATATGCTCTGACTTACCAAACTTCTCGGTATCAAAAATATGTATACAGCTCTTCTGTTGTTTCCTCATCTGTGTGGATAATGGTATACGCATAACTGATCTGATAAGCCGGTGATCAGTCCAGCAGTCATCGGCTCCTGTCATTGCTTTGGTGATATGAACATCTCGTAATCTTGCGTACAATGACATAGTCAATAAGATGCCAGTGCTTCGATCTAGGGTGCTGCCATGATGTTTAAAAGCGATTCATTTCGCAAAAGCTGGTATTGGTGATTACCAATTCATGTTCAGTGCAATTGGAGAGCAGTCTGATACCATTGGAGTTTTCGCTTCCAACTCCCTCCTTACCAATGACACCATTCCAAACATTGTAGTCCTTGCCCACTCTAGCGTTAAAATCTCCGAGTAATATGATCCTATTTTCACGATTGATGTTTGATAGGACGGTATCCAGATCTGAATAGAACCTTTCCCTAATGTCACCATCAGCATCTAGTGTGGGGGCGTATGCGCTGATCACCGTGGATTGCTGGTTGTTATATAACCGAAGTCTTAGTGTCATGAGGCGTTCATTGTACCCTGTTGGAAGCTCTGACATATCCTTGAGAAGCTTGCCCTTAATGGCAAAGCCAGCTCCATGTATTCGGTGTTCGTTCGCACGTTTACCCTCCCAAAAGAAGCTGTATCCTGCACCTTGCTCATTCAACTGACCTTCCTCAGCAAGACGGGTCTCCTGAAGTGCTGCTATGTCGATGTCATATCTCCGTAGCTCTCTACCCACAATAGCTGTTCTCCTTTCAGGTCTCTCATTTGCGGGGTCATCAGTGAGTGTTCTTACATTCCAGGTTGCAAAAAAAAAATGTTACTTATCAAATATTTTCGACCGAATGGAGGTGACACCTTTGGACGCGGGTATCCAATCGGTAGTATAAGTGGCTGACTATGTTTAGGGCACCTTTTCCAGCCCCCTCCCCATGTGGGGTGAGCAGAGTGGACCCTAAATAGGACTGCTCAGTCGTAGTTGCAGAAGCCGAATTGCTCTACAGCCACAACCCTAAGAAATTACGACCGATCACACATCTACCGCCTACGTGCCAAGTTATCACTAGATGCTCCCAGACATCAAAATCCTGCCCCCGTCGCAACTTCTTGATCGCCGCAAGACTTTGAAGAAAGTCAAAATTTGTTGGAAGACTGCTGTGCGTGAAATCTTTTAACGTGAGAATGCTGCTGCACATCAACAAACGCACATTTCTTGATGACTTAGGAAAGATGTTCAATGGCAAGCAGATGCAAGAAGATTGAATAAATCCTAGTCACTGCAGCCTTCATCCGCCATTCCAGCCAAGAGGGGACTCATTGTCCTTACGCCTGGTCCGCCGTTGAGGACTTTCTATGCCGTTGACCACACGTGGTTCATCCGCCTTTAGGGAAAGTTTCCTACCCCAAGGGCAAGAGAGTGCCCTAACCACTACCAGCTCATTCGCTTCCCTAGGGAGCCGATGGCATGATAGTGGGAGACTCCTTATCCCGGGAGTCACTCGGTCGTCAGAGCCTCGTTAGTTTAAAGCAGGGTGCACCACGTGCAGGTGAGTTTGTCATTTGAGTAGAAAGCCTACCCCTTACACCCTTACAACACTACTAAATTGATGAGGGATGAGCCATCAGACGTTGCCATGACAACGCCATTGCACGAGATCACATTCAGTTTTCCATCTGACTCTGTGGGAAGCGGCTTCGGTGACGTAACTGGTGGCATGCTGAACTTCTATGCCCAAGGTCGTGGGTTCAAGGCCGGTCGAAGTCGTCGGATTTTCTAAGAGCGCTAAAAATCCCTCAGCATGCTTTCCTTCGGAGGGGAAGTTCCAACGTTCGTTGCGAGTAGCTGGTTGCAGTGGCATATAGTTGCCAAGTTCACAGCTAGGTGTCATTGACGGTAGTATTTGGTAGCAAAATTAGAAACTACCACTTGAAATTGACCGTATGCAGTCCTTACCTGAATTACAGACTAATACAGCCATCAAAATTAACACCGTTTATCAGACAGATTCTACACACACCCAAAGTAGACGGGACTACATGACCGCGTAGTCGAAGCCCGTAAACTGAGGAACCAACCAAAATCTCTGCGGGAGATAAAATTTTGCGTGAAGAAGTAACAGACTGTTAGACAGTTACACATCAGTAACCACCTTGCATAAGGACAGTGTGTCCACAAGTATAACATGTAGTTCCGTGAAGAACTATACAGCCTGCCTATTTTCATATATTCTACTCATGTTAATTGCCTCTATCAACATAGCAAAATTTCAGTTAGATTGTTGTGATAGATTCGTAGATATTGAGAACCGTCTAAATATTTCAGATGGTCGCCAGGTTGGATTTTTATTTACGTACTATTACATGAATATTATTGTGTACGTGTGGCATTCAAACTTCAATCGCATGATTAGGACACAAGAAGTAAAAACGAGATTTTAAAATTTCGCACTGCTGCCATTTTGTGGTTATGAAAACAATTGAAATGAATTAGATGCCAGTGGATTTACATTTGTATAAGCATTTAACGTGCAAAGTTTCACTGCACTCAGATGGTTAAATCGCGAGAAACGTCCATTTAACTATGTATATTTCGCGTCGCCGCCATGTTGGATTTGTGCTCACCAGGTTACTGAAAGTCGCATAGGTAAACTTATGTTCATAGCCTCTATGATCATTAAAACATTTAGTTTGATTGCTGTAAAAGATTCGTAGATATTGAGAGTCATCAAAATATTTCGGATGCTCGCCATTTTGGATCGTTATATGTATAGACCATAGAGTTATGTACCATTAAAGGAAAATTATTGCGTAGTTTCATTATTCAAACTTTCACTTCGATCGCATGATTACGACATAATAAATAACAACTTAATTTTAAAATTTCGCACAGCCGCCATCTTGAGGTTCTGTAAACAATTGAACTAAATTAGATGCCAGTGCATTACAATATGTATAATCATTTACTGTACCACATTTCACGGCGCTTAGATGGTTAAATCAAGAGAAAAGTCAATTAAAATATTTCAACTTCGCTTGGTTGCCATGTTCGTTTTGTACTTTACAGGGGTTTGAAAGTTACATAGATAAATTTATAGCAGTGTCCTTTATCACCGCACAAAAGTTCAGGGGGATAATCTGTAATAGTTTCGGAGATATAGAATGCCAGTGAAATGTTTCCCACAGCCGCCATTTTGAGGTTATATAATGTACCCAATTGTCATCATATGGAACATGTGTTCGTATCCCAGCTAACTCACGGTCTTTCGAGGTATGGGACGTTCATGCCCACCCTACGACCACATGCTCAGGATTTGAGTCTGTCAGGTAACTACTCTACATGAAAGAAACAACATATTCCTAAATACAACATTTAATTATATAAAATCATGGCTATACAACAAAAATACAAACAAAGGATATTTTACATTTACTTCCCTCAATGAAAATCAAGGTTATTTGTGAGTCTCTTCTTAAAATTAGTGCTTCACTGCACTCAAATCTATTTCTAGCATCCAATCATTGATACTTTCAGACACCTACGAGTGTCCATAGTGTTCTTCACGTGGCACAATTTAACACAAACTGGAATATCACAACACAAAAGTCACAATATCACTTTAAATGACATTAATTCAGCAATAATTAAACATTAATCCGTCCAAAAACATACTAAATTATTCCTACGCTGTAGCGAATTTACACTTGCGTATGATAATGGATAAATATCTGCTGTAGATTAAATCTTACGCGATTCATAATTACTGTTAAGAAGCTGTCTGATGCGCTTCCATTGTTATCCAAATATACTTGAGCGTCGATACTTTAACATTCCGCGCACTTTCCGCGCGGTCTGGCAGCGTTTTAGTTTACGTGTTGAGTCAAGACGAACTGGAAATGAACTGGAGAAGAACTGGCTTTCCTGCGCTGCTCCCCCTATATAAAGGTTTCTCGTAAAACGTAGTCCACTGGACATACAGGACCGACTCCTTTCTTGAAATAATGCATTTCCATCCAAAATGACGTATACACCTCGTTTGTCTAGGTGTGGAGGTCCCATAATCACTCGCGTGCAAGCGATCGCTTCGGCCAATTAATTGCAATTAATTGCCTTCATCCATAGCGTCATGACGCCACCCTGGTAAATCCCCTCGTGCGGGTCTCCAAATCATTCATCCTGCGCGTAGGCTGTGTGTTCACAGGCTCATTTCAAGATATAGGCTTTAATTTAGGCGTGAGACCACTCCTAAATTATCTCTCCTAGAATATATTCACCTGGGTATAAGTTTTACTTCATTTCAATGCTCCAATTGGCTGTAATCAATTAATTTCCGTGGACGATTACCCCCTCTCCGGTCTCAAGCCTTGTCCATCGGTGAAACACAGAGTCATTAATCTCGAGCTGTCCTGGCGGTCCAGACGAAATGAGTTCCTTCGGCGTCACTAATACACGCCCCTCTGCTGGCTGCGATTAGTCAAATGTCAAGCTGGCTTGCCTTCATGCGTTTATCCTTCCAAAACGTACATATGCTTGCATTTTCTTACAATTATTCACCTTAAACAGCTATGATATTCACATTCTAGCCGTGAAATCATGCTACATTATTATATGTCATTATATAACTCTCATTGCTCTTCGGGTTCCCTGTAGCTGTTCCCCCTCAGAGATCAATGGTTTGGTTCTAGGCAGAATCATGGGCCTGGTCTTCTCTGATAAGACCCGAGTTCGATGCCAGTCTGCCGTGGCCCATTGGGCACAATAAACAATTGAACTAAATTAGACGCCAGTGCATTACAATGTGTATAAACATTTGCTGTACCATGTTTCATTACGTTTGGATGGTTAAATCGTGAGAAAAGTCTGTTTAAAGGTCTCAACTTCGCTTGGCCGCCATGTTGGTTTTGTAGTTACCAGGTTTTTGAAAGTCTCATAGGGGGACTTCTAGTTGTGCCCTTTATCACCGTACAAAATTTCAGGGTGATATCGGTAATAATTTCGGAGATACTGAATGCTGGTGAAATATTTCGCACAGCCTCCATGTTGGATTGATGAGACACAATAACATTTGATGGGCACGGTCGGGGTCCGCCAGAATGGTGCTATGTTCTTACCGAGTTTCTCGCTCTAGCCGTTTAGAAGTTATAAGGAGGGGGTCAGGACATACACACGAATCACACACACTAGCACACACAGACACACGGACTAAAGGTGATCTCATAAGCCTATTTTTTCATAAAATGAAAATAGGCTAAAAATGGACCCCAAATGACGAGAAGGTTACCGACCCCATAAGACAATAAAATGTTGAAGATATGCATAAAAAGGTGAAAAACAAAGTTAATTAAGCTCCAATTATAAAATACTTTCTCGCAATAAATGAGGTCTGATCCTTCTACGAAAACCTGCATATTCAGACTATTTTCGCCTAGCCCCTAGTTGGCCCGATGAAATCTACCTCCGCCTTCCGGCGTGCCGAGAGGAATTTTATATTTGAAGAGATCTGTACAGTCTAATATGAGGATTACAGTGATGATTTTTGTTATGAAGAAACACAGATACCTGTAGAATATTTTAAATTGTTATACGCTGCCGAAGTCGACGTCACTTCCGCTCCGTTGCTAAGCAACTATAGCAATACAACATGGCTCCCTTGTAGCTTGCTTCGTCTTTGAGCCGTTATTATTTCCTATTTGTATCGTATAAAACTGTACATGCATGGATATTCAGAGGCAAGAAAGCATAGAAAAGTATATTTTACATAGTAATTTAACAAAGTTGTCCAATAAAGTTGTAAAATATTGCGTACGAGATGCACATTACGTCTTAGAGCATAGGTTGTAGAGATGTGACCTACGATATTTAACTCAATTAAGTGAAAACACGAAAATATAACATTTCTGGATATTGTGAATCACGGCCCGTATGAATGATCAATACTACGGAAAATATAGAACCGTAGGCCCTACCAGTAAGTGAAGAATAAAATGAACTTAAGGTCTATCAATGCATAAGGGAACAGTTTAAAATATTTTGCATGAGAGTTTAGGCCAAATCTCATCAACGGCTTTAGAAGAAACAAAGACTGCATTTAAATACAATTTGTGTGTTTTCCACAACGCCGCATTTGTTTGAAAACAAATCAAATTATACCTTAGGTTTGAGTTAAGAAGTGAATTTAATGAGATAGGCCTATACTAACAAAAACATTATCTAGAAAATATTTATGCTACCCACCCA